>JAJPCS010000069.1:4954081-5181085 GCA_021164005.1 Willisornis vidua nigrigula
GAGGAGAGGAGAGGAGAGGAGAGGAGAGGAGAGGAGCTGGGACTCTGTCTTAATTTAAAGTCCTATCTCTTTTGAACAGTCATACAGTACAAATTCTTGCTCAGGAAAGAAAAGCTAGACAGAAAAAATGGAGGGGGTGGGGAGCAGAAGACAGAAAAAAATAATAAAAAAAATATAGGGACAACTTAAACTTGTTAAACTGAGAAGAGAACAACAACAGAATTTTTTAGCTAAACTTAGCACAAGTTCTGAATTTTAAATTTGGCATTCCGAGGTGTTGGGTGTGTCAGAAATGAGAGAGAGCAGAAAGACTTTCCTGGAAATGATGCATGGGAGAACTCAGACTCCATCTTATGCCTGGATCTATCAGTCCCTCTTTTTGTATTAGTTACACTATTAACAAATGCCTTTATTAAAAAAACAAAAAAAAAAAAAAGAAAAAATAGAGAGAGAGAGAGAAAGAAAGAAAAAAGGTAAACTGCAGATTATTTGTTTTACTTAGGTAAACTTCAAGAATATTGCCAAACTTAGCAAAAAGCCTTTGTGGCAAACAAACGCACCACTTTATCGATGACCTGCCTTCAAAACCAAACTCCATAGAAAGATAAAATACAAAATGATTTTGCAAGCATGTCAGCAAATATGAATCCTGCTGCTAAAATGTGATTGCTTGCTATTCTTGTTTCACACTCACTTTATGAAAAGGTTGAAACTGCTTAAATGCTGGAACTGATGAACCTATACATAAATGATTAGGAATGCTCTGCTAATAATTTCCAGTAAAATTCATCACTGTGTTTCCTTATGAGCATGTCAGTCTCTGCTTTGAATGCTACTTAGACTTATGAAACCCTTTTATTGAACTGTTCATTTATTCTTGAAAAAAAACTGTCCAAATCAATTCTGTTAATACTGTCACAGATTGGCTTTTTTATTGTGGATTGTATCAGTCTCTGCAGTGACTGCTTGTTGTCTTGGCAAAAAGATGCATTTTGACCCTTACTGTCTGCCAGTGCAAATTTTCCCTTAATTTAGGAATTCCTAGTTCTTAAGAAGGCCAGCTGGAAGCAGCTAATGCATTACAGCAACTTCCTCAGCTGTTGGACTTGGGAATATGTATTCTCTCCAGAATATATAACTTTGGCAGGGAACAGAAAGAAGGAATCTTGGGTAATGACTGTGCATGCCAAGTGAAAGGATTGTTATATTTAATGCCTAGGTTTCTGTCCTTGAAATTATGTCTAAAAGAAGTTCAAAAGTAGGACAAAATTAATACAGGTTGGGTAGATTTTTTCTGAAAGAAAGAAAACTATTTTTTAAAAAATAAATAGCTGTTAACGATCTTTACCCAGGATTTTTTGGTAATCTTTAACAGGAATGTTTTACATGTCTTGCTGCTTGAATGGTTTTACAGTACATTTAGGACTGTGTCCAAAATGCACAGGTTAACAGCCACATAAAAAAACCTCTGGCTCTGCATTAGAACATTTAGTCTAAACCTACAAATACAGTTGTCCTGTGGGAATATTTGCTAATCAGCTACATGGCCTTAAAGTGTAGGTCATCTGAATAGTCAGAAGTAAAATGCAATTAACCTGCACAAAAAGAAAGCATCTCATGTGCAAGACTGCCATTTGCAAGGTAGACAGGGTGGAAAAAAGAACATTAGAAATGTATTCTTCATTCACTACTAATAAAGTCTGTGGGTTGAAATTAATCTAAAATCTGCTAAATTAATGAAAATACTACATAGTGGTTTGAAGTGGGCATTTTCTGTAAATTTTATATATGCAAGTTTTATGTTAATTACATATATATATAAACATAAAATTACAAGCAGTTTTGACAGATACTTTGCTTTGTGATTAAATTAACTGCTTAATACGTAAAACTGAAAATATTTTCTATTTATTGTAAATTGAAAGGTTTGTTACAATTAAACATGTAAATCCCAGAAATATGCAGACGCTATAGAGTTTTAGATACATGTGACAAACACTACCTAAAAAGTGACAGCTACACATCCACTGAGTGGTATTTACTTCAGGTTGAATATTTTCACTGAGAGAAATTCAAAGGTGAGGCAAGCTTGAGAGGCAGTTTTACAGGAGTATCCTTCAGCACAGTCAAATGAGTATCAAAATGAGGGTCAGAGCTTCTGCTCTGAAGTGCATCCACCTGGTTTGCAGAGGCTGAGGTGTCTCCCACTGAAGTCAGATCAAATCAATACCTTTGCAGGGTGAAGAAGAAAAATGTTATGAACGCTTTTTATCCTCCAATATTCAGTGGCTGCTCTCAGTTTTAACAGCAGTTGGCTGATGTGTTTGCAGGACAAATTTGGTTTAAGACCACTTCAGGGAGACAGAAATCTCTGTCTGTGTAGCTAGCAAGTTCACTGTTAAATGTATGATGTATGATTTCCCTATTTCATACTATTCAAATTATTTAAAATATGAAAGAATATAGATATGGTGTAATATAGATACAGTAAAAAGATAAATTTTTTCTGGCTTCTGGTCAGCAGAATTCTAATTTTGATGTCAAACTGATGATTGATGATGATGATGATGATGATAATGATGATGATGATGATGATGATGATGATGATGATGATGCATGGACACGGAAGAGCACAGCTTCCCTATCAGATCCATGACTGATTTTAAAACCCTAATGGTTTAGAAAAATCTCACTTTACTTGTAAACTGATATAGTTGGTTTTGCAAGTTTTGAATTGTCAATCACTGTTTTCCCCAAACATCTTACTAGACTTAGTAAATAAGTTTTGAGTTTTAAAAAATAAGAATGAATACACTTAAAATTCAGTAGATTTCTGTGGAGAGAAAAGAAGGTAGAACAAAAGACAAATTTCTTTATTTCCTGCTTTGCCACATGTTTCCTATGTGAACTGAGATATAACATTTAAGCAGCCTTTGATGTCAGTCTCTTTGTCTAAAGCTGTGATGTAAATGAGTAGGTCAACCCAGACTAAAATTGTTTGCAAGATCTATACATTCTTGCAAAAAAAAATCTACATTGTAACAGTTCGTAACACTCTGAAATATCTTACAAAGGTCAGTGGAGCCTCAGTTCTTAAAAAGCTCCTAATTCTTCAATTAAGATGTTAATGCCAAAATCCTGCCAGACTCCGCATAGAAACTTGGGACCTAAACACTGATGACCTGAGAGGGAGATCTGTCTGGTTTTTGCATATTGTGTCAGTTGCAGTCACAAGAAGTTTTCAAGCCAGAGCTCATTTGATGTAGAGAAGATGTGACTGCTGCCAGAGTGCCCTCCACTAAGGCACCTGCATACATGAATTGTTAGACATTATTAATTAGCAGATAAACCACTGGAGCCTGTTTCAATAGCAGAAGTCTAGTGTTTTCAAATCCCATTCTTCCCTCCAGTATTCCAGATGGCTAGGTTGCACCTACTCATTCTAGGATAACCAAAGGTTAAGGACATATAAATTTTTGTCACCAGGACCACTTGCCTGTGTCCTCCTTCTCTCTAGGTGATAAAAGAAGATACATATCTACCACAAGCACACACATAGTCTCTTTGGTTAATAAAGATATGTTTTACTGAAGGGAAAAAAATATAATACTGTGTGCAGTATTACTCTAAATTAAGATCACCATCATAATATTTAAAGTTCATCTTCATCTTATTAGCCATCTTATAGAATCATAGAATCATAGAATCGATTGGGTTGGAAAAGACCTCCGAGACCATTGAGTCCAACCCTTGGTCCAACTCCAGTCCATTTACTAGATCATGGCACTCAGTGCCACATCCAATCTGCGTTTAAAAATCTCCAGGGATGGTGAATTCACCACCTCCCTGGGCAGCCCATTCCAATGCCTGATTACTCTCTCTGGAAAGAATTTTTTTCTGATATACAACTGAAATTTCCCCTGGCAGAGCTTAAGCCCATGCCCCCTTGTCCTATTGCTGAGTGCCTGGGAGAAGAGACCAACCCCCACCTGGCTAGAACTTCCCTTCAGGTAGTTCTAGACAGTGATGAGGTCACCTCTGAGCCTCCTCTTCTCCAGGCTAAACAACCCCAGCTCCCTCAGCCTCTCCCCATAGGACTTGTGCTCCAGTCCCTTCACCAGCCTCATTGCTCTTTTCTGGACCCGCTCCAGCACCTCAATATCCTTTCTGAACTGAGGGACCCAGAACTGAACACAATACTCAAGGTGTGGCCTCACCAGTGCAGAGTACAGGGGAAAGATCACTTCCCTGGTCCTTCTGACCACGCTATTTTTGATACAGGACAGGATCCCATTGGCCTTCTTGGCCACCTGGGCACACTGTTGGCTCAGGTTGAGCTTCCTGTCAATTAGTACCCTCAGGTCCCTTTCTGCCTGGCTGCTCTCCAGTCACTCTGTGCCCAGCCTGTAGCGCCTCATGGGGTTGTTTTGGCCAAAGTGCAGGACCCGGCACTTACTAACTTAATCATATCATATCATCTTTTCTTCACTCTTACATTTTTTTCTTTTTCTGTTGTATTTTTGGTTTTGACTTTTTTCTTTTTTTTTTTTTAATTTTGTTATTCCTTTGTCTCAATTTAAATTTCATTGAAATAGTCCAAAATTAAATATATCTGAAATTATGCTGAGAGGAATTCAAGAAGTGGCTGGAATTTTGGCAACATTAAGATCAATGTTCTGGGTTCTGTTGGTGATAAAATTTGTGTAGGTATATGTGTGATTATACACATTGACTATATGCATAATGTGGGCCATTATAGGAAGTCAGGTTATTTCTGGATGCACAGCAAAAAGGCAGAGAATTCAGGAAAAGGAATTCTGTTGAGAGGCTTTTTTAGTTTTAAAGCAGTGTGCACAATTCAAAGTTGATGACAAACTTCTACGTTGAAAATACCTCAGTACTAACTGATTTTCTTCCTGTAGACAGCATATTTCTTCAGATGTTAAACTGTAGTTGATATTGAATAGGCAACTATGTATTTATAATTTACTATCTTCACATGTGCTGGCTCATGCAGGCTGTATCTGATTAACTTATCAACACATAGTTCTTTATTCACTTTGTGAAGTTACTCATGATATACATCACTGAGAACAGAAACAAAATCAAGTCCACTTGCTGGCTTTGTGCAATGTCAGTGTTTGATTTCATGTGGTTAAAAGTGGAAGTGTACTTTGGACTTTGTTTTGTCCCTTGTGAAAACAGCCTTCAAGTGTATATCCTAGTCTCTTGTACCTCTCTTGGAACCTTCTAAGTGCAAAAGACAGGAATCTCACGCCTCTTGATATACATATTTGGGTGCAAGCCTTCTTTTTCCTCTTTAGCACATGTAAATCTTTTGTCCTAGTAACAGTGCTTAAAACATCAGTCAAAAGTATATAGATAAGAAAACTGAAGGGTAAAAACTCTTTTACTGTTTCCTACATTAAAAATTTTTTCTTTTTTTTTTCCAGAAAACTCTACTTCTTCATCCTCATCTGGAGAAAGGATTGTTACAAAATGTCTTTTGTTATAGGATGCTCTCCTTGTCTTTCCCTCTCATTTCAATTTTTATCCAACTGCTTCTTGAAGTCTCCCAAGGAAGATATTTACATAATTAAAAGTTATTGGAATAAAAATACTTTCAGGATTAAGAAGCAAAAATTTTCAGCCAGAGCTCATATCATTCATTGCAAGAAATTGATTAGTATTTGAACATGTTCTCTACAGTACATTTCTCGAAAACCTACTGAAATTTGTGGGTACTTGAGTCAAAATTTTTAGCAGGTAGAAGAAAATTCCAATATGTAATTTTTTATCAGATTTACAGTTAAACCAATAGAATGTGTGTCAATGGGCACAAAAGTAATTCACATCCTATGAAATTTTGTTCACAATAAGTCAGTGAGGAGGACAGCATGCAATTTTTTTGTAAGTTTTGTAAGTATCTGCATTTTGTAGGTTTTTTAAGTATCTGTACAGCACTGCCTAAGTTTTCATTCCATTGCTGTGATAGTAGAAAATTCCAGGTGTTACAGTGCTCAGCTTTTTTATTTTATTACCTCCTTCTCTGTGGCAACAAGATGGGACAGTTGATTAAAAGCCAAACATCATGTATCACATTGTGTGTTTGATTTGTGGGACTCGTGTGGTGCTGCAAAGACAGGAGGCATACCCTCCGCTCAGTGGAAAGAGCACTTTTGCACTGGTAATTAATGGCTTACTTAAAACAATGTCTGTGTCTCTGAACAATTTTTTTTCATTACTTTCATCTCTAATAAGAGTAAATTAGGATACAGATATAAGAGAGTAGCATCTGCTTCCTTCAGGCACGTTGCTATGTTTCAGTTTCATAACAGGCTGTACACAATGGACATTGACATCAACAGGATGCTGAAATCAGTCCTTCGATTTATACTGCAAATTTATTTGTGCCTTTTAAATTGGTTTTCATTTGGCTAGCTGAATAGAACTCAGAAATCTTGGAATACTCACATCTGAAGGAGCAGGCGGTGACTTCACTTGGACTGGCATTTCATCTTCATAGTTACAGGCAAAAAAACCCTCTCCAGTGAATATGTCTTCTTTGTCTTCCAGTGCTCCGTTACCTGTGGCAAAGGGATGCAGTCCCGAGTCATCCAGTGCATGCACAAGATCACAGGAAGGCATGGCAATGAATGCTTCTCTTCAGAAAAGCCTGCAGCCTACAGGCCCTGTCATCTCCACCCCTGCAATGAGAAAATTAATGTTAACACAATAACATCACCCAGGCTAGGTAAGCAGTCAAAGTGTCACATGCCTGCTAGAAATCTCTTTTCAGTTCTTTCTCTCCATACATTAATGATGCTCTCAGCTTAAAACCAGAAGGCTAGGAAGGCTAGGACTCAGGAGATACTCAGGAGATGTAAATTCTATGCAGAGACTCATCTCCCTGAATCAGTTTTACAGTGTGTATATCAGAGACTGTACCTCAGAATGGTGAAGGGTTTTTGTCATCCAAGGAATATATTATGGAACTGTTTGATACTATGGGCACAAAATATCCTATGTGAAAATATATTTATTTTAGAGACATTATAAACATATATGTTTTTATATATGATCGTTCATTCAATTTTATCAAACATTTCTAAAGTAAAAAAAAAAACAACCAACCTTATTTTCTCTTTAAAAACTCCGCAAACTATGTTCTCCTGATATCTGTGAGATCCAGGAGGCCCTTATTTGTTCCTCAAAAGCAGAGAGCTCTTTCCACTTGTCTTCAGTTCAAATGTCTACAGTCTATGCCTGATGTGTTAGGATGCGTGAAGGAAAATTACTAACATGAAGAGATTTTCTCTTCTTGGAGGAACTCAGGTCTCTGTTGTTCTTAAAGAAAATATATTATAATCCAACTACAGAACTGTTAATTTGGTTGACTGTTATTTCCTAGTGCATTGTTGATGATGACTAGCATTAGTTCCCCCAATCATTCATCTGCATTTTTACCATGACTAGGGAATATTCAAAGGCTTACTGTAAGACAGCATGCCCTTTTTCGGCTTATTTTTCAGAGCCCTTGCTAAGATAAACCTTCCTGTCTACTAGATTTCTTTTGCATGGAAAACAAGTCCAGCACTTCAGACTGTATGAAATACTTCCCTTAAGTCAGTGAGGGGTATTTCTCTTAAAAGATTTTAGGCTTTAAGTATTTCTGTGTAGTAGATATTGATTCAGTTTGCTGGATGGGCTGGCAGCTGTTGCTTATGGCCCTCTCCTCTGCTATTTCACTGTTGTAAGGTTTATCTTTGTACTTTTTCTTTCTTTGTTCAGCTGATCTCTAAGATGCAAGAGGCCATAACTCCATCACCGAGTCTTTCCCTCTCGGAAAGTATAAGCAGCTTTGTGTCATGGAGTAAAGTGAATCAGGAAGTTTCTCAGAAAAAAATACAGTGCCAGATTCATTAAAATTTGACTTGATGTGAAGTACATAAAAAAAATCAGGCTATGTTGCCCTCTTGGAATGGATTATGTAGCACAGATATTAGTAATCTACAGGTCAGTGTCATCCAGCATGGAGTCAGAACCCAATCCAACAGAAACATTAACACCTCGAAAATACATAATGCAATGCTTCTCTTCAACATATTGATATTTTTTGTCCTCCAGTTCCATTCACATTATGCACTACAGACCCTTTGGGTTTGAGGGTAGGGCTAGTGAAAGCTGATGGGGATGGTGCCACCACCTCTTTTACAAGTGTGCTCTCGGTTTCTCTTCTGTTAAAATAAGAGAGTAACTCAAATCTAAGATTGACTTCCTTTTTCAATTCAGTGTTTATGATGGTTTTTGGATGATATCTTGTTCTTGTGCCCAGTTTTCGGTGGTTTTTGAATTTAATTCCATGTGTGCGTTCATTACATCTTGAATAACTAAATGTGCAGTTTTGGTACTACGGTCTTTCTGTGAGAGGCTTCCATAAGTCAAACAAGATAGAAGGATGGGCTTCACTCACAAAGATGGAAGACAACTGCATAATATTAAAATAATTAATATCAATGCAACTTAAGCCAATTTATAAATTAGGCTGGCCTTAAAAAATTTTGATGTTGAACATATTGACAACAGGACAAGGGGTGACAGTGTTGTTTCTTTAGTTGAATAGACATTCAATGCATCTATTACCCTTTCTTTTCCCCAGAAACACTTCTTGTGTCTTTGTCTCCTTTGCTACCTGATTCTTCACTAACAAATGCAACACTAATGTATCTTTCATGTTGTTGTTGTTGTTGTTGTTTCACAGCTGCTTTGACATTCAAGTGCCTGGGAGACCAGTGGCCTGTGTACTGCAGAGTGATTAGAGAGAAGAACCTCTGTCAAGACATGAGGTGGTATCAGCGATGCTGTGAGACATGCAGGGACTTTTATGCGCAAAAAATGCAACAAAAGAGTTGACCTCTGTCAGGTTGGCTGGCTCTCAGCTCTTTGCAATATTATTATTTATAAACACACATACACACACACACACATACACACGTGCTTCTTCAGACCAAATATTACCAGATGACCTATAATTTAATCAAATTAATTTATTTTTGCCTGCCAGACATCCTTAATGGTTTTGGTTAGACAGCCAACATGTTTTATCCTCTGAAATTTTCATAATTAATTTTTATATGAACTTTTGGATACATTTATCAGATTTTTTTAAAAAAATAGTAACTAGTATTTTAAATGTTTATTTTCAGTAGGGTCATCTCTGTTGCAAAAAAAAAAAAGTCATATTATAGTGAATTTATTTTAATTTAGCTGAATAGTTTTGTTGTGTATGGAAACAAAGCCCTTTTTTAATTTTATTATATTTTTGGCATTTGGAGTCAGAATGATCTTTGTATTTTGCAACAGATGTTGAGGTGAGTAAGCTAACATTATTGAACAGGTTATTACAGAATGTATTGTGAAATTAGTTCCTTTGACTTAGAAACATACTGAAGGGGATATTCTACTGTAACTTATATTATAAACAAGAAAATTAAAATAGCTTAAGTAGAGATTTTGATCATTCTCATGGACACGTACTTGAACACAAGTATTGTATCAATTAAACACTGTAGAGATTTACACTGAATCACTGTTGCACTGTTTGAAGTAGTGTAGAGAAATGCAGTCCTAGAATTTGTACCATCCTATGAGTCCACGTCTGTACTGTTTTAACATGTCACTTGATTTTAAATGTTTTGAAACAAAAAACCCATGCTCCTCTATACCTTTGTGTGTCCTCTTGGAGATTTACAAATGGAAAAGTCCTTTCACCTGCTACTTGTAGAAATTAATCTGTTAAACATTCTCAGTTCTCTGTTGATGATTTAGAAGATAGCATTGCAATACTGCTTTAATTTTATCTTTGTTTAATGAAAAAGTCTTTATAAAAATTAAATGTTTTACAGTTTTGTGAAACATTATGAAACAGCTAAGATTTTCCTTATGAGAAAATACTGTACATGATTCACATGATTTTTAAATTTTCAATAAAAAGTAAAGCTCCTTTTGTTATTTGTATCTTTTCTCTTTTGGGTATCCCTGTCTGGTAGATGAACCTGTATTGCAGCAGGTAGAGGTACAGCCCAAATGTGTCCAGTCTCTTGACTTAGGCACACTCTGCAGATGCAGACAGACATGCCACTCTGTGAGCCTTGATGTATGGAAAGTTGTTTATACATGGTAGTATTCAGTGGAGAGGCAGTTATTTATCTCAGGTGAGTTCTATAACTCCTGAACTTGGCAAGAGGGGAGGGGTAGGTCTTCTGTCACCATTTTGTGATGCAAGCCTTTAGGTATGGTCTGAAAGTACCTAGGAGGGCAAAACTTGAAGGAAAGACAGATAGAGAAATAAGGCAGAAAGGCAGCATAATTTCTGCTCAAAGCAAAAAGGGAATATATCTTTATTTGAATGAGTGTTACTGTTAATTCTCTGCAAAGATCCAACTGTATAGACGTGACGTAGATATCCACACAATTAAATAAGTGAGGCCCTGGTCAGAACTGTGATTCTATCCAGGCAGAATATTTAGATGCAGTCTAAACTCCTGTTGAAAATAACATATGTGATTTCAAATAGCTGTACTATCAAAATCTTTGGTTTGGCATCTTACTGCTTTGCATTCAAAAACTGTAACTTTAATGAGGTAATAATGTATTATTTTAAATAAAGTATCTTCTAGTTTTAAAAATTAAAGAAGCAAAGGAAAATAACTGTGACATCATGAAATGTGATACTGTATTTTGTGCAATTAAAAGGTTTCAATGCACAGAAAATTCAGTTGCTCTTAGGCATCACTCCTTAATGTCACAGACACACATTTGAAAGTCTAATAAAATTATTGTAGTTGGCAGGCCAAAGAAACAATCATTATTTGATTTTATTTTCATATTTAGCACCAATCTTGCTAATACTGTGGTATTCACTTGAATCATGACTCAAGCAAAAGAAAAGATGTCTGCAGACCAGGGGCCAGAGGACAATTTTTTTGTCGGACAGTGATATCATACTCACAGTTCTGAATGTTTATGCTCTGCTGGTTTTGAATATTCCACCAACAAGAATTGTTGCCTTAATCATAAAAATTTAAAAAGTACATTTTAACACTACCCGTATCTGTCAAAAAAAGATGAGTGACTTCTGCTAAAATTATCCTCCCATCAACTTTATAACAATATCATAAAAAGAAAATACTTTTAGTTGGGACTCAGGGATGTAAAGTTGCTGAATAAATGACATTCTTTTTAAATGTAATCAGTGGAATCAGGATGTTGTAATGCTGACAGTTGTGTTTCTGATTCCTTTGGCAACAGTAGTACAAAACAATTAAGTATATGTGAACCATTTTGAAGCAGTTTTGTGTCTAAATAGAAAATATACCACTTCCTTCTCTTCATGAATTTGAAAGCAAGTTCATTTTACTCTTCAATATATTCTATCATCATACACAGGAGCAGTACAGCCCAAAATATGCCTTTTATCAGAAAGTTATAAGAGCATTCTGAGAATGTGCCCTGCCTGTGACCTGAGCCTCAGCATGCTGTGAGAAGGGCAGGCATGTTCCGGCCCTGCAGAGCCCTTCCACAGATTTGAGTTGCAGTAAGCAGCCCTTTTCAGTTTTGTGCAGGGAAGTCATAGCCTTATGCAGGCATAGACATTCCAGAGTGCTTTTTTGGATTTGTTGTTTCTTCTTTAGCAACAATCCTTCTGCATTAATAAGTTTTCCTTCCATCTTGATGAATATGTAAAATTTCAACTAATGAATCTCAAATCAGTCAAGTTCAGCTGACAGATAAAGGTGAAATTCACTCTAGCTGATAAGGGTTTGAGTAGTCTCCTCTGCTAATTAAATCCCACTTAGACCCTACTTTGTTGGATTAAGTGGGATTTAAATGGTACACAGGGTTTATGCTAGGCTGATGCACAGTGGGTTTACTTCTTCCCCCATATGTGCTGGCTAGCAGTGACCAAAAGTTACAATAGCTACCACTTCTCATAACTTTCTTAAAGAAATACCTGAATTTTAATCATGTTGTAATTTATTCTGAAGGGAAATTGCTGCTGTGTTCTGGAGGAAGTGGCTTCAGATTTGGATTGTTTGGGTTTTTTGTTATTCAGTTTTCTTTGTCATTTTCAGTGACAGAGGAGCAACCATTTGCCTATTCTGAAATATACTAAACTGAAAGCTTTCCTACATGACAAGACCAGTGGAGACCCTAGAGCCTAACAGGTCAATTGTAAGAAGAAAATTAGAAGCATTCAGAATTTAAATAATCCATAGAAAGATGCTTAAGCTAATAGAAAAGGAACCTGAAATACACCAAAACCAGGAAGCCACAGAGGGAGACAGTGGGACCAACTGATAACACAACCATGAAAGGAACACTCCGGAACAATAAAGCTATGAAAGGGAAGTTCAGTGAATTACTTGTGTTGGCATTTCCAGATGAAATGTTGCAGGGGTTCTCACACCTTGCATGTTCCTTGTAGCAGAGATGTCAGAGGAGCTGGATAAAGGTGAAGGAAATACACAGGAATGTACAACCAAATAAGTATGTTAGATGCTGACATGTATCTAGGGTGGCAGTCACCTGAGAATTCTAGAAGAACATAATTGGGAAATTACAGAATGACTTGGCATGGTGCCTAAGCTGTCATTTCAAACAGTCGCTCTGACAGAGGACTGGCAGATTGCAGTGTAATTCCTGCCTGTGGAAAAGGGAATCTCCAGGCAATCCTTTGAACTACAGATTAGGGAACCTTGAGTTCCTATTCTGGTGCTGTAATAGCCAAAAAAAAAAAAAAGAGTAAGATCCCTGAGCACCTGAATACACATGGACTAGGGAGAGAGTCAGCATGGCTTCAGTTATGTCCTGAGCAAAGAGTGTCTGATGGACACAGAGATCTCTGGCAAAGTTCATTAGAGGATATTCAATAAACTGCATTCACAGAGGACTACAGGACTAATCTCTATTGCTTGAATGCTGGTTAAAGGATTGTAAGCAAAATGGTCATCTTACAGGATGGAGAAAAGTCAGCAGTATGGTCATCTAATGAATGATGCAGGGTTTAGTTTTTTGACATTTTCATCCACGACATGAGAAAGACAGTAAAAATAGTTCTCCAGCTCTGCAGGTGACGTTAAGCTCTTCTGGTTAACTGACTGCTGCTTCACTTGGGAAGAGACTCACGAAACTGAGCAATTAGGCAAGATGCTGACCTATAAACTTTGTTGTAGGTAAATGTCAACTATTATAGCTATGGAAAATAGCCTAAACTATTTCTACTAGATATTGAACTTGCAACTGACAGTCACAGAGGCGGAGAAAAATCATGGTATCATTTGTTATTGTGGTCTGAAGTTACTAGCTCTATGAGAATAGCAGGGGGAAAAGCACGAAAACCTGATGTATGTTGTCAGAAGATGTAATTTTCCCCATTTTTAGAACAACATGAGCATTCCATTCATGGCTGCTGTATTCTCATGAACAATGTAGTGAAATCACAGTGTAACACATTAAAAATGATGAATAAATGAGCAAGGGAATAGACTAGGTGGCTTACAAGATGAGACTGAAAAAGTTGATACTTCAAACTGGAAAGGAAGAGACTGAGATGGATAAGCTGCATGAGGAGCTCTTCTTAAAATCCTGCAGTACTGCAAAGAGGACATCCTTGATATTACTAATATGAAAAATAGTTTAAAATATATAAAAGGAAGCACTTCAGGCACATGGTCGTGAAGTTCTGAAGCTTGCTTCTAGAGGAGGTAGTATGAGAAGATTTGAAAAGCAGTTAGACAAATTTATGGACAATAAGTTTATAAATTGATCATAGAAGGCCTGGGAAGAGACACTTCAGCACAAAAGGTTGTGTGGCTTCTGAGGGAATAAAAGAGGACTGAACTGCTGAAAGTAGACAGATATACAGTGTCTTCTTAAACAGCATTGGTTCTTGCCCTTTCAAACACAGTTATAGATCCTGGGGTGGAGGGGGCTGACCTGATGAGATGCTTATTACTTACTTATATCACGTCTAGCAAAATGAAGTAGTGTTGGTATGTAAATTCACACAAGTCCACACCACATCCTATGCTACAGTAGCACAGAAAAATCTTGTGTTTAGAGAGATGCTGGAAAGTCTATGTGTTTAAAGAAGTCATGGTTGTATATACCCACCTGTTTTAGAACACAAAGTATTAGTGTCTGCACAGGGAAAAAGTGAGAACTACATGTCACAGTAAGTCTAAAACAGCAGCTTCACGGTAATCCCCTAGAGTACGCTGAAAAGGTATATTAATGTTTGAGGGCTTCATTAGACTGGGGAGACATAGTTGTAAAAGTAGCAGCAGTTCCCCAGAAGCATGCACATTCACTCAGAAACACTGTCTCTTTTGGGGCTACTTACAGATACTTATTTGAGCATCTAACTTGAAAGGTGCCAGAATAATAATTTTAAGCAGATATCCTGTAAAATAATCTCCAGTAAATACATGTAAGGAAAAATCATGAGCTTTTAAGTAGATAACTTATATATTTATATCAAAGTGTTAGTGTACTACTCTAGAATTTAAAAAATATTTTCCAATTTTATTTCTGTTTATATTTCAGGAATTTACTGTGCAGAAATTAGATTAATTTGATTCTCTGGCCAAAGTACAAGACTAAAAGTTCTATGATGCCCTAATTCTCAGCACAAATTTGATCCAAAGCAGGTTTTCCTGGATTTCAAGCAATGAACTTTGAAAAGCTTATTCTCTGCAGCAGTGTCATCAAAAATGAAACATATCCTAGAAAAAACCAAAGGTTTGAAGAAAAGGTTAAAATAAAAATGAGAAGGCTACTTTTGCTGGTTGTACATTGTAGCCGTAATGAGAAGGGGAATTTCATTAGCTGAAAGTCAAAAGGACCTAAGACTCATAAAATCATGATGAAAAAAACAAATCTCAAAATAAAATAGTGAAAGTGAAGGGACTGAGACTGCGCCATTAAGTCAGTAACAGTTTCTTCAACTCACTTGAACTGGAACTGAATCAATCTAATATTTCTCAGGGTCAAGAAGAATTTTACTGTGAAAGAAATCCCTGAACTTAAAAAAGTGCATGCTATAGCTGTTGTGGTAAATGGTACCAACCTGCACAGCACAATGGAGCCTCTTGGTACTGCCACAGAAAAGGAAGATGTGCTTTGGACTGGGTGCTGCTTCTAATTTTCGGGGGGCAGAGGGGACGAAGGGAGGGGGTAGGAAAGGCCAGGGGGCGGGGGTAGGGAGTTTACTTTGATGTGTTGTACGCTTGACATTTTTTTGGCAGATCACTTGAGGAAGTTCTGTTATACATTTAAGTGTCTTATGCATCTACTCACTGGTACTCTGTTAGTTTTAATGAGCACATATGTATCTTTCAAAATAGACCTTGAACTTGAAAACTTACGCTAGGCACTTACAGAAACGTACTGTCTGGTCTGCCACTTCTAAACAACCTTTTATCATTAGTAGATGATATAAGTGAGCCTGACACCAAACAGGGGTCAGATACAGTTTCAGGAAACTGTTGTATCCTTCTTCACGTCATTAATAATAGAAAGAGCATGCACAGGCAGGAAGCAGAAGCTGTGGCTGTTGTCTTTACTACTGTACAGCACAGAAACATGGACCTCTCCGTTTTGCCAAACAACAACCATCCTGATAAATTCCTGCAACTGGAGGTGAAGTCTTTAGTGAAAAGCTCTGCCCTTCTACAAGCCAGCTGGGCAAAAATCCCAGATGCAGCTTTACCTGGAGTGCAGCGGTGGCACAACAGGGTCTATTTACAGGTAAGATCTAAAAGAGGCTGCCATTTTCCCTGATTTTTCTACCTTGTTTTAAGGATCAGGACACAAATTATGTGGGGGTGAGAGATTGTGGTTGCAGCTTCCTGTATCCCTTTATCAATAATATCCCTGTAAGTTTTCCTATTGACTTCAGTGAGGGTCAGGCTCCGTGAGAAACGTTACTCTCTTCAGGGGGATCCACTGACTGTATTTCAGTATATTAGGCTTTCTACTGCTCTTTTGTAACATTTTCACAGCATTTCTCAAAAAGTCTACTGAAGTTAAATATCAATTAATTGTACTGAAAGGGTGCATGAAATGTGCCCTTTGAAGAAGCAATAAAAAAAACCAGACAGAAAAAGTCAGTCATATCCCTATCCCTCAAATCAATGAAAAAGCACATTAGAGCATCAGAGTCTTCCTTCAAAATTATATGTGTTCACCATAGCTTCCCTTTTATTTTAGCTTGTTTTTCTCATTGTCCTTTACAGTTATACTGGAAGATAGCTGTTGAAAGTGTGAAACACACTGACTGCAGTAATCCAGATTATTATATAGAGGTAGCAGCAGTTTCTTGGTAAAAATGTAAATGTGCACTGTCTAGCAGAGGCCCTGGAGCTGACAGAGGAGAAGTTCATGTTTGGATCAGCAGCAGTACAGCTGCGTCAGCTCACACCCCTCTGGGCCCCACTTGCTGCTCCACAGTGCTCCTTTCCTGCCGCCCGGGGAGCCCCTCGCCTTTCCCCACCCCTAGCATGAGCAAAAGCTCCAAGGTCTGTTTCTTGTCAAGAGATGGAGACACACACAAGTGGTTGGGGGATGGGTGAGGATGGAGCAGGGTCTGCATCCTGAGGATGCTTGGGATGGGTGTCCAATTCCCTAGGGGAATGAGAAGTAGGAGCAAAAAAAACCCGTGAAGCTGGGGTAGGGAATGAGAAAGATGCTTAAAGTCTCCCACAGCCACTTCCTGTTGTGCTTCTCCCCTCAGACGTTTTCCCCCATCAGTCCCACAAGCTGCTGTGCTCTCTATCAGAGGCTGTTCCAGTCCTACTCCACTTGGAAAAGTCCTCCTGCTCCTGACACCCGCTTTACTTTCCCTAGCTTCTTCTCCACTCCAGACACCCTTCCCTCTGCCTACTCCAATCCCTCTAGCCATCTCTGATCCTGTTATATAATCTTTGTTGGCGACTCCCCAAGCAGAGCTGGGGCGGCGGAACACACAGTCACTCCTAGTCTCCCATGCAAACAGCCTTGACCGAGGGACGGAGCCTGAAGGATCCGAAACAATACGGTATGGTGCAATGCTGGCCACAGTCCCGCCCACCCCCACCTAAGCCTCTCTTTTCTGCAGGAGAAAGTCAGCCACACACAGAGCCTACTCCACAGCAGGGATCCTTCTCTCCATTGTTGTCAAACAGAACGCACTGTCACCGAGCCAAGGGCTGCAGAGCTGCGGGAGGACTGAAAATGTGTGGGGAGCCCTGTGCTTTTTGACTTGTGCTCTGCTCTTTGCCACCAGTGAGGAGGTTTTCCTGGAACTCTGTTCCCAGGCTCGGGATGGCAGTTTCAAAGGAAACGTCTGTACTCGCCATGTCTCCAGAAATGGAGTTTGCAATGTGGCATGTTTTATAAATGTTAAAACTAGGACACAACCTATACTTCTAAGTGTAGTCATTAGTGAATTCAAGCTGCCCATATCAAATCTGTTGTGCCTTATTTCGTCTCCTTTAAGGGCTCTCCACCTTTTCTCCCTTTTGCTGACAATTGAATAAAGGGAAAAGTACTGATGAGTTCCAGACATTAGAATAAACTTGATGGCACAGTGGAGGACTAGTGGCACAGGAAAAATATGCTTTGCTTTAAGATGGCAGATCAATGAGGCAATGAGGGCAAGGGTTAGTTAATTCAGAAATGGAAAAAAGGGGATTAGAAGGGGGTGGGGGGAAAGGAGAGAGAATTAATTTCAGAACATATATGCATGATCTAAAGATTCCTGAAGTCATTAAACCTTGAGAGTAGCCAAAACTGACTCTTCAAAAGTTCATTTTCTCTTAAGACAGTAGTGCTACTCAGGGACTCCCTGTGCAAAGTGACTTCTCAGTGGTGTGCTTGTCCTCTTCCAGACCTTTATTATGAGATCACTTAAATTCAAATGAACTTAAGTTCTCATGTGCTTTCTCCACCTATAAGTTTTAAAATTTGTATCCATTATAAAAAGTAGCTTGATGTAATGACAAAAAGCTGGTGCTCCTTCTCCTCACTTTTCTCTTTGCTATCTGGCAAACTAAACAGCTTCCCAGCTTAATATGTATTTTCATTGTCTACTTTGACTAAACCAAACCATAAAGCAGTCCAGGAATCTTGGCCTTTCCTTGTGAAAGCAGCACAAAAAGCATCAACTTTCTCTTGCAAATGGATAGCTACTGGCCACATTCTGATCATCTTGAAAATTTCTAGTCCCAGTTGACTCTGCCCCACAATATGTTTTAACGTAGAGTACACCAGTTGATTAATTCCCTATATCTGTTTCTGATAGCCAGGTTGAATGTCTCCCCTATAGTCAACCTCATATTTTTCTGCAATTCTAAGACTTCTCTTTCTTGCTTATATTTCCCTCTTTTCCCTCTTTGTGGAAAACAGCACAGAGCACTTAGTTTTTAAACAGCATGCTACTTCTTGGCATGATGCTTTTCTGGCCTGCAGATATTATATCTGAATTAATGCCTGTGTCCTGCCTTTGCTTGTTTCTCGGTGTACCAGGACAAGAGATTTTTTTTTTTAATCTCGAAGTGCTAGGTTAGAGTAATTTCTTTGTCCTTTCGTTCATACGTGCATTATGTATTTCCACTCTCTCCCTTATTCTTCCCTTGACATCTGCAACTGGCCACAGAGCCACCTGCAAGGCTGGCAGGAGCTTTGGTCTGAGACTGTACAAATTTTTCATATAATGAACTCACAACCTTGCAGACTCCATTACCAATGACAGACAAAACACCTTTTTTTAAGAAAACAATTCATTACAAGGATAGAAGTAGCCTCAATGGTGAGCAATTAAAAAAGCCCACATGAAGGCCTACTTTCTTTAAATATCCCTGTCACTTTGGCTTAATTGTTTACAACCATCTACTGATCTCTCCTATCCATGTCACGTGCCTTCCCAGATTGCTTTGTAGTACATGAGGCTGCCTTGTATCTCTGACAAACAGTTCAGATCCCCTTAATTTCCTTTGATAAGCAGACTTCCATTCCTAGAATCATAGAACCATAGAATGGTTTGTATTGGAAGGGACTTTAAAGACCATCTAGTTCCAACCCCCATACCACAGGCAGAGACATCTTCCACTAGAGCAGGTGGATTTGAAGCCCCATCCAGCCTGGCCTTGAACAGTTCCAGGGATGAGGCATCTGCAACTTCTCTGGGCAACCTGTGCCAGTGTCTCAGCATTCTCAGATGGAACAATTTCTTCTAGATATCTAATCTAAACCTGCCCTCTTTCAGTTTAAAGCCATCTCCCCTTGTCCTATCATTGTAAAAAGTCTCTCTTCAGCTTTCTTATCACCCTGCTGTAGGTATTAGAAGGCTGCTACATTATCATAGTATCATAGAATAGACTCATAGAATCGATTGGGTTGGAAAAGACCTCCACGATCATCAAGTCCAACCCTTGGTCCAACTCCAGTCCATTTACCAGATCATGGCACTCAGTGCCATGTCCAATTTCAGGGCTGGTGAATCTACCCCTCTCTGGACAAGCCATTCCAATGCCTGATTACTCTCTCTGTAAAGAATTTTTTTCTGATATCTAACTTAAATTTCCCCTGGCAGAGCTTGAGTACATTTCCCATTGTCCTATTGCTGAGTGCCTGGGAGAAGAGACTAACCCCTGTATCCTTCTCTTCTCCCAGCTGAACAACACCAGCTTTCTCAACCTGTTTTCATAGGAGAGGTGCTCCAGCCCTCTGATCAACTTCATGGTGTTCCTCTAGATCCACTCTAAGGTCTCAGTAATCCTTATGCAAGTTCTCTACCCTACTGCCTTCAAATCTCTTTATCTACCCTCAGTTATGCCTTGCCACCCAATTGCTTTTCCATAGCATCCCCTATGAGATCAGATTTGTTGAAGAAATTCTGAAGTTAAAGCATATAGTTGTAGCTGCTCAGCAGCAGCATTTCTTACTTTCAGTGAGCATCTTTCCCAACATCAGCTGGAGGCCATAACAGAGATGAGCTTTTTTATTGTCCAAATATCTAGCAATACCTATGCAGTTGTTACATCAGGATTCTTTGTTACATCCTAGCAGCTTTTTGTCTATCAGACCTTTTGTCTGCCTTCAAAATAGGTGTCTACATCAGAAAAATGCCCTTGCAAGTGCTGGGAAGGTCTCCAGGATGTGTTACAAGGCTTTTGCACAACAGAGGGTTATAGTATGAAACAAATTACTATGAAATTTAATAATCACCCTGCTACTCACCTTCACGGGGATGGAGGAAGCAGTTACAAAACAATCCTGCAGTATCTAGTGGCCATAAGTTTCTCAAAGACTCTCTTAGTTAAAGCATATAGGTGTAGCTGCACAGCAGCACCATTTCTCACTTTCAGTGAGCATCTTTCCCAACATCATCGGGAGACCAAGGCTGACCATCAGACAAGGGGAAATGACTCTCTTTGGCAGGGAAGAAAAGAAAAATTTGAATGCCAGGGAGTAAATTTCCTTAACTTCTTAAACATCTCTTCATTCTCTTGTTTCAGGTAGATGGGCTTGAAACCAATGCCTAGTCTTAATGGTTGGAGTCCTGGTTTTTGAGTGTGATGTCACATATCACAGGCTGAGAAAAGAGTGATTAGGCTCTTAGGTTGTTTCAGTGCTAACAACAGCAGCGGGAACAGAAGGATGAAGTCAATACAAAAATGGTATTAAAATGTTTCCTAGTCATAAAGATTAAAAAATAATTTTAATTATATGTATTGTAATGCATCTATATGCATAATTTGCATTATGAAAGAGTCAGCAAAAAAACCCTGTAACAACATGTTGATTCAGTAATAGAACTAACATTGACTCTTTGTAGATCTGTAAGCTTTTTGCAGAATCCTAGTTTTGTACATGCCAGCTCTCTGAGACTGTCAAAAAAGGACAAACTGTTCTCCGGGAAACATGAGTTACAAACCATAATTGCTTTCTTGCTCATGAGCTATATGTAGATCAAAAACAGTTATGCGTTTGCAGAGTTGAGCATTTTTCATCTTGTGAAATAAGTATTTTGTCAACACATTTCATTTATAGTTTCTCAGTGTTCTTCCTAGCTATTGCTTCTTTGAGTATTTGCTGTTCCCTCCTTTCATTCAGTGAATAATAACATAAATTGCCTCTGATTTGTTCTGTTCCACCCTAATTCACATCAATTTCTTAGATTCAGTATTTATTGTGTGAATTCTGTAATGAACATGGATACCTACCTTCTTTGAATTTTTTCTTCGTGGATCAGAATCAAAACACAGAAATCTGTGACAATGGTTGGGACATGTTTTGAATCTTAAAAGGGGAAAAAGAAGGAGTTTTTACAAGAATTAATACTAGCAAGCATATGTTTATTATCTAATCTTATGTTTCTCTGCTTCCATATATGCATATGTTTAATGTAATCCTCCTCATATTTCTCTGTGTGATTTCTTAGATCTATTTTTTTTTGTATGTGCCTCAGGCTTCTGTTCTTTCTTTTCCCTAACCAGTGTCTAGGACATATTTGCTGTGAAAGTTTTGCAATCAAGCATCAGCCTGTACTGAAGTGTATTTTCTCAATTAGCTTGTCACTTCAATTTCTGTTCTCTAAAACTTCTGCAAACTATATCCTATCCTAAATTCCAGTCCAGTTCTCATGGTAAAACTGTGTTGCTCCTCCCTGTCTATTCCCTCTCTACCTCTGCTCCAAGCTGCCACATTCTCCTATTCTCATGCCTATGGAAAGAAAGGTACTCCAGACAGAAGGGGCAAAAAGCACTCTCTTTGTGGAGGGGGAAAAAAAAAATTGCATCATGCCATCTATTCCTAGTTTGGGAGAATTTTATTTAAAACAGCTTTAGAAATTACTTTCAAGTCACATTCTTTTCACAACATTTTAGCCTAAGGAGACCAAATATCCCCTGGTGACACAGTTTGCGCTCTTCAACAAAACGTTCTCCAAGTTCAACTATCTAGCAGGCCTGAGGGAAGAATGATTAAGGTCAATGAAAATTTTTAAATAAGAAATAAAAAAAAAAGTCAGAAAGAAAAGGCAGTTAAAAAACACCAGCTCAGCTGAAATGTGGCCAGTACAGCCCAGCAGGCTTCAGTACCAGCTGTAACTGAAATGCAAAGAGTAGTATTGTCAAGGGATATGTGAAGCCTAAGGAACAACATGTGGAATTTATGAACTAACAGAGGGACAGGAGGTCACTGAGGATCCACCCGCCTACTAATGGCAATTATTGATGGGAGGCATGCTTAGTCAATTCTGTAGGATTTGGTGATACAAATGCCAGATGACAGGGTTTCTTAGACAAAGTGTGTTGTTTTCTCTTCTTCACCTTCACTTTCTGAAGGAAACCAGTCTTCATGTATCCTTCTACACCTGCCTGTCCCAGATGCACCAGACATGTCTTTGATGTACACAAACGCTGCAGTTATAAAGTGGGTGATGATACACACTGGGTGATTTCTGTTGATAGTGGATTCACCAGCCCCCAAAGGGGAAGAAAATTACTCAAGCAGAAGAAGCCAGAAGTTTGCTGTCATCTTATGGATCTGCACTGACTGATGTGAGATGCCAGCAGCTCCCAGAGCCTGTGTGCAGGAGGAGGTTGGATATCCTAGGCTCCCCCAGAAAGGTGGAAGGAGAAGCAGAACATGCACCTCGCCCTTTTGCAGCTGAAGTCCATCCAGCCTGTGGTACCTTAACAGCTGGAGATCTCCATAAAAGAGAAATATTCTGGCAAAGACATTCTTACATGAAGAACATTTCTCAGGACCCAGTTTCCTCATTGGTTGTTTGTTATATCAACTTATCTTCTATGAGTTCTCTAGCAGGTGCTGCCCAGACCCTTGTGATTTCTGAGAGTGAAAGAGGGCTGGGGAGTTCCCACTGCTCAGCACACCTACCATTGGGTCTGGCCAAGGCTCCCCTTGTCTCAAAGTTCGTAAGGACAGAAGTGTTAATGGGGAAGCAGTGTTTGCTAATGAGGAAGGACAAATTTGCACTCTGTGGGTTCTGTAGAAGCAGTCCTGAGTGATGTGAGAGGTGTTAGTGTAAGGCAAGGGCTCTGCCAAAAGCAGGTCTCCCATGAAGATGATGCATGATGGAATCAGAGATCAGTGACCTGTTAATTCAAAGTCTTGTGGACAGAAGGTTGTGGTGAATGAAAATGTTGAACAGATTGAAAAATATGGTAACTACTGTCTCATTGACCCCTAAAGAATCTCTTGGTGTTAAGAAACAGCTTGTGATTTCTCAAAAAATGCAGTCCCACCAGGGTTGTTCATCTTCCTGCATTGCTACCTATGTGTTCTAAAATGTCTGATTTAATAACTTTTGTTTCAGATATTTAATTACCTGTGAGTTCTGACAGTGCCTGAAATAAGGACTCTCCCTCAGCTGAATGAAGAGCCTCTTTGACATCCTAACATTCAATAGCATGAACAGAACTGTGAATCACACCCCTGCTGTCAGAGGTGCAATTCCAGTCAAGGCTATCTATTACCCATGTGCTTCATTCTGCTTTGTTCTTACAGCTCTGCTTCTGCATCATGCACCCATGGCTTTCATCAGAACTACATGTTCTGCTGTAGTGCTCCATAGCACTCTTTTGCTAAAGTAGAGGCTTTCTTTCAGCAGGCATTGTACCAGTTCACATTTGTGAAAGAACTTAATGGTGTACTCACCTGCATTCCCCAGAAGGAAAAAATCTGGACAAAGTGAACAGTTAGACTCCTTTACTGCATTATAGATGTTTGCTAGAATGAGAAAAATTAGTGCATGTGTCATTTTAAAAATTATTCTGTTGTAATACAAATAATTCTGGAAGGGGGCCTGCATTGTAGGTAAAGGAAGATGAAAGCCAGCTTCTGATTTAACTTGTGCCTTACAGAGAGAAATGAAAACTGTCACTGAGCTGCCGGGCTTAGACTTGAACAGAGTTAGTCCAGAAGTGATAGACAAAGCCCTGGGGAAACACATTACACCCATCACCCTGAAATCCACAATCAAAAACAACCCATTATATAGTGACATCCAGGTGGATGATGACTGGGAGGAGAAGAAAAAGACCCCTTCCTGGACTGTGCAAGACTATGACAGGCACTCGCTGCACTCTGACTTGGCCAGTCACATAAAGGTAATGCGCTGTTGTGCTGAGTTTGAGCAAAGTGAATTGCTGTGAGCTATGCAGTGCATGCATGAACCACTGTGCAGCCTTGCAACCCACTTGGTTCCTTTGATGGGATTCCAGAAGTAAATATAGAAGTATTTTTTGGAACAGACATGACACTAGCATAAGTTTGACCAGGAAAGGAAATCTATGTATCTGGTGACACTACAGGAATTTCAGCTCTGTAGAACATGACCTCTGACTAGAGAAAGTCTTAAATCACAACACTACATGACTCATCTCCCCTGTATACATAGGGAGGAACTATAATGTGGCACTTAAATACTATATAGCCACTTTAATAACTGTTCAGAGCAAAATTCTGTTATCAAATTATATACATTTTATGAACCTCATCCACACTATGCAGGATCCTGTCTGCCTGTGGGTTGGCATAAATCATTTTTAGGATTACTTTTTTTTCTGCTGTTCCATTTTTTGGAAAGAGATCTGTGTTTATACAACATGTCTTCTTGAGAAGGCAACATGGTTTCTTCTAGGTTTTTTGATCACATTTCAATGGCTGGTGTCCTGCATTTGGTTCCTGGCTGAAAAATGTGGTTTTAATTTTCCCCGGGGAACATTTGCAGCATCTGGCAAGTAGCACAACCTACATTCAAGTGAAAGTGTCTTGCATATGTGCAGTGACATCTTAAATTCATTAATCAGTATCTGATGGTAGCCAAAATACTTCTGGATATGTTCTAATGACTTTATGTGCAACAGAGAAAAATTGAGTTCATTTTCTGATTTTTCTTCTAGGAAAATCCTAATGATCTACAGTTCTGGATGGGAGATATTTATACTCCTGGGTACGATACCTTGTTAAAAAAGAAAGAGAGAGAAAAAAAGCATTCCAAATATTGCCGAATCATACTGCTCATGGTACTAGTTGTTTGCACTTTGATTATTGTAGTCACACTCAGTGTTTTACTTACTTAATACAGCCAAATAATGTTGATGGGATTTTTTTTCCAATAAATATTTTTATTAAAGTATTCCTCTCCCTTGTTTCATTTGCATTCCATTTTTGGGGACACAAATACAATTTCTTTGAGATTACTATTTTTAAAAATTCCTGTGCAGCATAAGGAATTGTTCCTGAAAAAAGACAAACACTCTGAGTGTGTCTGAATATCTCTTTACAGATATAATTTAAATATAAAATGATAAATATTCCACTTTTTCTACCACCTTCTTTGGACTAGTGATTTTGGTCAGTATGTGTAGTATATTACATATAGTATGTACAGACAACTAGTTGACTGTTTTTTCTAAAAAACAGCCTCTGCATCTTCTTATGATAGCTATTTTTAGAGTCTAGTAAAGCAATATAAATCATTACTCAAGATATCCAACAGAATTATAATACGAAAATTAACACATTACTTAATGACTGAATGCTTTGCTGCAATGATACAGCACTTAGTGAAAAGCTATCCTAAAAGTATAAAAGTTTTCTTACACTTATTCAGAGAAGAAAAACAAAAAATAGATCACTGAGTTTCTAAAAGAATATCCTGAGACCTGAGACAGAGCTTCTCCATCCCTATGTGACCTTCTTTCTGCATGTAGCATCTCTGCCACCCCAAAAGATGGAGTGACAATATTTTTTTTTATCTGACATGTCAAAAACTGGAATGAAATTGGTGGAGTACTAAACTATAAACTCAAATTACAATACACCTAAAAATATTAAAGTTACATAGTCAGGCTGCGAAAAAAAGATATTTTTAAATAAAGGGGACAAAATTAAATGTTAAGGGCATGGCATACAGACAATTAAGTTCATACACGTCAGAATAATTCAGGATAACAGAAACATGAGATAAAAGGACAAAATAAAAAGTGAGTCAACAAGGAGAGAAGATCTTCGAGTAATAATTTCCTTTCTGAAAAATACTCTAGGTGCTGCAAACCCTTTATACCCCTGTATTTGGTATCTAAGGAGCTATGAAGGGATTTCCCTTACTCACAAGAAATCTTACAGATGCAGGGAAACTTGAAAATTTGGGTTATACCAGTTCTACTTCTTGTCCCACAAAAGACCTACTCTAGATTAAGCCAGAAATAGGACCAAGGTAGAGGGTTTGTACTGTTCCCTCTGAATTCTAGAATGTGCCTTACTTGCAGCAGGTTTAGAGTACTCTAACTCATATCAAAGTTGGATTAATCTTCAGACAAGTGCACTTAATTCCTTCCTTCTCATGGTCCATATTTGATTCTTGTGTGTATTGTAATTACTTGGAACCTAGTCTAGTCTGTACCATAACTGGTTTGAAGATTCGTGATAAAAAAGCTTACTGGTGAGCAGCAGACAGCAAAAGAGTGGCAGCATTTAAAGGCACGTGCATAAAAGTAGTATCCCTGATAAAAATTGAACATTGGTGTAAATATACATAGGAACTCCATCTCCTGCCTTGCTGCAGTTTCAGTGTAGATGGCCCATTCAGCTTATGAAAGTAAGAATTTAGGAGTATTTTACAAGTCTAATTGCTAACATTACGAAGTAGCTACTTGCATTAAACCAACAATACTTGACTTTTTTCCAGCCCAAGTACATTTGTTTTAAGTGCATACAATGCAGAGACATGGTTTTGTAAATTATTGAGGACTGCAGGCGGGAAGCCTAAAAGCAAAAGGCTCTGTAATTTCCAGGAAAACAGCCAATAATGCGAATTTCTTAACTGAATTACTCTCTGAGGGTTTTGCAGAAAGGATAAAATCGTTTTCTCCACGAGTCCATCGCGGGATGTTTCAGTCCGCTTTCGCTGCTGTCATCTAGCGGAGAGCCAGAAAAGAGCGAAAACGTGTCAAGCACGGAGGGGCCGGTTCAGACTAATTTCTTTCCTTTTTTGTTTCTGGGGGGCTTTTTTGTTTGTTTGGTTTGTTTGTTTGTTTGTTTGTTTGTTTGGCGGTGGGGGAAAGGGCTGCTCGATGTCTTTACTTCTCTGTGGCGCCTCTGTGATGCCGGTTCCTTTGGTGACCCCTCGCGGCAGAGTGCGGCGGGCGGAGAGATCCCGCGGCTGCCGCGTGTCCCGGAGCGGGAGAACAGAATGTTTAGCGTATTCCGAAAGTGCTTAAAAAACTATAAGAAAAGAAGGCTCAGAAGGACCTTATTTCTCTCTACAACTACCGGAAAGGAAGTTGTAGACAAGTGGGAGTCTGTGGGAGTCTGTCACAGAATCTGCTGAGCTGGAAGGGAGCCATCAGGATCATCAAGTTGAGTCCTTAGCCCTGCACAGGGCCATCCCCAAGAGTCACACCATATGCCCGAGAATATTTTCCAAACTCTTCTTGAAGTCTGGCAGGCTTGGGGCTGAGATCACTTCCTTAGGGAACCTGTTTGAGCGCCCAGCCCTGCTCTGGGTGAAGAACATGTTCAATAATCAAGGTGAGGCCACTCCACTGCAGAGCAGAACGGGACAATCCTGTCCCTTGACCAGGATGATGCTTTGCCTGATGCCCCCCAGGACACGGTTGGCCTTCCTGGCTGCTCACTCATTCAATTTGCTGATGACCTGGACCCCCAGGTCCCTTTTTGCAGAACAACGAAACTTTGACTTCAATAAAGTTTAGGCAGGTGCTTAAAAATAAAAAAAGTAGTCAAATACAAGAAAGTAGCCAAATTTGCATCAGAAAAAACCCAAATCTAGACATGAATTTAAAGTTTTTATTCCAGTGGTAATCAGTTTGAAGTGCAGCAAAGTCTCCTATTTAAGTCAGTACAAACTTTTAACATATAACATCAAACTGATATGTCAGTATCTTACTAGCACTTCCTAATGATGCATAGGACAAGGGTATAACTGTGGTAGAATACTACCTTTGACTCAGAAAACTGGCATTTGCAGTGACACATAGCCGGAATTCACTCTTGTAAGGTGCACAGCAGCAACCTGGAAGCAAAGAGTATTCATTCACGCAGGTTCTGCTCACTTATAATTGCGTGGGAGGCAGTTAAATGCCTCCCTGACAGCCGATCCCATCAGATCTCGAAGCTCAGCAGGGTCAGTCCCAGTTAGTACTTGGATGGAAGACCTCCTGGGAATACCAGGGCCTGTGGATTCTAGTCCTGAGGACTTCACTGTCACCATCCAAGCTCACTTGGCCATGGCAGATGAACATTAGGAGTTAAAGGGTGGCGGCAGTTCCGTGCACGCTGTGCCTCACCTAAAAAATCCACTGTGCAGGCTTGAAGGGCACATCTAAGAGACCTTCCACAATCTTTGTTCACAAAGCCTAGCCATACATACGTAATTGAGCAGGCAGTCACTGCATTTCACAATTGATTTTAGAAAAATTAAGTCTCTTCTTTCCATTGAATAAGGATTAGCTTTCAAAACTGCCTTAGCAACTTTTTTACTGACTTTTAGTACAATTAATCTCCCAAACCACTAGAGCATCTCAGAAGATTCTGCTGAGGAAATTCTCAACCTTCCTCTTTCTTTGTTGCCTTCTTACCATCCCAAGAGTGTCCAGAAATATGAAACTGAGTTCTCATGTTATCTCTTTGTTGCCTGTAAAGCTGCTGAAAACAAACTACTACTTGGCTCTGGCATTCCAACAGGCACAATTTGGGAAAATTACAGCTACAACTTCCCTCTGGTAAAGTACAGAGCTGACCCATGGAAAGAACCTTGCAGGGCTTGTTGCTTTAGCAGGGTGCATGTTTTAAGTTTTCAGCTTCATTTTATGATTCAGCCAATGCACTCATTGCACAAAGATTGTGGTTTGGACCTTGACAGAATGCCAAGTATCCACCTATTCTTGTACCCCAGGCAGGTACAAGAAAAGAAAAAAAAAACTAAAAAGCCCCACAAACATAATGCAATCTTAAAGCAAGACAGTTTATATATTTATGCAGAAAAGAAGAAATTAAAAAAAAAGGCAATATACACATACACACAGAAGTAAAAGATAACCACCATTCTCTACTCCCCACCAAGCAGCAAACTCCATAACTCTGAGCCCACAAACCACTCCAAGAGCCCACCTCCTGAAAGACACCTGAGCAGAGAGAAAGCTAACAATAAATGTTTAATTCCCCAAGATAAAACAGCGGTGAGGCAGCGGTAAGGCCCAGCTCTCTGGAACGGAGTCACGGTTTGTTCCCAGGAGTGCAGCCACGAGAAAAGAGAGAGCAAACACTTCCTTCGCATTCCTTATATACTTGGGTTTATGCCATATGGTATGAAATATTTCTTTGGATGTTTAAAGTCAGGTGACAACCTGTGTCCCTTTTAATCTACGTAATACTTTCAGGGCCTACTGAAAAACTAAAGCCTGATCTGAGCCTAGCTACCACAACAAGACAAGATCTATAACAGAAAAATGAGAAGGAAAGACACATTTTTGGGTTTTCCGTGAGTCTAGTTACCTTTGTCACATCAGGATTTGAAAAAGAATGATGCAATATGAGCTGTGACTTGTCAAATATTACAAATTTCTCTGGATAGGGCAGAAATTATTCCTTCAGTTATGAAATTCTGGGATGTGAGTGCTGAATGAATAACAATAATAGCAGAACCTGTGTGGGGACTAAACATCTCTGTTATCTATCAGTGAAAGATCAGGAAGGTCTACAACAAACTCCCCTACCTAAGGAGAATGTCCTACTGATTAGTTCAGAGATGTTTTCAAGCAAGTCAGACTATCGAATCCACTACAGGGATCTATGTCTACATGATTATGCTCCTGTAAACTGTATAATTCACTGAAGTATAAATTTATGGGGAATCCAGTCAGATGAACTGAGCATCAGATAGTCCTCCAGCACAAAAAATGTGATGTTTTAGTCAACTGTTTTCTCATGTGGTTTCACTGGTTATAAGATGTATCTAGATTTAAAAAGCTAGAATAGCAGTTACCTGTGTAACAAGTGACATATGTGATGTAAGCAGTATCATCCCTTTTTTCCACAAGATAGATTTTAAAAGTTTTTAGCATGCAGTATTTTTGGTGGATTACAATTTTTGGTTTAACAACAGCATTTGCTCCTATATAGGTTCCTCCATAAAAAGTGCCTTCTAATTATTTTTCTTTCTTTTTTTCTCGTTTTCTTTTTTTGTTTTGTTTTGTTTTGTTTGTTATTTAGGATTTTCTAGAAAGCTTTACCTTGTGGACAAAAAAGGATACAATTTCAGAGCCCTTGTGTGGATTCACAGTTCTGCTGTGGCTTCACCTATAGAGCTATAACCTGATTATTTGCATTCTGGAGAAATGCATTAATTAAGGAGCAGTGCATCAAAGATTCTTTGTCTGTGATCTCCTGCTCATATTGATATTGTTTCTTTGTTCCAACTCTTATTTCCCATGAGATCAGTTCAAACTCAAGCAACTGCCACATCCAGACTCAGGTACCTGAATTTATGAGTACGGACATAACATGTGCCATGGTTCAGCTCATTTTGCAGCGACCTGGAGGCACAGCAAACCCAGAGCTGGAAGTCAAGTTTGACATGCCTGTGCCCTTTTATGGTCCATTGGACAGAAGGAGAAAAAAGAACAGTGCTAAAGAAATATAAATTTCTTCATTTAATACTTGTCTGTAAGTTGATGAATCTAAATCTATAAAAGATTTAACTTGCAAAATTTGAGATTTGTGTGAGCATTCTTCCCCTCTCCTCCCTCATCTCTCTCCAAATACAAACACATTGCGGGTAGATTTTTGTTGGAGGACAGATGTAGTTCAAGTTTGAATTGAGGTGGAGTCTGAGTGAACATGTGCTTTAGATAAACAGCTTTTGACCAGATCTCTCTAGGCAGTGATTTCTTCCTTTTGCAGCTGGTTCTCAGTGGATTTCTTGCTGGGAACAAGTCTGATCAGTGGCGGTGGTATGTCCTGACAGGGAACCCTCTTCTTGACAGAAGTACTTTTCAAGATTTTCTAGCCTTGGAGGCTGACTTTGTGAATCTTTGCAGCTGAAAACTTGATGCAATGATCTTGATATGCCTATGATGCTGACCATGACACACCGAATCCAGGACTCAGAATACTTGGTTATGAATTATATATTGTTAAAAGTTCTCTTTTCCTCATCAGACCTAATGTAAGTCATCTGCTTTGGAAAAAAATGCCAGACACTCTCCCCTTTGATAAATTATGTTCTATTAACACAACCTAGCAACAAAATTCCTATACACAGTTATATTTTCAATGCATTACTGAAACCAGTTGAGGCAGTTTTTAGGTTGAGAGAGGGGAATAGTTAATTCATAGCAGTGTGACATGTTATATCATTTACACAAGAACACACAGATCCTAAGTTGATGTGCATTATTTTTTCCACCCACGTATTTAGCTTCACAGACAGTCCAGCACATGAACCAGCCTTCCCACAGAAGGCTTTTTTCGCTCCAGGGTTTCCTCTGTGCTGATTGTGCTCTTTTTGGAAATTCTCCAAAAGGCCACTCAGCTCACAAATCAATTTGCTGCAGCTGGTGCAGTAAATTGAAACTCTTGTAGCTGTAAGTGGCTTCATCTGTGGGGATTCTTGTTGGCTGTGGTAAGGTTAGTCTTGTTGGAGGAAGCAGTGTGGAGCTAAGGTAGAAGGCAGAGAGTTTTATGAGAGCACAGTTATTGTTCCATACACAGCACAAATCTATTAGGTATGAGGCTTATTTGCTTCAAATTTGGTAGACTTGCTGTTTTTAACACCTGTGAGTGGTGTGTTTCTTTGGTCTATGAAGCTTCTTTTCTCTAGGTGCAGCTGAATACTGAAAACACACATGTAACTGTGGATGCTGAAGCAGCACTTTTTGTTCAGCTTTTCGGGTCTCCCTTGTAAATAACTTGGTACTTTCTAAGAAAGAGAAGGGATAAAAGTAGTGGAAATAACAGAGAAAGGTTTTGTTGTGGGAGATGCTTGCTTTTATTCAAAGTCTGATTTCTCTTTTTCACATTCTCATATGCTTTTTTTTTTTCTGAACTGCAAACATGATAACATTTTGAAACTGCTTGGGATATAAGACAATCTGGATAGAGAAGCTGTAAGTGAATAATGTTCTGTGTGTGACCAGTCCTGTTAGTGGTAAATTGCTAAGTAAAAGACTGTGTGCCTTATAAAAGTAGCTGTTAGACTAAAATAAGGACAGAGTCATCAATCTTTAAATTTGCATTAGTTCTCTTTCTTTTTAATGACCAAGGCCATAAATGTCTCTGCTTATTGGGATTTGAGCTGAAGCAATATTGGTAAACCGACATGTGGGTAGTTTATATAGTTCAGGGCCAAAAATGATTTTTTTTCTCTTTATGTCTATTTCTTACAATTAACTGCACTGAATTTCAGAACCATTTGTGTTACGTATGTGGGGGGGAAAATCAAGTAAGGAATCGGGAAGCTCTATTTTGTCTGAAATGGTCTGTATTGCTCTGAAGATCTGGTAAGTTATTTCATCTTTAGTGCACCCCATAAACACTTCTGTCTCATATATTAAGTTACCATGTAGCATATCTTACAGAGACCATTTAAAATAAAATAATGAGAAATGGAATGGGAAAACTCTAAATTTAAGATTAAGCTGAGGATAAAGAAGCAGCTATGATAGCAAATCAGGTTTTATTCCTGGTTGAAAAGTGACACAGAAAGTATACTTACAACAAGAATAAATCCTGGGCAAGGCATTCAGAATTAAATGAGCTGAATCAATAGTAGCTCTGGCATTGTACATATGGGCAAAAATATTAAACATTAGAAGTAATTAGCTCAAAAATATAAGATTATGCAAAGCTCAAAGCTAGAGAAAAATGGTCTCTCCCAGAAAATGGAGTAGAGGTACAGTTTGCAGCCTGAAAACCAGTGCATTAAACTGGCAAGTTGTTAAATCCTGAGGCAACAGAAAACAAACAAGTAAAACCTAGAGTTCATAGCAGTAATGTTGTGTGGAAACAATGCAAACTGCTGAGGGAGAGAAGAATTTGTTAGGGACCTAAATGCATATCTGACCTTGAAGTAAGAAATCAGCTTCTTTGGGTGTTTTTTGACAAAGCAAAATAAAATATTTGATGGTAGGATCTATATAGTGATGCCTGTTGAATTTTACCTTACTGAATACATTTGGTGTCTTGGTTGGATACTTTCCCTAGCACTGTGACCACACACCTGTGACAAGTGAGGAGTCATGTTATGGGTTTAGCCAAGTAGGCCAAAAATTTAAGCTTTAAAGTTCAGACTAGGCCTGGAATTGTCAGCTGACTTGAGCTGGGCTGGGCTAGCTAACAGCTGACTTCTAGCCAGTAAGGTTGTATTCCATGCCATGTTAGGATACCATCTCAGAAGGGCTAGGGTGTGGCTTGGTCAGTTCCATCATGGCTGAACTAGGAAGAGAATGTCTTGCAGCTCCTGTCTTGGAGTAGGCCTTGCTTCTGCTGCTGCCACTACTTGCCTTTTGTTTGAGTCCAGGGAAGTAGAAATATTTTGTTGTTATACTTTCTCGTTCTTGCAGGGTGTCATTTAGAGTGCTTTTGAATCTAGAGTAATGGACTTTGTATTAACTGGGGAGTGGGAGGTTATTTCTTGTTATACTATACTTAACTTGTGTAAGTGTGTGTTATATTGTAGTGTTCTCTTAATTTTCTCTTTTCTGTATAAATACATATAGTTTCAGCATAAACCTGGTTTAGAGGGGTTTTTTCCCTCTCCCCCTTCTTCCCTTTTCACTCTGTCTTGAACAGTTGGCATTTTGCCAGCTCAACCCAAGACAAGTCAGTGACCTTATTTTCAGAAAGCAACTCCACCACCAAAAAACTTGCTTACATTCTGAATCATACCTCCTTCCATTATGATAAATTATTCCCTGTGCCCCGAGTTTGGATGCAACAGTTGTGATGATGGGTAAGATGCTGCCAATGTGCTTGGCCTTCTTCAATCTGCAACCTGGCAATGGGGAAATGTGATTTACCTTTTCATTTGTCTGACACCTCCAACATTTCTTGGAGACTCAGTCATGTATACCTCTGGCTAAAGGCATGCTGTTCATTTTCAATGCATTTTCAACTTTTTTTTTTTCACAAAGTGATTTTTTTCTTTTAGAATTACTGGCATATTCAGTCACATAACCCTTTTGTCCGGTAGCAGATTTGCTGTCCCTGCCACTGAGAACAAGGATATTTATATGTATACATACCTACATACATGTAGGTATGTGAGTGTATAAATACATATGGAATGTATGATGCAGAGATAATTGTATGTGTGTATATACTTGAAAGAAGCACTGGCCCTGTGAAGATGTTGCCTCTTAAAAACAACAGGTGAAGTAATTTTTTTGACATCTAAACCAAAAATCTTCAGTATCAAGAACAGTTTTACTCAAGCAGTTCCTAAACAATAGAAAAGATATACCAAGATGGACAAGACTGGGAGCATGCTACTTGTGGAATAGATGGCATTAGCATCTTATTGCTAATTCCTGCTACTACTTCTATGAGGAGGGTTGGTGATCAAACACTAAGAGAAAGCAACCAGTAAGCCAGCTGGGCACCGCTGCATGCTTTCAGTTTGCTTGTTACGGATTTGTACTGAAGATCCCTTTGAACTTTTACAAGCCTACATGGGAAAGAAGATGTGATGAAGTGGCCTTTTGAGATCTTCTGTGTAACTCATTGGCAGTTGGAAATGAATGCCAAATTAGGCAGAGGTCTGTAAAGCTGAATTTCTCATGCAGCTGCAAGTTGGGGCTGCTGAGGTCATACAGGGGTGTGGGCACCCTGTCAGCCAGCCAGCTCACATAAGGAGCTGGACCCAGCAGCTAAGCATGCTGTACTGGCTGTCTGGGGAGTGGGGCAGCCCTGCAGCTGGGAGAAACCACACAAAAAGTGTTGGCCCTCTCTGCTGGCTCCCACTGAAACTTCTAGTGGGATCAATTCACTTCAGAGATGGCACACTGTCTCTGAAAAAACAAAAAAGACCCTTCTCACTTTCTCACCTGTAAATGTTTTAACACTATGACTGGAGGCTGAATGCTTGCTGAAAATAAAACTTCTTTTTGCTGTTACTTTCTTAATCCGTTTTGCCCTCATTATTCAGCATGGCGATGTGAACCATAAGGGTAAGAAACAGTGCAAACGCACCGAAACCAAAATGATATGTATTTCTGTGATTTAACAGGAGTTACTTAGTGTTCAAAATCAATTTCAAACCTACTAATTAAATAAATTGCTGCTGCATGCTTATGAAGTATTGAAGAATAGGCAGTTGCTGGTGATGTCAGCAGAACTGACTTGAGGAAGGTGTTTATCAATGACATGATGAGGAAGGAATCCATTTTAAAGTTCTGTAAATTAAAAGAAGCTCAATTCTGTCACTAATAGCACAGTTGTATATTAAACTTAGTTAAAAATACTAAAGTCTAGGGGGCTTTCTCTGCTTGCTCTGTTTTCCCCCTCTATTAGGAGATGTGCTTCCAGCTATGCCTTTAAAACTTAAGATCCAGAGGCATGTGTTGAGGATGCATTCTAATAAATCAGATTAATGTCCTTTTCTTAAAAATATTCTTTGGTTTAGGATTTTGTGAATTTTTCCTTTCATATATGATGTTCAGAAAGGATGTCAGAATGCCTAGAAAGTTGTTCTTCATAACATCATCAGCATTGTTTTTAGACAAATTCTCCCTTTACAGTACAGTTGTCTGATTCTCCGCAAGTTTCTTTTGTGATACAATGTTAGCTCTTGCTGGTCCGTCCTGGTACTGATCCATTCTGATTGTATCTGTATATGCCAACAATATTGGGTTATCTGCCAAAGTTCACATTTACAGAGCCAGCTACATCCACAGCTTGTTCCTAGCGCAAACAACTTTGCATTCATGCTGCACATTGAAAATTCACTTTTGGCAAGCACACTTAAGCTTCAAAATCACTCAGTATATTTTTGCAGCTCCCCCTGATGTGTCTTTTATGTATACCATATTTGTACCACAGGTGACACAATATTCTCTAGCAGCTGGCCGCATTGACCTGCTTCCACCAGTGTCATGCCAGCAGCAAGAAGGCTGCACTAGCAGCTACATCAGAGGGTCATGATTTGTGTTAGGGCCAGAGACCCCAAGAAGTGGTCATTATCCTTTTAAATAAACAGACTTCAAAATAAATGAGTAAAGACTGATGAAAACAGATAGACTCTGAAACACGATGCTCTCAGTGGCAGGATGCAGGTGACCAGGTGCTGCTAAGCCACAGTCCTGGGCCATTTTGAGAAGTGGGAAGCTGAGAACTCCTTGGGAGCTGCTGACCAAATCCTCACTGAATTCCTGGGTGAGCATATCCTACTCTTGAGGAACACAAACAGAGCAGGAGCTGAGAGCTGCCTGGCACAGAGACACTGCCTAAATTCTCACCATGCTGTTTCTGATGAAAAAAGAAGTAGCTGGTTTTTAATCATAAAATAATTTTATCATATTTCTCCTTACACTCTGTAAAGAGGTGAAAAATTTACACTTATCATGCATATACAATTTCATGCCTGTGGTAATGTTAAAGCAAAAAATTACTTATTATCCTTTCCAGAAAAAGAACATGAAGAAAGTTCTGAGTAAGTCAACATTATGCTCATAAACTAGGATTTTGTTCTATTTTAATTGTGTTGGCAGCATATGCACAAAACCTAGACATTTCTACTTTTTTTTTCTCAGCAAGTAGCAGCAGACTTTTTTGCCTTATGGCAGGGTTCTGTCTTCTAACTTCTCCTGCTTTAGTGTTTCAAATGAAAAGAAAGAAACAAAAATGTTAACAATACACAAGTTGGTTTTATATTCATTATAATTGCATCATTTGGATCTAATTTACAAACACTTCTTGCGAGAATATTAACACAACAGATAAGTCAATAAGCTCTATTATAAAAGCACTTTTTTATAATAATGTGAATTTACTTTCCATTGAGCATAATCTCTCTACCTATAGCTAGAATTATCAGATGATAATTTATGTTAAAATAAAATTGAAGTCTTCAGCAAACAGCTATTCCTTTGATGAAAATATTGGCATCAAACCAGGGAACATATGGGTGAGTACTCTTGTAATATATAGTTCCATAAAGTTTCTTAAATACTTCAGGTTTTCTTCAAATATTAATTTGACGGTTCTTTAGAGGTAGAAATAAAAGAAGAATCAGGAAGAAAAATATAATCTCTAATTTTAGAGATCTGATTTTTTATTTTATCTCTCCCCTCTTTATATTAAAAAAAATCACCAACCCCCCCCCCAGACCCTCAACAAAGTAATTTAACTGAGTTAAACCTTTTAGTGTGTGTGTGAATTTCACTCTGACAAAACTTACTGCTAACATAACCTACAAATACAAATCCAATCCTTTTATCCTAAGATATCATGACACTGAACATCTCAAATGAAAATTTCAAAAAAACCCCAAAGCTAATTGGTAGCTTTCCTTTTGGAGATTGCTGTTAGAATACATTATTGCAGGCATCATGCTCTTGACCTAGACAGAGTAGTGGCAGATAAGAAAGATAACTTTTTAGAAAGAATTCTTTGCTCTAAGTGTACCAGCTTGCCAAGAAATAACAACAAGCATATTTTATTGCACAGACTTAGGGAGTCATGGGTACAGCATTGGCACGGCAGAAAATCACTTGCTCTGGCAGAGCAAAAGAGTCTCCATATACAAACCTCTACAAAAATATTTGGAAAAATTAATCCAAATTAAGGAGACTGCAAAACTATTATGGTGGTGCCTAGTGGAATTAGAAGGAGAAAATTGAGGTCCATTGAGCTTAAATGGACAGCAGATGGGAGCTCCTGAGCAGAGCTAAGGTGGAGGGCTTTTAAAGTAAAGGCAGCAGTGCAGACTCTTAGTTTTCAATATCAGTCTTAGTAGCAGACCTGAAAACTCTGAAAGGAGTTAAAAATTGATTCTAAGAATAATAAATCAAATTATCCCTGCTCCAATAGAATTTCTGAGTGACTGAACCTGAATGATCTCTGAAAAATGCTGATTTGATTCTGTGAAGCACCTTAACAAGCCAGAAATTAACCCGGAGCATCACACATCTGGTTCAACCCAGGCCAGAAAATTTCTAAAAAACCTGAATGGCAACTTTATGTAAAGTCCTAAGGGAACCAACTCAGAAAGATGCTCTCCTTGATCTGCTGTTTCTCAATAGAGTGGATCTCATGAGCAAAGTGGAGATTGGTGGTCTCTTGGCCAAGCGATAACAAGGTGATTGAGTTAAGATCTCTGTTGGCAAGAAGAAAAATGCCTGCAAAACCTCAGCTGTGGAGATGAGGAGAGCATAATTCAGACTGCTCACCTGGGAAAATGTTTTTGCAGGTGCTGAGGTCCATCTGTGCTGGTCACTTTTCAAACATCATCTGTGGGCACAGGAGCAAGCAATTTCCAAGTATCCGAAGTCAAGCAGACGAGGCAGAAAGCCGGTTTGGCTTAGCAGGGGTCTTCTCCAAGAAAGGCAAAAGAGGAAGGTGTATGCCCAGTGGAAAAAGGTTAAATGACATGGGAAGAATTGAGATGCTATTTGCAGCTGCCGGGAGAAAATTTGTGCAGCCAAAGCTCATCTGGAGTTGCAACTTGCTGAAAATGTGCAGGAGAAAAAAGTTTTTTTCAAATATGTTACTGGCAAGAGGCAGTATAGAAATATCATTGGTCCATGACAGGATGAGGATGGTCAGCTCAGAGAGACAGAGACAAGACAGAGGTGTTTAATGTTTTCTTTGCCTCTGTCTTCCACACAGATGACGGACCAAGGGGATCTCAGTGCCCTGAGCTGGAGGACCATGACTGTAAGAATGATCAACTCCCAGTCAACCCTGAAATTGTGCAGGATCTGCTGCTCCAGCTGGATCCCTACAAATCTACGGAGCCTGACGAGATTTACCCCAGAATCCTAAAAGAGCTAGATGATGTCATAGCAAACCCTCACTTGATTTTTGAGTGGTCTTGGAAATCTGGAGAGGTCCTAGCTGGCTGGAAGTTGGCAAATGTTGTCCTGATTTTCAAGAAGGGCAAGAAGGAGGACCCCAGAAACTACAAGCCTGTCAATCTCACTTCAGGGCCTGGTAAAGTTATGGCAAAGATTATTCTGGGAGGTATTGAAAAACACCTGAAAGACAATGCAGTCATTGGTCTCAGCCAGCATGGCTTCATGAGAGGAAAGTCCTGCTTAACAAACCTGATTTCCTTTCATGACGAGGTAAAGCACGTAGCTGATCAAAGGAAGCCAGCTGATGTTAGCTTTTTGGATTTCTGTAAAATCTTCAATACTGTCTCTCACAGGACCCTTCTGGGCAAAATGTCCAGCACACAGCTGGATTAATATAACATGGTGGGTGAGCAATTGCCTCATGGGTCATGCACAGAGGGTAATAGTGAAAGGGGGAACATCAGACAGATGACCTGTCACTAGGGGGGTTCCAAAGGGCTCCATCTTAGGCCTGTGGTCTCCAACATCTTCATAAATGACTTGCATGAAGGACTGGAAGGGATACTAAGCAAGTCTGCAGATGACACAAAACTGGGACTAGCTGTTGACTTCCTTAGAGGCAGAGAGCCCTGCAGAGAGCCCTTGACAAATTAGAGGACTGGGCAATCACCAACCATATGAAGTTCAACAACAGCAAGTGCCAGATTCTGCACTGGGGATGGGGCAACCTCAGATGTACGTACAGACTGGCGAATGAGGTGCTGGAAAGCAGTGCTGAGACAGGGACCTGGGGGTCCTGGTTGATGGCAAGTTGAATATGAGTCAGCAGTGCCCTGGGAGTCAAGAGGGCCAACCACGTCCTGGGGGGTATTAGGCAAAGCATCGCCAGCGGGTCAAGGGAGGGGATTGTTCTGCTCTGCTCTGCACTGGTGCGGCCTCACCTGGAATATTGTGTGCAGTTTTGGGCACCACAGTATAAGATATTAAGCCACTAGAGAGTGTCCAAGGGAGAGCTACGATGATCTAGAAGGGTCTACAGGGGAAGCCTTATGAGAAGTGCCTTAGGTCACTTGATTAATTCAGCCTGGAGAAGGGAAGACTGAGGGGAGACCTCATTGCAGTTACAACTTCCTTGTGAGGGGAAGAGGAAGGGCAGACACTGATCTCTTCACTCTCGTGTCCACTGACAGAACCCGAGGGAATGGCCTAAAGTTGTGTCAGAGGAGGTTTAGATTGGATATTATAAAGAGATTCTTTACCCAGTGGGTGGGTGAGCACTAGAAGAGCCTCCTCAGGGAAGTGATCACAGCACCAAGCCTGACAGAGTTCAAGAAACATTTGGACAACACTCTTGAGCACATGGTGTGACTCTTCAGGTGTCATGCACTGGGCCAGGAGTTGGACTTAATGATCCTTCTGGGTCCTCTCCAACTCAACATATTCTGTGATTCTGGGAAAATTCTGGGACATCCTTTTGTTGTCAAAAAAAATAAGAGATGGGCCAAGCACTGCCTCCTATGCTCAGAAGAGCCCCATACTCAGGAGAGCTTTCCACTGTCAGGTCTTGTTATGATTTTACATAATAAGAAATTGGTGGATTTGCTTCAGGGAGTTCTCCCTGGAAACCACAGTTAGACAAACTGATCAATTTTTAAAACCTGAAGTTTAACACTGGTCCTACTTTGTTCTCTTAGAACGCCACTAAACTTGCTATTCTGACATCTAGCTCTACAGCTGCAACCCAAGCATCCTGCATCCTCCAAGCATCCTAAACTGCAGTTTTGCAAATTAAAATTACCTTAGCCACAGCTAAATTTCCTAAAGGTCTTCTCTAGTACCTTCCTTCCCTATTCTAAACTGAATCATTGTGTCTTTCATGCTGACACAGTCTGTGTTATTAACCAGTTCAAAAACAGCTTCCTCAGTTGATGGCGTTTTAAAGGAAATAAAGATTTAATGAGTGCTCAGAGTGCTGGTTTAGAGGTAAACCAGCAGGAGAAATGAACCCAACACAAAAGAGATTATAACTCAGTTACAATTTAATAATAATAAAAAAATTACAATAAATGCAATGATACAAAGAGAAATTGGTTTTAACCCACAAAACGCAGAAGTATAACTCAGCACCCTGGGGCACAAACACAGTGGTGTTCATTAGCCCCTGTGCTGAGCCCCACATGGTTCCCCGAGTCCAAAGTAAAAAGAAGTGAGAAACCCACTGGTGCAGATGACAGTCACAGTCTGGTAGAGAGTGGTGGTTGCCGTCCTGTCAAGGTTCCGGCCCTCCTCTGGATCCAACAAATGGTTCCACAAGTCCTCAAACCCCCAAGATTATATCCCCTCAGGTCCAGTTGGGACTACCCAGTACCTTCCCCAGGGCGGGGAATTGCACAATGGGTGATCTGACTCTGTGAGTCATAGGGTATTTGGAATCTTTGCTGGCCCATTAGCAGACATGACACCTCAGGCTGGGTGTGGAGGTGCTAACAACTTCCTGGAAGAGAGTTATCACAGCTCTTATCTCACAGGTGTCTTTCACACTCAGCTTTCATTCTGAGGGGTCAGGTATGTCCTGGGCAGCTACTGCAAATGGTCCATTGTTAACGGTTAATGGGAAATGAATAGAGGGTGTAGAATACAAAGCTTTGGTCACAGCCACACAGTGATAAACTGGTCCCACTTGCTGAACTAGGACACACACATATCTGCCCTTTGGCCAACCCAACATAGTTGCTTTCCTGACACACACTTTCTGTGTGCCTACAGAAGAAGTTCTTGTTATCTCTGATACCTGGTGTTATCTTGCAAAGGTTTTGTCCCTGTAAGTTTTATGACATTTTCATCCTTGTCTTCAGTAATCTTGCTTATCTTTTTACTTTTTGTATAGTTCTTTCTTTTATTTAAGGCATTAAAATACAATTAAATCAGGTTGGTCAGTTGTTGCACTTACCAGTGGGTGCACCGGAAATGCAGCAACAGGAATTTTTTTCTCTTAGCTCTAGCATTGTTTCTTTGAGGAACCACTTCTTTACTCCCTTTGAATCCCAAGTGATTTTTGCATGGCAGTGCTTGAGCTTATTCATGCCTGCCCGCTTTGTAATGTAACACTGCTGAAAACTGGTGTTAGTGGTGGCCTCTCTTCTAAGAATATGACCCCATGCTAATGTCAGCTTCATTGAAAAGGAGGCATTAAAAGGAGAGTCTTTCTGGCATAGGATCTGTCAGCTAGTGTTCAAGCATAAAGCAGGCTTAGTGTTCTTCAATGTGGAAAGGCTTTCAAATATAACCCTGAAAACAAAAGAGATGAATCATGGAGTGTATTGAAGGTGACAATATGACTCTCTCTTCTATTCCAGGATGAAGAGAGTGAAGGTAAATAAATGGAAGAGAATGACAAATTTTAAATCTTCAGTAAAATTAATAGTTTCTTGCCTTACCTTGCAAGAGACAGATAAGGAATACTCTGACTCCCCCCTGCTCAGGAAATCACACTTTGGGAAAAGACAAGAGTATGAGAAGAGTTCAGGTCTGTATCTTTACATCAGAATAAGGAGGCTGATTCTAAAAAATGCCCTTCTCCAGCAAATGAACTCTGCAGCCTTATGTTGCTTGGGGAATGCTACTCTTGCAGTAAGAGTGGGGATCTTGATATGTGCTCAACTGGTCTAAGAAAAAATGCTTCTAAGCTATATTTACCAAATATCAACTGTTTTAGCATGTTAATCACCTTTCTTACCATGACAGAAACTAAATGCTGCAAATGATGTAGCATGGTTTGTTAGATGTGGTTTTATATTACATTAGCTGCTGTATAGCTGAAATATTTTTAAGAGCAAATAATTTGTTAGCTGACAAAGGTAAGATCCAGTCTTAAAATTCCTTATGGTGATTACTTGAGTAGAAGAAGACAGAAAAAATTATAGAGAATAAGCTTTTGATGGCTATTGCAGTCAGTCTTACTAGTGCAGCCAAAATTAGCAGCGCATCCCCTCCTGCAGGACTCTGTGTGGCCGTTTCCCTTGGACGGTCAGATGGTATCACTCTATATCACTCATCTTTTCTCAGACACCTGGAAAGAAGTCTACATAGTGGACGTGGTGGAATATACTATTTGAGGAATGTCTGGGTTTTGGTGAGTGAATCAGGAGGAATCAGTATTTATACTTCTTCCCTGTCTTGGGTTGAGCTGGCAAAACGCCAACTGTCCAAGACAGAGAGAAAGTGTTCCTGCTCCACAACAAGCCAAGGGAAGAAGAAGAGGGAGAAAAACCCTTCAAACTAGATTTATGCTGAAACTGGCTATATGTATTTATACAGAAAAGAGAAAATTAAGAGGAAACTACAATATAACACACACTTACACAAGTTATACATATATAACAAGAAATAACTTCCCACTCTCCAATTAATACAAAGTCCATTACTCTTGATTCACAAGCACTCTAAAAGACACCCTACAAGAAAGAGAAAGTATAACAACGAATTTTTTCTACTTCCCTGAACAAAATGCAAGCAGCAGCAGCCGGAGCAGGGCCTAGGATAGTAGAGGAGCTGCCAGACATTCTCCTCTTAGTGCAGTCATGATGGAACTGCCCTAACACCTCCCACTGCTGCCCCATATCTTAAGTTTGCATCATCTGGTATGAAATACTTCCTTGGTTACCCAGTCAGGTGATAGCTGTCTCCCAATCCACATAGATTCTCTGAGCCTGCTAATTTCAGGCCTAGCTAAAACCACTACATTCCCCTAGGGAAAATTTCATGCCTTTGTCCACAGAGCATTCAGCAGATCTTCACAGCCCTATGCCACAGCAGCTTGGAGGCACAAGATACCACATGGCATATAAAATTGATACCTAGCATAAATGAAATGAAAATTTATCAGGATCAGCATACTGTCATCAACTTGCATCTTCCAGCCTGGAAGGATGCCTGGACAGGAGCCTGACTAACTAGACTTACTTTGAAACGCAAAGCCTTTTTGCTTTAACCCTGGTTTTGCATTGACACAGTTCTTGGAAACATCCATAGTAAAGATAATACAAAAGAAAGTATGATCAGTATATCTTGTTATATAAAAGATAAATAGGCTTATCATCAGAGGAATTCAGACATTTCAGTGATCATATTTATCTTATGATCACTTGAAATTTCAGTTTACCTATAAGAAGATAACTTTGAAATTTTGACACAAGAGCTGTAAATTTTCTACACTCTCACCTCAAGGCCACAAGCTAAATTGATGAACTATTCTTAGTCCTGGATATTTTCTGCAGTTTGCTGCATGCTGATGTTCGTTGATGGTGCTAATGGCAGTTCCTCAATGTGCAAACTTTTCCCTTACAGATGTTGCATAAAATACAGGTAGCTATGTAAGCAGTGGGATTTTGCAAAGTAAATTTACCAGACCCATGCTCAGTGCCATTGCTCTGAGAATGTTAAGTTGCTAAGTGCATGAGTCACAAACTGAATTTCATTTCTCTCTTCACAAAAGCCACTTTTAAGTGTAAAGATACCTTCAACTGGTAAACTATATTTTGAGCTACTTTAAATGTGTTTAGACATAAGAAAATTACTAACTTCCGTATTAAAAAGAAGTTAAAATGTACATAATTTCTGGCACATTATTTCCATAATCACAACAAGCTTAATACCCATATTAGTGGTTTGGAGCCAGTGCTTTTAAATGTAAACCAGTACTTCTACTTTGTAGCATCTTTTACATTTTCAAACAATAAAGCCATTCTAAAGAAAATGTTTGTGGTGTTTTCTAAATTTTATGCAAATATCAACCTTCTGTAATTTTTGTTTTGAGATCTCTAACGTCCCAGTTCCGTTAGTATAGCTTCCATGCTAAAAGGAATATATTTTCCTGAATTTGGGCCACAGTATACTGAGCAACTGCATAGCCAAAATATGCCACAAATAAAATGATGGAATAGAAATGTGAGATGATTCTTTCTTCAGCTGTTGGTTTGTCTTCAGCTAAATGAAGTTTTCAAACAGTACGTGTCTAAATCTTCTATTCATATTATAGGTGTATAATGTTAGTAAAATCATGATGTATGTATTTTACATGATGTATTTTTAAAAAAAGCAACTGTGTCCTTGTAGAAGTTTGTTAAACTGATTTCGTGATTGGTACTTCTTACACATATTTTTATTTACAGAAACCTCGTATCTTTTAAATAAAAAAGGGGGGTTTAAATGGCTTGGTTTGGGGGGTTTTTGGGCAGGGGCAGCATTGTGGGTTTTTTTAATATATTCTTGAATGAAATTGTAACAAGATAAATCATAGAATCTCACTTTTTCCTTAGAAAATTCCTTATGCCTCCTGGAATATTTGTTTGGGTTTTGGCCTCAAAATTCTAGATTGTGTGAAAAAGACATTTTATATAAATTGGTTAGTATATTTGCCAAAGTTACAATTATTTTGGAAAGACTTCTTCTATGAAAAGCTGTCTACTCTTCACACAATGTATTCCAGGTACATCTGGCAGGAAATGAGCAGATGAAAGGTAATGTTTTCAAAATTGTACTAGACTTTTCAGCAAGCGAATCAGAAAGTAAGTAGAGAAGCAGCTTCTTTAAAAGTATTTTTCTAATAAAAGGTATAAATAAAATGGTGTTATAATAACTTGGTCCTGAAGACACTGTATGATGGTTTGAATTATAATGAAATTGTGCCAGAAACCTTCAGACTGCAACCACGGTGTTGTTTCACAAGGTGGCACAGCTACTCTTCATATTGTGCATGTATACTTTTCTTCTACCACTATCTAATCAGCCTCTCAGCATAGCTGTAAAAGAGCATACCTGCATTCAAATGAAGAAAGTATAAGGAAGGTCTTAAGTGTAAGCAAGTTTTCAGGACAAGTGCAAGGCTTATTGAAATCAATAAGCAGCTTTGCAGTGTCTTTAATGGGAATGTAATAGTTTATCCACGGTGTGTTTAAACTCTCCTGTCAGGCTATCTAATCCTGTATGTGATTAGCTACAGCAGACAACATATTAAACTTCTCAGGAAAAATAAGCTCATAATGCTTAGTTCTCATCTGGCTTTTTAGAAATCTTAGTATGATTACTAATACACTCGGTTAGTAATAAGAACTAGAAGCTGACACATCTGTAATCCTACCAAATTCAATGGGACTGTTTCTAAGTAATTTCTCAAAAAAAATACTGAGACTGAAAAAGTGGATTCTAATACTTGATATTTTTCTCCCTTAATTTTGGAGTAAAATTCTTTATATACTTAATTCAAACTTTGAAAATTCATCTCTAGGTTCAGAAGGGAAAAGTGACATAATATAGAAAAGAAATATTTTCCCCTAGTTTTACATAACAATTGTAAAGCAATGCTATTGCAATATTTAATGAGGAGGACTAATCTTTTAAGTATGATTATTTCTCCTTCATCCAGACCTTTCAAACCACAGACTAAAAGGATATTCTATTATGTGACTTTGGTGCCAAGTCTGAGTAAAAGCCATATTTGAATAAAATTCTTAGCAATTTGGAGAAAAAAAAAATTCAGTTTCTTATCAACTTGTTTATATCCTCTTCAACAGTTCTTAAAAAGGATTGCATAACTGCATGAAACTAACATGCTTAGGATCAGACTTCTGGCCTCATTGTTCTGCCTTTTAATTTTTCCTTTTAAGATGTCACATGGTTCAGTGACACTGAATTTTGGAGGAGGGAGCGTGTATGTGTTTATTACCACTTTTATTTTGGTGGATTTATAATGAAAGATAACGATTCAGTTCTTCCTCTGACAGCAATAGCTGCTCACCACTGTAGACATCCTGCTGTTTGCTTGGTGCAGTTTTCTTCTAACTGGATTTTTTTTTCTTAAATTTTTGTTTACTTCAACAGATTTTTATTGTTTTCAAATGGCTTGAAAAACCTTCAGAGTTTTTGGCATCCAACTCTCAAACCAGTGCCCTCTGCCTTCTCAAAACAACACAACAAACCATATATCACGTAGCTTCCCTGTGTGCATTGCTGCAGCCTGTAGATTTAACCAGTAATGAATTTGTGTACAGAAGATATGGCTACTGATATTAAAAATTAATTTTTAATTTTACCTTCTTTTGCTTCCAAGAGGAAAAAGAAAAAGCAAAACCTAAACCAGTTTTTGTGGCCAGTTTGATAAAATGGTGGTGCTACCTTTGGTACTACAATTACTTTTCCAGTCTTATGAACGTATTTTACAATTTTGAAAGAAAGCACTATACAGTTTATTTTCCTACTGTAGTTATTTCAGGGAAGCTATATTAAACAAGAAAGGTTTTTACTTTCAGTCTTGATATTCCTCCATACAGACTGTTCTCAGAGTATCTTGATATTCCTCCATACAGACTGTTCTCAGAGTACATTGAGAATTAAATGTTTCTTCTCAGGTCTTTAAAAGAGAAATTTTCTGAAGTGCTCTTTGCAACTGTAGCTACCTCTTTACTAGGATTGATGTACATGGCTTTCTGTCTATAATAATCACATATGGAAATGCAAGACACTGCTGACTTCCTCTCTAATGGCAGTAATCCTTATATCTGCCACTAAAATAGCAGGCAAAAAAGTGTGACAAGAAGGTAAACCTGGTTTAAACCACTTGAGATGATGTCTTCCATACACTAGCAACTGAGAAGAAAGAGTAAATACTGCTGTCCAGTACATAGGACCACTTAATGTATCCCACATAGAGGTGGGACTTACGTATGGATGTCTCCTATTCATAAAAGAGAGTGATTTAGTCTCATTCCTAAAATGAGTGGAAAAACAATTAAGACAGGTAAACAGTTTGAAAGAAGAGCAAAATAAAGCAGGTTAAATGAAATTAGCATATAAATAGCCAGTGTAAACTTTTGTGTAATAATTTTACATAAATAACGGAGCAAATGTTAAATCTGAAAGGATTTTCTTAAGCATGGATTTCACAGCCCAGCCTATCACGTATTATTTTATTTTGGTTTTAATTAAAAAATAAATTACAGAATAAATTGCAGATGGTGTATTTTGTTCTTTTTCTTTCTATTTTTTTTCCTCAAATGAATGATGGGTTTGGAAACAGTTGATTTTGCACATTCTACTTGAACCTAAAATTCCAGTTAATGATAGATTTTCAGAACTGTGTATAATTCTGCAAGATATAAAGGTTTTGTTTTCCGTAATGCCAGTTGCACTTCACTGCTCTCAATCTGGAACAGGACCAAGTACATGAGCATCAGAAATGGCTCTGTGGACAGTACTGAAGGAGCAAGGTATTGCAGTTATCCTCCTGCTGTAGTAGCCATCATTTCTCTGCAGGGAAATGGTGGTTAAGACTGTAAGTGTGTGAATGCCAGTGAATATACACACGGACCTGATTTCTCTAAGAAAGGGCTATACGTATCCAAGATCTGGCTGGGTCCAGTAAAATCAACAGAAAAAGCTTTAATGATTTCAGCTGGATGGCTATAAGGGTTAATAGAGACACACAAATCCCTTCCAGAATAAAACTGTACAGAGAAATGAAAACGGCTATAGTCAGATGCTTCAATAATGCAAGCACAATGTAAAGGTATCAAATTCAGCCATAAACACTGTGGAGGTTTAGAATATAGATATATATATATAAAAAATAAAGACAATAAAACTATTTCTTAGTCAAAATACCATTAATGCATATGATTATTCAGGTATATCAATGAATAAATACATGCTTACAAAAATGTCAAAAGATAGTTGTCAGTTACAACTACTGCTCTGTAAGTGATATGTATATGCCTTCATAATAAAACTGGATGCCCAAGGGGAATTCCAATCTTAAAGTCTCTAAAATTTGCTTTGCAAAGACCATTGAAATTTCTTTATGTTTTGCAGGTGGCTGTGCTAGCTCTGATGGGAGCCATTTTTGTGGGGTGGGCACATTATTGCCTATCACTTAGAGCCAAATGCTATAAATTTTCTTTAATCTCACACACCTAAAATGGAGCTATTAATTCATTCATGGTGATATTTTAAAGAAGGAAAGTGAAAAAGCAGAGAAAAAAGGTTGGGTTTGGCTTCAAAGACCGACACACTACTGCAATTTTTTCAGATTTGTCTGGTAGCAACAGCTCCAGTCCTTTCAATAATTAATATTGCAGTCTTAAATTTCTCCTTTCTTGCATCAAGCAGGTCTGTTTGTCACCAAGTTTTTACGGCTTTTTTTTGTTTGTTTGTTTATTTGTTTTGAAAATAGCATTAATCACTATTATTCTTTCTTAATTTCATAACAGAGCTTTGGTTGATTGTAGTGGCTGCTACAACATACACTGAAGCCATCTGTAAAGCTGGGTTTTAAATTAACACAGTATGCTACCAAGATAGTCTTACAAACAAGGAAAAAAAATTAGATATCTGAAGTGTTTTCACCACTGAAGTTATCTAAACCTCTCCTTAACACATTAAAATCTAAACAAGATTCATTAATGATATGTTAAAGTTCATTTTGGTCCGCCTTGGGAGAACCGTACATCATGTGATTTTTGTAGCAACACATGCATGAACCAAACACATATGGAAAGCTGAGACACTCACCATACCAACAATTCTAAGTAAATGGTCTCTTAGCCAGAATGGCACCAAGCTGCTTTATCAAGAAATAGTGTAACAGTTACTTGACCTTTGATAACACATACCTATTTTTATGTATAATCTTACTATTCTATAAACCATTTCTCAAAGAAAAACTTAACACAGCTTCAGGAGTTCTATTTCAAGTAACAGCTCAAATGCAGCTGAAGCAATTAATTTCTCTTCACAATCACACTTCAGTTTTCTGACACATTGCAAGTTTTCTGATTACAAATATGAAAAGTAATCCTTCTGTGATAGCAGACCTGTTGTTTTATGTAGGATATCTGAGGCTGAATGAAATATGGGAAGAGAGTTCAGTTCAGTGAACTCCATTCTGACTGTGGAATTCAACTAGATGCTTTCTTTTCCCTCTTCAGCTCTAGTCTGCTCCTGGGCTAGGTTTGTTTCAGCTGATCAACCTACATTGTTAAAATGTCATTTTTTGAGATGCTGACACTGGACATGGGACCAGCAGGATATAAGACTATGTCCAAAGATAGTTTCACATCTTACTCTAAGCCTCACATAAAGTGAAGCTAGCTTTAGTCAGTACTTTCTACTTGTGGCTGCTATGAAGAGATTGTGAATAGTGTTTTAAATACCCTTTATATGATTTGGAAAGGCACTCTGAACACAGGTACAGGACTGTTATTGTTAGCCACTAGATGACACCATTGCTCCTATAAAAGTGGTCCAGTCTGTGTCTTTGCCCATTAAAACCCACAAACCTCCAACTGATTTCCCCATGGTGTGTATAGTACTGAACTGAAAATGCAAATGGTGGTATAGTACTGAACTAAAAATGCAAATGCAGATACACACCTTATACAGAAGTCTTTTATAAACTATTTTGATAACACAACACCTTAAGGTGCATTTTCATCTTCCAAGCGTGTAAAGAGCTTTGTCGTCACCTGTCATGAGTCTATCTGCTCTTTTTGTAACAAAAGTACGAGCTGTCAGACCTGAGGAGTAGGCACAGTGGGCACTGATTGGAGTCATTTCAGTATATGCATAAGCAATGGAAGTGGCTTAGTATCACATCTTGCATCTCTGCAACCCCATAGCAGTAAGTTGTCTGAAAACGTAGGACACCATTATGAGGGGGCTGTGTAGGTCCAAAGGAGCCCTCACTACTCAACATGACTCAACAGAACCCATCAATTCCCAGCTATTTGCAAGGAGCTGGGGGGAAGGGTTGGAAGATAGTATTTTTAAATGCATGGAAGATAATATTTTTAAATGCAAGACTTATATGGAAACCTGAGAGACTCATAATACTGATAATTCCCAATGCCATGGTAAAGCCTTTCTGGAGGACATCCTTCCCACTTCTCTGTTGGTAGCTTGGTAAAGACAGACACAGGATCTGCTATCTTGTCACAGAACCTCTCAGGTGGTGTTTACACGTCCAGACACAGTGCTTGGGTTGTTGCTTTTACTGGTGACAGCTGGATGTATATGTAATGCCTTACTGCTTGGTGGTATAAATGTGTCTGTCTGTGTGCAGATAGAGAGGAAATTAAATATGGGAGTCTTTGAAAGGATGCTCAGTCCTGGGGAAGCCATGGGGTATCTTTAGCAAGCCTGATGCTTGCATATCCCCAAGACATAAAGAGCACACAGCTTGGTCACTGCATGCTGTGGACTCACATGGAAGAACTGCAAATTACTTCAATAAGTGACTTCTTCAGAGCTAAAGACTATGCAGAGTAGAGGTTCTTTGTTAGGTGGGCATAGTGGTATCTTTCTCTGCAGAGGTCGAGATTTTGCTCTCACTATTCCCATACTTTGGCTAGCATCACACAACAGCAGCCTCCATACTCCACTCGCCTTGACATATCTGACAACTGATAAAATCATATGAAGTGATAATGCCATAGACTTAGTTACAAAAATGGGAGGGTTTGCAGAAAAACTATTAAATATGTTCTACTGGATCTTTTGTTCTTGGATGTATTTCAGTGAAACAACAAATGGATGTGAGGTGCAGTCTATGGCTTTCACTGGACATAGGCATTTTGCACAATAAAATAAGGGATGCAGATAAATATGGAGGATATGCAGGTGATCTTAAACTGCAAAATTAAAGCTGTCCCTCTAGGTACAGTGCTCTAGACATTTAATTCCTGCTGCCATTCATCCCAGGCTGTGGACGATGGTGTAACCCTGCGTTGGGGAGGATGAGGAGGCAATGCCCCAGCATCTTGGAGATCATGATAACAATAATAACAATACTACTAATAATATACTCAGGCCGTGGGAATTCACGCCAGAGGAAAACGTGCTCTTCGCTGGGGAGTTAACTGTCCAGGGCGGAAAGCAGAGGCCAGAGTGGGGGCAGAGGAAACGGCTTCCCTCCTCCCGACACGACGTCCACGACCACCCCTCTGGAAGAGAAGCCCGTGGCCGCCCTCGGGTGATGCGGAGCCGCGCCCACAGATGAGTCTGTGCCCTCGCCGGCTGCGGCAGCGGGACCGGGACGCACCGGGACATCCACAGCCAAGAGAGGTGGCCGGGGGCACCCCCGCCACATCCCACCGCACCGCACTGCACCGCCCCGCCCAGCAGGCGACCCCGGCCTCGGCCCCCGTCCCGCCCCGACCCCAGCGGGCGGAGGGGTCGCCGGTGGCGGCGGAGCGCGGCCGAGTGCCGAGGCCGCGACGCGGGGGATCCGCGAGCAGCATCTAAAAAAATCGTTTCCTTCCGGAGCGGCGGCAGCGGCCGGCACTCCCCCGGCACGGCCCGGGCACCGGCGGCGCCCTCCGGGGTGAGGCGCTCGGCAGCCGCGGAGGAAGGTGGCGGGCGCGGAGCGGGGGCCGGGGCTACCGTGCGGAGAAGGCTGAGCGGTGGGAGGAGCGGGGAGGGACCAGCCGCCCCGGGGACAAGGTGCCAGCGGAGGGAAGGCGTCGCCGCTCGCGCTCCGCCGCCCTCCCGCCCGGAGAAGTTTCACTCGGGAGCAGCGCAGCCGCCCGGGCCGCCGCGGCGGGGCAGGGAGCCGCGGCGGGAGTCACCGCGGGACGGGATCTCCTGCAGCGGGGCGCCGCCGGCGGTAGCGGCGCTCCGGGAGCCGCCCCGCCCGCGACATGGCAGCGCGATCCCGGAGACCCTGGTTGAGCGTGGTGCTGGGGCTGGTGCTGGGTTTCACCGCCGCTTCCTGGCTCATCGCCCCGAGGGTGGCCGAGCTCAGCGAGAAGAAGCGGCGCGGCGCCAGCCTCTGCTCTTACTACGGCCGCGCGGCGGGGCCGGGGGCGGCCCGGGGCGCGGCGCCGGGCGGGCAGCAGGCGCCGCCGGAGGCAGCGGTGATGGGCGGCACGAGTTTCAGGAGCAGTCCCTGGGAGCTGCCGCCGGCGGCCGCGGAGGGCACGGTCTCCAGCCCCGCCGCTGGCGGGGAAGGGGAGCCGGAGGAGGAGGAGGAGGGCGGCGAGAAGCGGAGCGGCCGGCCTGGCGGCAGCCACAACGGCAGCGGGGACTGGGGGGGCGCCCCGGGCTGCACCAAGCCTCGCAACTTCCTCTACGTGGGGGTGATGACGGCCCAGAAGTACCTGGGCAGCCGGGCGGTGGCGGCGCAGCGGACCTGGGCGCCTTCGGTGCCGGGCCGCGTGGAGTTCTTCTCCAGCCAAGGCTCCGCTGCGCCCCCAGGGCTGCCCCCGCTGCCTGTCGTCGCCCTGCCCGGCGTAGACGACTCGTACCCACCTCAGAAGAAGTCCTTCATGATGATCAAGTACATGCACGACCACTACCTGGACAAGTACGAGTGGTTCATGCGGGCGGACGACGATGTCTACATCAAAGGTGACTGGGGCGCGCCCCGCCGTCGGGAGGCACGGAGGAAGGGGAGCGGTGTGGGGGAGCTCGGCAGGGTCCCACGGCGGCTGTGGGGGAGAGTCGGTTCACGTCTGGGGCGGGGGAGCGCGTGGGGTGTCTCGACCCGCCCCCGCCCCGGCGGCGTTTGGTTCCAGCCCGAGTGTGCGAGCCGTGGAGAGCCGCCCCGTCGCTGAGGTCCTCGAGGGCACCCCACTTGCCCGGACCGAGCCGTCTCTGCGGAGGCTGCGACGGGTTGAACAGCAGAGGCTGCGGGTTGAACCGCGCCGGGTACGCTGAGCGGTCCCTTGAATGGGCGTGGGATCCCGGTGCTGGGGCCCCCACGCTCGCTGCAGTCGCCGGGCGGGCCTCCGCCGTGGTCCTGCGGAGAGGGTCCAGTCCGACCGGGCGCGGCGGTGCTGAACCCACGGCCCGACTGCAGAGTGCCTGTCGGTCGCGCCTCGTCCCAGCTCCGCTGGCGGAGTCGGTGCGGGACTCCTCGGGAGCGGTGCTGCTGTCACCAGTAGCAGCTCCCCGCGTGCCCCTACCCTGGGCTGAGCGAACGCAGCCGCCGCGGGCTCCCTGTGTAGCTGCTGTTCCGTGGAGCGTCTTTCTCCGGATTGCAGCAGCCCTGCTCCCCTGCGAGTTTCATGGCACCGTTAGGACATACGATGTTCTGCAGCTTCCTTTTGGTCAGCGCCTGTTGCTGTGCGGTTATTCGTGTGAGGTGCGGCACTCTGAAAAGAGAATCTGAAGTTGTATGCATAAATAAGCCCAGGTTATAAGCTTGGTTGCTTACACTGTTGTAAGTTCACTGAAGGTATCTGTACCCTTCCTAGTCTGTCACTTGATTTTGAGTCGTTTAATAGGCTGCCTGCTCATCAGCTGTCATTCACCTGTCAAACACTGGCACACCTACACTTATATATGCGTGTGTATTCGGGTGCAGATGTAAAGTTGTCAGTGTTTTATTTGGGTTTATTTCGAATGTGTAATGAACATGCTTTTAATTGGTTACCTGGTACCACGTTAAACCTATCCAGTAACATTCAATTTCAGGTAAACGTGAAATCAAAATTTCTTAAAAGAACTAGATAAGGGGTTTGAAGGGAAAGAGTGTAACCATTGTAGTGCTGGAAATAATTTGGAAAGGACCAGAGTTTTACTTTTTTCCCCGACAGGCTGTAATGAAATGTGTTTTACTTAGCTAATTTAGATTTGCTTTGCTTCCTCAGCTGGAACCAAATTGTCCAAATTGTCAAACTTGAGACAGAGTTTTAAATTTGCAAGTGAATGTTTTCCCTCAATATTGTTGAACAGAGGAAAATTTAGTGATTAATTTTGATCATATTCTGACTTTTGGTTGAAGGAAAATGTAATTGCAATGTTAATTGGGGAAAAAAAAAAGTAAACTTGTCCAAGGATATTTTCAGTTAGCTGTAGGATTCTGCTTTGAAAGTGATTTAACTGTGACAGTCTCAGCTGCCTGTTACAGTTTTGTAAAAGCTAAAACTACAGGCAAAGAGGTGGCTAGCAAAGAAGTCAGATAAATAAAAGTAATATTTTCCCTTTTTTTCAGGTGAAAAATTGGAGGAATTTCTTCGCTCACTGAACAGCAGTAAACCTCTCTATTTGGGACAGACTGGTCTGGGTAATATTGAAGAACTTGGAAAACTCGGGCTAGAACCTGGAGAAAATTTCTGCATGGGAGGGCCAGGAATGATCTTCAGCCGGGAGGTTCTCAGAAGGATGGTGCCACATATAGGTGAATGCCTTCGAGAAATGTACACTACTCACGAGGACGTGGAGGTGGGCAGGTGTGTCCGAAGATTTGGAGGAACTCAGTGCGTTTGGTCATATGAGGTAAGTGTAAATTGCAAAGTGCTGTTTGTTTACAGAGATTTAGGTGTTGCAACTGAAATAGCTGTATCTGCAATCTCTTTCCACCATAATTAAGTTTTAGTGCATATATCAGAATGTGAACTGTAGGCTGTAAGGAAAAAGAGAGGAAAACATTCACAGCATGTTGCTGTAAGCATATTTATTTCGACTCGTGTCTTTCCGTGTTTATTGGTGGCAGTTACTGCATCTATTGGTATACTGTAAGTTGCTAGAGGGTTACCTTGAAGGTTTCTACATGCAATCCTTAACAGGGAGCTGCTCCATTTGATTTATGCTGTTTAGGTTGGATCTTTCTAAGAACTTGGGTTTGGATAACCACATGGCAAATCTGCTTGTTATGCATCACAGTCTCTAAAAAAAATATGTTTTTTTTTTAATTACTCAGATGTATTTTAATGAAGTTTGTTATTAGAAAAAGTAGAAATAGGGGTTGTTAGGTGGTGAGGGGGGAGGGGGTTGTACAGAAATGAAATTTGTTGCACTGCCTGTGTCTGTGATACAATTTTAATAGTGTTTTTCTTCCTGTAGAACAGTGTTAGAATGTATTAAGGACATATGCAGTGTAACAAAGTTTCCTATGCTGAAGTGATTTTATGAACAGATTATTTCATTCACTACTAGAATTTTCTGATGTAATAGAGATCAGTTGCAGTACCTAAAAAGTTTATTTATGATGCTGTAACTAAAATTCAGGCCCATTTATCTGAAAATATGGTGATTATTGGCAAGTCTATCTTTTTAGACTAAGCATACAACTGCCAGAAGAGGTAAAGGGTTATAGCTATTACAATGAATATGATTTGAGTTGTTTTGATGAATTCTTTAATATTAATATATACTAGCCCTTGTGGCTCTCCTTCATTAAGCAGAAAAAATCATTTAAATAGGCCGCTATAAGTGATTATGTGCTATTTGACAAAAAGAGAGGAAAAATAATTAATTTTTTGGATTAGTGTTTTTCTCAATGTCCCAGGGAAAGGTGACCATTTAAAAATGGGTTTGGTAGGCTACTGTAATGTAAATAGGTGAACAAAAGTAAATACTGGATGGTTGATAGCAATTAGGTGGAAATCTTAGAGGGGGAAACCTTCTTTTCTTCACAATGGAAATGTGCTTTTAGAGACTAAGTCAGTAGAGCTTGTAAATACCAGTGTAAAATAATAAATACATTGTTGCACTGGTAGAGCCGGGGAGACATTTATGAAGCCAATGGAAATCAATGTAGCACACTAGTGGTCCTTGCTCAGACATCCAAAACTGCATGCTACACTAGCAGCTTAATCTACACTCTGATGTGTTTGGGCTATGTCTGTACACAGTTTATTTTCCAGTCCTGATGGGCATGTGATGCCTGCTGATCTGCATCAGATGACAGAGTTATCTTGGGAGGGGTTTTGTTTTTCTTTTTCTAGTTTGTCCTCTTGGGGAGAAGTCTGGGGAAGGTAAGAAATCTGATAATAGATAACATTATCATCGTGGTTATAATTTCTTTTGATATCTAATGCCAGGAAATGTTGGCTCCAGGTACTGAGCTTAAGAGAGGTGGAGTGAAAAAGCACAGTTTTGGAGACTGATTTATATGACTGCCCAGAAACTCAGCTTTTCGTGGTAGGATTGGGGCCTGAAAACAAACTTCTTGAAAAAAACCGTGTGTTTTTATGGGATCTGGAATAGAGTGGCACCAGTCCTGGCTGTCATTTGCTCTTGAAGGACATACATGTATGTATGTAATAACAGAAGAAGAAAAAAATGTGTGGGACATTGCAATAGCACCTACTCATTTCTGACCAGTATTACTGTTTGATTTGGAAGAATCTTTGTTGCCAGTACAGAAGCTGCTCTGGAAAACGCAGACGATTAAGACAAAGCTGCTTAGGATGTTATCCCAACACTAAATCTATGTAGAAGGGACGGAGTGAAAATAGGGTGTCCAGAGAGAGAATCTGTGTTTGTGCTTGGTGTAGTTTGTGCTGTGCAGCAGTTTGATACTGCACCTGAGCGGATTCGTGTATTGCCAATTGTTAGATGAGGTGGTGACAAGGGTGATTTTTTTTCCTAGGGCACTGAAACTGTTGCTGTGTGCTCTTGCATTCCTACATTAGATCAGAAACACTCTTGTGTCATAGAAGGGGTATATTCCCTCAGATACATGTGTGTAAAATCTAAGATTGGGGCCAGAACTCTCTGTATAACCAGTTGCACTTTGGTTCTGGAGTCCTCTTCTTGTTTTTAAGTTATAGACTGAGGCTGGTTGAGCTGAAAGATTTTTATGAACTTAGTTGATTTTGGTAAGAAGTATAATTTGTATTTTGTATGTGTTGCTGAAGACTACTATAAACTGGAAGCAACTTCATTAAAATTCATAGAAACTTTTCATCTCCAGAAGAGTTAAATTACTGTTGCCTCATTTTTTTACTAGATTTCTTTCCTGAGAACTGGATCAGAGAGTTTCTTTTTGATGAGGGTGAAATAAATCAGAGTTTTGAGAGAAAACCCGAAATGCTTGATCTTTTCTGGGTGGCTCAGCTGGTGTAAAGACTGGCTGCCTGTCAGAGTTTATTCTGCTGCCACTTAGGGTTAGCAAGTAAGCATGTGGTAGCTTATATGCATAGTATGCTTTTTGGCAAGGAGAGGGTTACAACTTTTTTTTTTATCTTGGCAATTTCTTTTTGTTGTGAGAATGAATAAGAGAAGATGTATATGAGCCTCCAGTGAACCACTCTTATATGTGGGACTTTCTAGATTTTAATTCTAGTTCAGCTAGATTTGAAGTCAGGTCTAAAGGTTAGGACTCCCACATATCAGATGACTCATGCCTGAGTTGATGACCCTCTGCTTCTCCACTCTAAATAATTTGTTGTTTGATTGCTGAAAGAGTAATTGTAGTAACAGGGCTTTTAGGGCTCTTGTGAGGAATGGTGGTCAAAAAACCCTTGGGCTGTCTCCTCTGGTTGCTAACCTGTTCTGTTGGACTTGGGCAGCCCTGTGGTGAGCTGGAGCAGTGACAGGATCCCCTTGAAACATGAACCTCAACAAAAGAGTTTCTTTCAGCTGAGTCAGTACTCAAGGCAAAGCCTTGTTGAGCATGAGTATCACAAGAAAGAAGAGGTGGTCATAGTCAGCCAGAAATGAAGGGCCAGGAGAGTGTCAAACTGCCCACTTGACAGCAGCTTGCATTGAACTTGGCTCCAAGTAACAGCTGAATTGTAGCCTAAATCTTGTCCATTTCCTTGCTTCATGAGGATGTATCTGCTAGAAGCATTGTATTTTGGATGGATAATTTTCTTATTACAGAAGATCCACACTTCTTCTGGTATATTTTTTCAGTGATGTTTTAATTTATCCTCCAGTTTTGATGATGCCGCAAGGGTTAAGGTATAATAAACTTGACAAATATTTCTAAAATATCTCTGTAAAAAGCCTTTCAGCATCTTTTGCTTCCCCGAATCAGTAACTGTAAGATTAAAAGGGGCCATTTGTGCTTTGACAATCCATTTTCCAAGCTATCACTCTCTCTTCCACTAATTTTGAAGCCTTGAAATGTTTTCCTTTTAAGGGAATAAAGAAATTAGCTTGATTTTAGTGACTTGTGTGTTCCATTTTTTTGGAAATAAAAATGTAGTTAGAGCCTGAGTTGCTATGTTGCTTAACTTTTTAAGAGGGATTTGACTACAGAGGACCACTTAAAGGGCTGATTGTTTTATTTACCCTCCTCCCTTTTCTTTTTAAATGATATTTCTGGTTTCAGAAGGCCATTATTTAAATTTTTAATCTAAACTTCTGTCAGATCAAATAGTTCCAGTAAAGGACAAAATAAAATGCTGTATATGAATTGTGGCTATAAAGTTAAAGCAGAAATCAAGCATTATCAGGGTGTAAATACTATCAGAGAATATGTTTTTTTTCAGAAAAGGAAAACTGACAAATGCAGCAAAATATCTAAAGACCATTTGTGTATTCATAACATTTACTCAAATGCTGGAGAAGCTTTTCTTCTGTGGCCTTTTCCCCCTTTTTGTGGGAGAAAATAGCACAGACTATCCCAAACCTGTTATAGTAATATCAAACTTAAAAACTATATTATGCAAAACAGCCCATACACTTTTGATCTTTTGGTAATGTGTACATTGATGTTAGGAGAAAATATGGTACTTTGTACATACAAGTAGTTCACATTATTGGTGTATCTATTTTTCCCTTTGTTTTTTTTTTCCTTTTCCAAAGTTCTATGACAATGGTAGAATACAGTCTCATTACTGTAGTATTTTTAAAATAAAATAGCTCTCTAATATCCTATTTGTTGTTGATTCCTGTTAGTTACAGTAACTATTACAGTAAATATCATGGGAAAATGTCTCTTTGGATCAAGCTGCATGCTCAAATAGATTTCCTTTACAGTGCATTGCTGTTTTCAGTGTCTCTGAAGGTTCTGGAACCTTTGTAAGCCGTCTTCTGTCTTGCTTTAATAATACTTTTTATTTTCCTTTTTAATTCAAGTTTTTCTTCCTGTTATTTTTTAAATTTTCATTTGAGGCTTTGTCTCTCTTTTTAATGAAGATATTGGTGGATCACAACTATGCTTTGACAAGCAGGAGGATTAGAGGTGTATGTGCCTTTGATGATGATAAGATGGTGTTTTGCTCATTTGGGTAATGGACTGATCAGTCTTGAAGCAGCAGTACCCACCCCCACTTAAGCTGTTGGGTTTGGGCAGCTTTATTAGGTAGTTACATAAATGCAGCCATAATTAAAAATAGCCAAAACCATACAGTGAACTATAAGTGATCCTAGAATAAAAGTGCTTGGAAAACTTGATCCCTGCAGCAGGGGTCTCTGAGGGTACATGGAGAGAAACCTGTATTCCCAGAGGCCTTGGAACTATTTGCATAAATGGCCTGTTACTGATACAGGATTGCTTGTGTGATATCTTAACCATTTGTTATTAATATCTGTCTGATTACAGTAATGTTAAATGTACTTGTAAAACTTCCTTACCTTCCTTACCTTATGTGGTTCTCATCTGCTTAGGAAAGTGAGCTGTATTTTCATACTATCATAATATAGTGTTTGTGTGTACATGATACAAATAAATGCACATTATTAAATGCATATCCTGTTGCAGTAACCATGGTGCTAAATTGGTTCATTACTCTTGCCCTTTGTGCCTCTGTCTGGTCCTCACCTGAGCTGCCTGCCCTGGCTGCAATGTGCAGACTCCCTGCACTTTCTCTGGCTTTGTAAGTAACCTGCTGTCAGTCATTTGCTCTTTTACCTGGAAGATTTGAGGAGACTGCCTGAGGTCACTGCCTCCCTTGGGTTCCCTTGTCTTCTTGCCCCTTCTTGGTCCTGCCATGATAAGCTTGGCTGGGAGTAGTGGAAGTCCACCCTGAGAAAACAGTTGTCCCTGCTCCTTGCATGTTACCGAGTTGCTAGTTTCCTCATGGGGCCCAGCACAATGGCAAGAGTTGGAAATACGGGGCTTTTGTGTCTTCACTGTGAAGAATGGCATTGCCATAGCTACCATAGAGGTGTGAAGCAGAACACACAAGCTCATGGTTGTGGTCCACTGTATGATGGCATGTGATCTGTGGAACCAAGAGCTAAAGGGGCTGTTTCTCAGCCTGGCTGAGAGCTAGGTTCTCTGGGGTTTCTGGCTTAGTTTAAGGTTGAGTGTCCTGTCTTTTCTGCTCTGCCCCGAGAGGAAATATTGCTAGGGCGTTTTTGGAGTTTGACAACTGTGTAATTCAGACTCTGACACCTGGTGCTGAGTTACCAAGGTGCAAAGACTTTGGGTGAGTGTTTTCATGTCCATGATGAAGAATGCGTGGCTATACTTTCCTTCTAATGTGTTTTCATCTAAGATGCCAGAAGCTATTAATGTGCAACAAGACTATGCAGGCTCGCTAGCAGCTTTCCAGTCAGTTGCGAGTGTTTGTATATTCTTAAAACAAGTATTTAAAAAGTTTTCCTCTTCAGAGTAAGTTATTGTTTGACTTACCAAAGGACAAGCGAAAGTCCTTAGATGATTGAAAATGTGTCTTTTGGTCTGTATGGGTAACCTGAGCCAGCTCTCAACTTCTCTGGATATTTAAAGCTAACCATGTGAGACCTTTTTATCATAAGTTTGCTCTCATTTTACTGGTAGTGTTTTCTTATGAATTTTGTACAATTGCATATATCCAGGTGGTTCTTCCACAGATGCCTAGTGCAGAAGCCTCGGTATTTAAAAATAGTGTTTGTCATGAGCTAATGTGATTGTGGCACAACTATTGTAAGAATCATCTCATTTAAACCTGTCACATCATCAGTCAACAGTGCCTTATTATTATGCAAGGAATAAGCTTGATTTTTAAAAAGAGTTACAGATAAGAACTTCCCTGCATTAGGGTAACAGAGCAGTTGGTGCTTTAAGTGAATTCATAAAACAAAGCACAGTGAAATGCTAATGTTTGCTTTTAACCTGAAGTAGTTTTCTGTACTATACCTTAAAAATCAAGTAAATGAAACCACATGGGAAGCAGTGGTTCCTAGGGATATTTTCAGAATTGCCTTTTTTTTTTCTTCTTTCCTATGTGTTCTACATTAAGTTTCCCTTTCACATATGCAGATCTGATTGTGACTCTTGGTCATGCTTTGATTAACACTTTTGTTAAACTATCCTACACGAGCCTTTCTGAAGGTGGAAGATTTCTTGCAGATTACCAGGAAAATTAAATAGTAGAGAGTTAATCTGTGTTTAGTCTTCTCAAAGACACTGGAAGTCCACAAATTGTTTGCTCCTGCTCCCTCCCAGTTCCCACTGAAGATGGGTTCTGTTACTGGTTCTGGGCTGTTCTTTGTGTCTCTTCTCATCCTGACTTAGAAAAATCTTCCAGAGATAACTTTTTCCTGATTTTTGCTTTTCAACTTCACATCTCCTGACATCAACATACACTCCCAATGAAATAGAAAATGCTCACAAAGAGAGAAGCTGGAAGTTGTAAACAGGGACAGTTGCAGTAATTATTTGAAATAAGTGCTAATTAAATGTACTTTTGAAACCTAATGAAATACTACAGTATTTCATTAAGTTTCAAAACCAGGATGTGTCTATTTTAAAACAATAAGCTTTCAAACTACTATTTCAGTTTATATTTTTCTTGGGAGTTTTCTTCAGGTACACAAATCGATATGAAGTTTAGCTGAATCATTGTAGGTCTTCGTAACTTGTATATTCTGTGATTCTCATTACTAAAGTGGTTTCCAGCTCTTTTCAGTTCCTATACAGAAGGACTGTATTAAGTCATCATCAGTATATGGTGCTGTAACATATTCTGTACAACATGCTTCTATTTAGTTATGTCACTGCATTACATAATATGAAATACTCAAATAATACATGTACTATTAAAAGTGTAGCAAGAATTGCTATGCTTTGATAAGTTTATTCCATCAGACCTGTGCTGGATATTAATTTAAGTTCAAGTTGAGTGCACAGGTTGGTCACGTTTTAGTATATTTTTGGAACTGGGCACCAAATAAATTTGTAGTTCCACCCTAGCTGCAATATTTTTGGCTTCTGAGTATTACACTAAGTAAAGATTTTTGGTCTGCCTGTAAGAATTCTTTTAAAGCATTCATATACTTTAGAAAATAAAGAACATCTTGAAGATAATTTTAGGAAATTCTGGAGGAGGATAAGCAGGCTGGTAACTGATACAGGCTTCTTGAATGCTGTTTTATGTATCACTTAGTCTTAAAATGAACCTAGGAAGGGAAAAGTGATAATTTTTTTTTAGGCTTTTTTGTTTTGAGTTGGTTGGTTGATTGGTTTGTTTTGGTTTGGTTTGATTTTTTCTTTTGTTTTTTTAGTATAGTGCTTTTGAGATATGTTTTTCACTGTATTTAATAATTTTGAGATACATTTTCCACGTTGGTTGGAGTTTTGGCTTTAGTAAAGTAACTTCTATGAATATTTAAAAATATGTATTAATAATAAAAAAAGCTTAAAATAAGTATTCTGGAATACGCTGGTTTAACCAGGGAGTTGAATACTGAAAGTTCAAACCTCAGGTCCCAAGTGGACATATATCTTTGTGGTTTTAATTTTTAGCCTGTGATAAAGTATTTTTAGAAATTCAAAAGTGTTTTTTATAAATAATTTTAAAATAGGATGATAAGAAGTGTGTGTGTGTGTGTGTGTGTGTGTGTGTGTGTGTGTGTGTGTGTGTGTGTACTTTTTCCTTTGTATACTTTCAGGAGTGCTTTAAAGTGCATTTGAGTCACTAAACATTTTGCCCTTTTTTATCTTCTTTATTATTATTTTTTATGAGCATTCAGGGCCAAATTAACATCTGAAGGACAGTAATTTGATCACCAGGGACACTGTTTCTTTTGACTTTGCATTTGCTGGCATAAGGGAGGTGCTGGTTCATGATGTGCTTTCTTGAGTGCAGCATGTATGAATGAGCTCCTCATGGTGTAGAAGCAGGTATATTGAAGAAATGCAGCATTTCTTTAGTAGTATACATGGCCTAAATGCAGTAGAAATACATGTAGCCTTAGCTACTATATGAGGCATATACTGTAAATCTGCATGCACAGAGTGTGCATGTGTACGTACATATGCATATATTTAAATTTTCTGTCTCGTTGATAACCAGGCTTCCAGAGACATCAGTGAAGGTATTTTGGAGCATAAGCTGTGCTTCTAGGTTCTTATTGCCGTATCTCTGTTATAAAGCTTAAAAGTTTAGCCTTCAGTGTGTTTTTAATTTCTCTTTGTAGTTACGTCTGTGTCCTTCTGTATATATGTGTATTTTGACTTCAGTTTAACGTAGATTTTTTTGGCTTTCCTTGAAAGCTTTCTCTTTCTGGCTGCAGAGTGTAGCACACTATTATGATAATAACTTTTCATCATGGAAAGAGTCCATCTTGTGGACCAGTTCTTACCTTGCCAGAATTGCACAGCTTCCAGTTGTTGGTCATGATAAAACACCGTGTTTTTTTCTGTCACCTTTTATCAATTTGGGCAAATTTCTCCAGTGCAGTGAGTCTCAGTTCCAGAAGTCAGGGAATTCAGCTACAACAAATGTTGCTGATGACTAACCTTTTAGTAAAATGCTTAGCTCAAAAAATGAAACAGTTTTGTTTTGTGCTTTGGATATTTTTAATAGTTGTTTTAAAGTAATCTGTTAAGTATGAATCTGGTTTGCTAAAATGAATGAAAACAGGTAGTAGTATTTTGGATTCTTCTTCTGCTCTAAATTTTTGTGATTTATTTTTCTTCAGGTAGTAGGGGGAAATAACTACACCTAACTGTAATAGAAAATGTCAGTACAAAATTTTTTTTCTGACTGCTTGTCTGTAGTAATTTTGGGAAATGTAGTATTAGTGCGTCCAAGAGGGTCATGTAAGGGTGTATGTGTTTCTTTTGTGCCATTTGATGCTGAGGCTTAGAGTTTTGGAGCATGTCTGTCACATCTTTGCAAAAATCGGTTATTGTTTGTACTTTCAAGAAAGAATTCTGTACCGAAACTATGTATTGGCATTCCTTCATCCTGGCCATGTAAGTTGGTGCTCATGTCCCCCTGTTCCAAATTTGTTATCCTTAGTTTTTACTCTGCCAAGTCCAAGAATAAACCTAACTTTAGGCTTTGTTCTGAAGTTCCAGTTCTTGATGTGGTGATGGCATGTATGCTTGAAGGTGGCAACTCTGTCATGGGAGAAAGATGTAAAATTTTTATAGTCTTAATGGGGCAGAGAGCCTTGAGTGAGTAAAGACTGGTCTTGTTTATTCTGTGTGCTTATCAACTAGCCCAGCCCAGCCTGAGCTTCCTAACTCGTCACTGGAAAAATACTTTGGTCAGCAGTGGCTTTATTATTTTAACTGCACTGCTCATGAAAGAACTGGCCGCTCATGGCTTGAATGGGTAGACTGATTCGTCAGTGAGTTAAAAAACTATCTAGAGGGCTGGGCCCAGAGGATTTTGGTGAATCGTGCTAAACCCAGTTGTCAGTTTGTTGCTAGCAGTACTCCTCAGGGCTTGGTTCTGAGGCCAGGCCTGTGTAACATCTTTATTGATGATCTGGATGTGTAGATTGGGTGCATCTTCAGTCAGTTTGTAGATTACACTAAGTTGACTGGGAGTGTTGATCTACTCAAGGGTAGGCAGGTTGGGTTAATGGTTAGATTTGATGATCTTGAAGGTCTCTTCCAGCCTTAGTAATTCTATGATTCTGTGAATGCTAGAAGCAGGAGAAGGAAACGCTGGAAGAAAGTAGGTTGGAATAATAGACTGACATACCTTTGAGATCGACCTGTTTGAAAACAGCTACTATGAATCAGCTGCTTGTGACTGGGTTGCATCCACACAAGTCAGACTTCTTTAATGTGTTTTTGGCTTAAGACCAGATGTGATGTTGAGGTTCTCTATGTGTTTGTGTGTAGATGTGTGTGTGTGTGTATATTTGTGTGTGCTTAGATATTGAGACATATTTGTAAGAGTACTGCAGGGTATTGCCATTTGCCTTTTTATTCCACTTTGAGCACTGAATAATCATAAGGGCCATTAAATATTTGTCATTTAGTTTGTTTTTTACTAATGATTTCTGGAGACTGGTGATTATTATAGCAATTGTTGTGCCTTGAACTATGTGCGATTGTGGGGCCCTCATTCTCATGTGTGAGTCCAGTGTTAGAATGCTATGTTTCTATTAAATATGCCAGTTATCTTCCACAGTATTCACCTACTGCCTATTTTACTAGTGCATTGAGGGATGTGAAAGCACTTAAGCGTCATATTGATCTGAATAAGATTTCCGCTAACTGTGTATGCTGTTGATAAAATGTCATTAGATCAGAAAGGGAAAAATTTAACTGAGGACCTCAGAAGGAGGATGTTAAAATATGTTACTGAGAGTATGTTAGTTATTGATTAAATAGGAGCACTCAAATTTTTCATAGTTCTGAATGCTGGTGATGCCTTCTTTTTTGTGCAAAAATGTGCTTTCATAGTAGAATTGCCATGGGATAAGTCCAGAATTGCAGGAGTTTCCTGCTCATCTCAATTTAAAAGAACTTTGCTGTCTCTAATTGGAATGTTTAGTTTAGTAGTAAACTCATAATTTTAGTAAATAACTTCATTGTTAATTTTTCATTGCTGAATGTCATTTGGAAACCTACTGTTTTCCTTGGAAATAGTCTTGAAATTATTTACTTGGCAGTTCTATCATAAATCTGTGAAGTGACCAACAAAAACAAGCTGGCTGATGTTTTTACTAGTTTTAATATCTGTGTTACCTCCAGTGTAGGTACACTATATTCTTTCAAACTTGAAATAAAAGTGTGATGCCCTGAGTTGCTGAAGGAGGGAATTTATTCTTTACTTTTTGGTTTTTTTTATTTTTTTATTTTGTTGTTTCTTTTTATCCATAACTATACTAATCAGTTTGGTCAAAATAAGTATTTCTCTACAGAATAGATTCTATCCTGTACAAATGAAGTAACTTTTTTGCCTTGTCTTGTCCATAATGATCATTAGGTAACAAAAATAGTTACTGGTTTAAGTATTTCAGTTATGTGGGAAGAGTGGCTTTAATGACTAGTGCAAGGATAGAATCATAAAGAGTTGCTTTGCTATTTTTTTACAGTTTCAAGAGAATTTTAATGTGTTTTGTGGTATAATTATTGTTTTCTGTTCACTGGGGAAAAATACATAGTGAGGAGAGATGTGCAGTAGAGTTTTTGGCATTTGTTAATCAGTACAGAATATAAACAAGCAGAACTGTTGAATTTAACTGGTTGATATTTCTAAATAACTCTAAGGAGTTATTTAAGATACCTTCCAAACATCCCATTATTACTTCTTCTAAATGCACTGATCTCCATCTAAAATAATAGGGTTTTCTGTTTTTGTTCTATGCCATTGGAATAGTGTTGTACAAATGCAATTGCCATAATAAGCAGCACTTTAAATTTGTTTGAAGCAAATATGCAGCAATTTTTTTCTTATGTGAGCTGTTACTATTTACTTTAGAAAGCTCTTGTTTCATCAACACATAAATTACCAGAAACAACCAATTGAGCTCAAAGGATTATTGTCATTGGACTTTCCTTTTCAAGTCTGTTATTTGAACCTAAAGCTGAACATCTATGTAAAACAAATACTCAGTAGTTTCCCATTTTGCTCTACAGCTATTGTAGCAGGGACAAATACTGGAGTCTGCTGGTGGAGTTGATGTTTCTGGTTGAAGCATGTTGACTGTGTAATTCAGATCTTTTCATGCTATAAATTCATATCTAATTTAGGAAAAAAAATTCCTGTGTTCATGAATGTTGTAATTCATTAAGAATTCAAGTGGAAGACTCCAAATAATTGTTTATAGAAATAAAGGTTGAAGAAGTGTGTATGTATATCTGTGCACACACACACATGTATCTATATGTGTGTGTAAATATATACTTAGAAAAAAGTGCAGGAAGAGCATGCCAGTACTTTTCAATGTGATGGCTTGAGGCAGTTTCCTTGAAATATCTACAATAAAATACAAACTTCTAGAAGAGGATTTTGGATAGGTTGGAAATTCTGTTCCTGTGAAAACTAGGTGCAAGGATTATTTGCAGTGTTAGTTTTTTCTGAGCTTTTAAACTTCAGTAATAAGTATTAAATACAGTGTGTTAAATCTCATGTGTGCGTATATTCCTTAGGCAGTTCAGTTCGTGCCTGTGTCTTCAGATTGGCATCAGTCCTGCAATACATATGAAACAAAACAGCTCAGTCTTTGCAGTGTAGAAGCAGTCTGCTCCTGCCAGCTCTAGCAGCTTTCTTGGAAGAGAGATGTCAACTTTTGCAGAACTTAGCTTTTCCGAAATAAATAAATTAATGCAAGTTGTAGACCTAAAACTTCCTTTGGAGTCTTCTTGCAGTGGTCTGTGTTAAATGCTGATACATTCTTAGGTATGAAAAGATATGGTTTTGGTGCCATTTTAGCATTCAAGTGAGGAAAAGAGCCATAAAACTCTTGAGAAAGCTCTGAGAGCCCTTAGCACATGCTGGCATTGAAGCTGTTGTCCATGATGAGTTGTGAAATGAGATGGCATCAGTCCACCTTCTCTCTTTGTTCTGATCAAAATCACTATTTTTTATGTCCTTTACTTTTAGCTGTTAACAGGAAACATATATCTTGTGGGAGAGATGCAACCCTTGAGTTTGACATAGTCTGTAGTGACTTTTGTGTTCTGCTTTTAGCTGACACAAAACTGTGTGGTAGCAGGAAACTTCACCAAAGTGTTTGGTTAAGAGCAGTCAGTTCTCCCCTAGGGAAAGCCTGTCTCCTTTCCTACCCTACTGCATTTGCTGTCTATATGCAGGGAGAAAACTGTTCATGCCTGTGTCTGACCTCTTTAACCTTCTTTGTGGGAAGTTTCTTCACTCTAAAGTTCAATTAAATGTATCTCACATACTGAATATAGTGACTTATTGCCATGAAATTGCCTCCTTGCTCCGAGCTTATATTCTTTTCATCCTCTGTCCCTTTCTTTGGCTTTGCCCTTTGTGTTCCGTTGCAACTTTGTCTCATTTGCAGTAAAATCTTTGCTCTGACTTTTGCCTCTGCTTTTGAAGTGACATGAAAGCCTATAAAACCATAAAGAATTGGTCTGTGTTGTGTTACCCTGGGAGTGAAACTGATTTGATAAAAGCTACGGATCTGTCTGTGAAAAGAAAAGAGAAATCTTGCTAATGAAACAGATGTGCCATGCAAGCATATTAAAGGAATGACATGGGCTGTTAAAGTTTTCTTCAGTGGTTTGAACACATATAGAAAGCAGAGTTATCATTTTCAGTACCATGAAACTTCAATAACTTTTGGAGGTTATTGAGGAGGAATTGTATTTTTTAAATAATTTTTGAACTTTTTTTTCCTAAAAGTCACAGAAAAATAGCTCATAAGTTACGTTGATTGCTCAAAAGAAATACATACATAGACACTTCTCAACCATATTCTCTTCCTCAAATCTTCAGTTGAAAAAGCTTTTTCTTAATCGAGTTCTGCATTTTCCTGAGAATATGGCTTCTACAATCTTAGGTTTCCAGAGAAAGCTTACAATTTTTTTTTTAGTTTTGTAAGAAGGCGACAACTGGCAGGTAATTTTCTGAAGTTGGGTGAGGTGTAGGTTACTGCTATGTCAGTCTGTGGTGCAGTCCATCCCAGATGAGAGATTGGTGTTCCTCACACAGTGGTAAAGTCCTTGAAGACAGTGGTCTACCTTATTCCTTCTGTTATCCTCTAGTGCTGGGCAGCTGAATGCCATTGCCTGAAGCATTGCTTTTACACTTCACATATTTTAAGGTAAACTCAGCTTTCTTGGGGCTTCCTGTACACCTCTATGTCTTCAGTATTTTTTATTAGTTTATATTCAGTACTATTGTTCCATGTCACAAAGTCACAGAAACTGCTGCTGAACTGAGGAGACCATATTGTTTCTTTCTTTCATTCATTATCCATAGTTCTTGAGCTGTTAAATATTTGTGATGCATAGCATCTTTGTCACACATTTTCAAAACCTGAAGACTGTGATCTTCATGGGGCTCATGTCTTCAAGGTTTTGCCTAAACAGGAGGCAGTAATTGCTTTTAGAAAGCATTTTTAGCGTTTAATAATTTCATATGCATTAATACTATAATGTTCTGTAGGTGATGAAATCACCAAGCAATAAAAATGCTTTCACCATGGTAAATGTGTGTTTTCTTCGAGTGTCTCCCTGAATGCCTGCAGCCATGTTCTCTGTTCTAAATCTTTCAGATGTAATCAGTTAAATGTGGTTAGTACTCAACATTATTTGGATGGGGCACTTATGGAAGACATTAGGCATTTGAAAGAAATTATCTTGGCAATACCTGGTGCAGTTCTCACTTTTCTGAATTCACTCTAAGTGAATGCCTGCAGACTGGAGTGAAGAGTGGAGCTCTTGGGGTACTGCTTGTGAGGTGCTGCCTCTCTAAGAGACATCAAGTTGTGGTCCTGGCAATTAATGACCCAAAGAAATCCCATGTTAATCTACTTGACAGTCTTTGTCTAATTTTGCTGTTTCAGGGTCAGCCTACATAAATCTCTTTGAAAACTGTTATAGGATTGCCATGCATTATTAAACAGCTCAATAATGTTCATCTTTTTAGCTAGATGAAGTTTTGCCATGTTTAAGAGCTGAACTCCTTGGACTTCTACACAAGTAATTATAAAATCTTTCACTGTTCAAATGGTTTATGACCTTCATCCATGTGACTTTTCACTATGTGTGTGCTCAGTGAGCATTTAAGTAATTGGCAGTAGGAAAAGCTGAACCGTTATTTGGATTGTGAACTGCTAGCACATACCATTGGACTGGCTGCAGTGTTTCTAGAGCAGCACTGTGAAGTGTTTCTGAAATATAGGTGTAGAAAAAAATACATCCTTTAAGAGGATATATGCCCTCAAGGGATAAAGAAATACACTTAATTGTCTTTGAATAAGAACATGTAAGTTAATATATGTGTATGTATACTTATGTACGTATACAGATGTATGTATACGTACTAAGCTATTCTTAAGAAGAATACTTAAGGTAAATGTTTCTGCTGAAACCTCTGCAGTGTATATAATTAAATAATTGTTTTACCAAGCTGTTAGATTTAGAAATAGCCATTAAACTGAGAAATGCTCTCATTTGCATGATTTAGAAGAAACTTGTGTGGGAATTAGAGTCTTCATAGCAAGAACTGTCTTATCCATGTGTATTTTGTACTACTAGAAGTTATTCTTTATGCTGCTGAAAAGTTGCACTGTAGTTAAGATGCAGGGAATGGCGTTGTTTCTAAAACATTCACAAGACAGAGTCCTGACCCAGTGAGTGACTGGATACTAACAAAACCCTACAATAATGAAGAGTTGGGAGGGGTGGGAGCATCTTGTACTTCTGCATGATCAGTGCTGAAAACAACAGAAGTCGAGGAGATGGAAGGCAAGATTGAGAGATACTGTTACTAGGCAGAATGAGGCACATGCTCAACTGGGAAGTTTTCTATGAGCTCTTGAGAGACAAAAAGGGGCGTACCATATAACACTCTCACCATTTTCTGTGTAGCAGGAGAAGGATGTAACAAAATGAGATCTTGAAAGAGGAAAGTGGTGAGAAAGGAAAAAAAACCCACATATATCTAGTCTAGGGTAACATGTATAGCCTTAGTACAGGGCCTTGAAGTTGAGGACATTAAACCAAATACTGTTAAAGCTGAAAACAGATAGTGTCTTTCTGTGTTTGTGAATGATTTTTTCAGCAAAGGAGATCCATTTGGTGCTGAAGTAGGCAGGTGAGAAAAGGATAAATTGGAAGAACAACTAGATGCTAATAAGATCCAAAGCCAGTCAGTTTAAAACATAATGGTAATGGTAATGGTATGTACTGAATGAAACTAAAATTGCGGTAGTTAAGACATGATCTGTTTAGTGGCAGTAGTTAATGTGCTTTTACTCTTTAAAAGAGCCAGTTCATTAAGGGTTTGTACCTAACATAAAGGGTACTTGAATGAAGGGTTTAGTCAATTGCAATTCTAATAACAAAAAGTAGCTTTAAGAAATGGTAATTTTTTTCTTTTTACAGGTCTCCTGGCTGTTTATTTTTTGAATGTTATAATTAATTTTTATTTTTATAACTTATGCGATAGTCACCCAAATCAACAAAAAATTAATAAAGCTGTACAAAAAAGCAATGATCTGTGACTGCCTCTGTGACTGCAAGACTGGAAGTGAGTTTAAACTGGCAAAGGAATGTTTTATAGGAGTTTGCAACTATTGCTATTTTCTGTTTGGTTTGTTTTTGGTTTGTTTTTTTTTCTTTTTTCTTTTTTCCCTCCAGTTTAATAGATCAATGCTGTCACTCAGGCATTCTTGGTCTGTAATTTCTCAGGACTATAAATCACCAGGCTTTCACTATTATCAGTACTACCAACAAGAAGATATGTCAGAGTCTGTGCAGTAGGCTGGTGATGCTCATCATTTGCACTTTCAGAATGCACATGTGAATCTTACTAGTTGAATGCTGGACTGAAACACCCAATTTTAACACCTAGTTGCTTCAGCAGCTAGGTCAGACAGGACTGACAGTGTCCATCCTACTAGATCTGCCTCTGGTCAGTTTAATTTTCTGTAAAGATCTGTGGTATGTGTCCAGTCTAAATGGGCAGCAGGGAAAAAAAAAAGAGATAAAATTGCAGGTTTTGTGACTCCTAATCAACTTAGAGCAACCATGTCTAGGTGGAAGTTAGCCCACATTGAATGCCTGTTAGGCTTATGTTTTCCTTGACTTGTTGCTTTTCAGGCATTGGATAAAAGCAAACCTCTTTCTCCATAGTCCAAATGCACATCTCTCTGTCTAGAGCCTCTGGTACCTGCCATTTCCAACAGGCTTCTTTGACTATGGGGACCAATATGGGGCTTAAGCCCAGAACAAATTTCAATAGAAAAAATAAAAGGCGTGGAAAATGTGTTCCAGTTTATTCTGTCAGTTTTAGTGTTTTGCCCCATCAGCAGTCTCATCATAAAATCTAATCAACTTTTGATTCTACTTGATGATTTGTTTCGGACATTGTATCTTATTTTTGAACCAGTGTATGTCTTACACTGCATAGTGTCCTTTCATACACATTTTCAGCTGAAAATGTATACTTCACTTCTATCAACAGTTATCTTCAGTCAGCTTACAGAAAAGCAGCTCAACTTTTAATACACTACCTTCTAGAGCAATTTCTGCAAGTGTGAGCTAAAGGTAAAATTTTGTTGCTTGGCAAGTTGTCTGTCTTTTGCAGACTATGTTGTGCAGTACAGAGGTAGAAAAGCCAACTAACTTGAGAATAGCTGCTGTTTAGAAACATTACTAACAGTGCCATTGATCCCTGTCCCAGTGCAGTTTACAGACTTGCAGGGTTTTTAGTAGTTTGTCTAAAGATAGTAGCTTTAAATAACTTGTCAGTTGTGTGGAGTTTTATTATAATCAATTTTAGTAATTCTTCTTTGCGTCTAGGTAATAAAATGTAATTTCTTTCAAATATTTGCTAACCAGATGTGGTGGTTTCACCTTGGCTGAAGGCTAGGTATCACCCAGCCACCCCAGCCCTGCCTTTCTCAGAGGGAAGAGGAAAGAAAGAAACCCACAAATTGTGAGTTACTGTGAGGCAATTTATATTTTATGCAGAAAAGAAAAAAAAAAGTAAAAGCAGTACCCACATACATGCACACACAAAGTAAAAGCCAACAGTAAATCTCTGCTTCCCACAAGCAGCGATGAGTGATCACTACTCCAAGAGGCAGAGCTCCAACAGGTTGCCATTACCAGAGAGAGAGAGCGAGTACCTCCTCTCCTCCTTCTTTTAAATCTGGGTTGATGTCATACGGCATGGAATACCTCCTTGGTCAGTGTAAGTTAGCTGACCTAACCTGTGGCTCTGCCTAGTAACCAAAACATAGGCCTGCTATCAGCACTTCTTAGCTATCAATGCAGAAACACAGCACTGCAGGGTTAGGGTAAGAAAATAAATTTTGGCTCAGCTAAATCCACTACACCAGATTATGTCAATGTGTCTGTTTGCCCTCCCAGCACATTTCAAGAGCATTATAATGAAGGTAGAAATACAACATGAAAGCAAATGACTACCTCATAAAAAACTCCTGTAAGCTGAGTGGAGGTAAATGAATTCTAAACATTCTGATTTTTCTCTATTGTCATAGTCCACAACACTTCTATTAACCCTGTCATGTATCAAGAAAAGCTCTTTGGGAGGAAAGCACTGCAAGGAAACTCTCCAGCAGCACATCTATTAGTGTGAAGAAGCAGTGGGAGACACAAGAGAATGCTTCAAATGAAAAGGCAGGAACCTTCCTTTTGGCAGCCAGAGAGTGTTCTGCCCTTCTAGGTGCTACCAGCCAGGAACTGGTTTATGAGAGGAACAGTTCAGGTAGTTTTTCCTCCATTCAGCTCACGTGTCTGGACAGTCTTTCATTTGTAGGAAGAAAATAATGTGTCTCTATGTGAAGGGATTGGGGAGGTTCATAAAATAGCATCTTTTCTGAATGCATTTTTATTTATTCTCTGACACTGGCAACTCCCAAGATTTGTCCCATCGCGAAGAGGTAGATTTGAGGTGGTGCGATTTGCCATGCAAATTGTCAGCTCTGTAAGAATTAGGATTTTTCTTAAATTCTAAATTATAATACCTGAATATTTTAAAGTATCTAGGATGTATAGGACACAGCATGGCTTTTCTGTCCCAGAGTGACTTTCAGTTGAATAGTTTTACAGACATTTAGTGTGCCATTTTGTCACAGAAAGTGTAAAAGAATCAGGATTTTCTTAAAGTGTATAAGCATGCATGTTTCCCTTTCCTGTACTTATTTTTTGTGAATCTACCTGAGAGGCAGAGAAAGAAGAAAACCTCCACAATTATTTGGTCAATCACCAATTGTGATTGTATGTTTAATACTCTGAGCACTTTTCTGTGTCATGATTACATTATCAAGACTGATTCATTCAAAGTTTTATTTCCACCTGTTATTTTAAGTCTATACTAATTGTAATCATGTGAGCATCATGTTCCTCTGACATGCAGGCCAAGGTAATTTACAAGATAGGAGATTTCTCTGCCATGCAATGAGAATCATTATATGACCGGAATATATATGTATACATATACATATAAAATGTATTTGCTTCTTATGGAAGACTACTTCTGTGACTGAATGTGTGAATACCTATTCTGTCATTTCTTCATCTGACTTTTCGTTTCAAAATTCGTATCATGAGGTGGTGTTCTTCCTGAAAGGATGTAATCCAAACCTTTGTCCCTGAGGTTGTGACACCCATTAAAAAATATGTAGGGATGACAAATTATGAAAGAGTTTATTACCACTTGATTTCAGCTGCTGTGCTGACAGACTGAGCTTTACTATGTGGTTGTCTGCTACTTTTACAAAAGGAATTGTTCAACCTTTGATTGAAAACTGAGCCAATATACTTTGTTCAAAGACAAGCAGTGTGTGTTGATTGCTCTAGCTAATAACCACAGCATTTATAAGCTATACTGCTGCAGAATGCCAGCACTGCTTATGTTTTGTAGATTATTTTTTATTACTTCTGTTGATCCTTGGGATACAGGGCTGAAATTTTTCCCATTGATTGGTGTAAGTGTTCCTTTTGATTCTTAAATTCTAAATGTTTTTCCTCTATGCTTAATGCTCTGGATAGTTATCCCACAGTTTTTCAAGACTTTAAAATGTTTGACTTAGAATCTGTTATTATAACAAGAATTAAGCAGGAATGAATTTTATAGTTTTCTGTGTAGATTTATCAGGTTTCCCTTTTTGCTAGGTATTCTGAGGATTTCTCAAGATTTTATTTTGTCAGATGTTGTTTTTTAATTTTTTAAAACGGGCAAAAATTAGGGGTAAACTTCGTGATTAAAATAAAAATATAAAGTGGTGACTGAAAGCACCTATTTATTTAGTTAATGCAGTAATAGAAGGATGTATTGATCACTTCAGCTTCGCAGAGAGAGACACAGTTTTAAGTATTCATCTTATTGGTTAATAAACCTTGTCCTTTGGCTAGTATGTGAGGGATGGATTGGTAGTGAACTCCACTGAACTTGTATCAGAGGTGGATAGACTTTCTCTGTGTTGATACTTCTTCAGTGTATCTCCTGGTTTCTAACATATCCACTGGAAGTAGTTTAGCTATTGTAATTAGCTTGTTTGTTGCTGATGCACTCAGTTCACAATTAGTAAGTACCATGTGCTTTTTTCCCTTTGCCATTTCTGAAAGAGACATTATGGTTCTGTTCTCTAAAAAGGTTGCTAAAAAAGCTGTCCTCATACTGCTTTGACTTAGAGAATCAAATACAGCCAAATTTTAAAAAAAACACATCTGATTTGAAGTAAAAACCTATTTAAGAAACTTCTTGTATGCTTCTTGTTTAAGAACCCTCTTCTGTATAAGAAGATAGTACATAGATAGATAAGTACATAGTTCTGTATAAGAACTATCTTCTTGTATAAGAACTATCTGTTCATATCTTCTCTTGATACCTTATTATAATCACGTTCTGAAACGTGCAGTTCTATGTTCACGCATATGTTCTTATGTTTGCAAGCCCTTATATTGCTAGTTATGTTTCAGCTATGTAAAGAAGTAATTTTTTAAAGTAGAGGAATAAATAAATATGTGTTCTTTTTATACGTGTGTACTTTGTTTATATTGTTACTGGAGGTGAAATATTTATAACAATTTCAAAAGTGTTAAAAAAAATTGAATTATCTCCAGTACAGACTGGAAGTGTCCTTTGTGTCAATATTCATTGTGTTCAGACAGTAATTACAAGTGCAAATAATCTTCTTTCTTGCTTGTTATTTACTGTGTCTTCTAATTTGTGTATACAAAGTGAGTTTTATTTCAGTCCATTAGTATGGCACAAGGGCAGGATGTATTGGGAAAAAGCACTTTAAATATTTTGTTTCAAGTGAGACAGTTCTTATTTATTGCAGGAGATACCCACATGACAAAAAAAAATAGCAAGGACAATCCGTTTATTGTATGATTTCTCTCAGTGCTGAAATAGTTCCAGGCAATCCTAATACAGATTGCAAAAACTGCTTTTCAATATTGAGTTGTAGAGAAAAGGCATTTTGAACAAAGCAACAATGGGTTTTTCTGTAATTCTATTAAGTCCCATTTGCCAATTTACTTTTATCAATATTTTGAGGGTTATGATTTATATATTTTAATTGCTTATGCCTAATTTAAATGGCAACAATCTCATGTAATTGCTAATGAAAACACCACTCTAATGAGCAGACATTTGGAAAGATATTACCACCATTCTAGTAATAATTTTTAATTTCTATGCTCTGTATGGTACATGGAAATCACTACTTTTTTTGAAAATGAACTTAAAGTGTTTTTCTTGATGGTACAAAAAAGAAGGAAAGGATTGAAATTACTAAGGTGTACACAGCAGGGAGTATTCCAGTTGTGTTGGGATGAGCAGGCATATTTGCTCAAATCCTCAGGGATCTACTGTAGTAGATTCCCTCCAACAGGCAAATAGCAAGGAAAGTATGGAATGGGAAAGAAGGTAATCAAGAACAACAGTTAATGTTATTAAGGCAAGCAGTACCTGAGGAGAGAGGTGGACTGAATGTATTTTCACTTTAGAAAACTGATGCTCCCATATTATTCTCAGCGAAGTATAAGCTGGATAAATAGAGCACTATGTAGTCCAAAAATAATGTCTGGACTGGTGGAACTAATGATTGCAAGTCATGGTTCAGCATCCAGTTAGTGTCTGGTGAAAGGTGGACATACCTTTGGAGTCCAGTTCTGGGTGCAGTATTGCTCAGTATCTCATCCTTAAGGGGCTGGTCACTGAGATGGAAAGGAAGACTGTACCCTCAGCAAGTCTGCAGAAAACGTTAAACCGGGGGAATGACACAGAGTGCTGTGATGTGCAGTGCAAAGGGTCCTTGAGGGGCCTGAGAAGTAGGCCTTCAGAAACCTCATGTGTTAACCAAGAAATATGTGAAGTTGCAAATAGGGTGAAACAGCTCCATGCTCTGTATGGTCTGAGAGAAAACTTGTTGAGAAGCAGATGTACTGAAAAGGACTCAATGTTTCCCGTGGATGCCAAGTTGAGACAAAAATATGCTCATGTTGCAAACAAAGCAAGGTACGTGTTGGTCTATATTAGGAAGAGCATGGTCAGTAGACTGAGGGAAGATGTGTTACACTCAGTTCCCTGCTGGAAGAAATATGCTGAAGTCTAAGGGAAAGGTAATAGCGGCCTTTTAGAAGTGACAGAGATGGTAGAGCTGAGCTCTTCCCAATAGATCTAGACAGTGTAAGAAGGGGACAGTTGTCACAAGTTGTGGCTTAAGAGATTCATGTCGCACATTAGGAACTTTCCTACAAGGAGAGCAGAGTAGTAGTTTGACAGGCTACGAGGGGTTGTGCAGTCTCCATGGAGGAAGGTTTGGAAGCTGCATTTCAAATCAGGGGCTGTGCTGGCTGGTCCACTAGACCCCTGAAAATCAGTATGTCTGTGAAGAGAGTGTGCTCTGAAGAATGGGGAAGAAACAGGGCATGCATCAGTACAATGAGATGGTTTCTTTTTCTCTGAAACTCTGTGTTAAGAAAATGCTAACATAATTTTTGGATAACACCCATCTTAATACTGCATTTCTCTCAGTATTCAAATACTGTTTTTTAATATCAGTTTTAAATCAGACCTCAGGCTAGTAACAGTTCTGGAAATATGACAACAGAATGAAGACAGGTCATTAATTTTTAGGTTCTCAGAAATTTGTAAGATTTTTTTTTTGTTATTCAAGCTTATGTAATCTTTTGTCGGTGCTTGATAAGGCTTCCATGTTTAGTATCTTCTCAAAGTTCTGAACTACCTAATTAATTGCAAGCATTTCTAGAATATGGTTTTTTGTTATTAATGTGCTGAGTTTGTGCTTTGTGTACTCTGAAGCCACAACAGATTATATAGTTCTCATGGAAACATGATGATTATTGTTCACATTCTTTGAATAAGAATTGTAATTTTTGTATTTGATAAGGATTAGGCAATGTGACTTTTTTTTTTACATTTTCAGGAAGCATATTTCTTCTGAAGTCTTTTCTAAATATGGTTTTGATATTGTAATGGCAATTTCCAGTCTCCAACAACTACCTAAAAGAAGATGGATTTATTTGTCCAGTGGATTTCAACATGGCAATTTAGATCTCTGTGCAGAAGGCAACTAATCCAATGCACTGTCTGTTGGTTTCCATGACCACAAAATTGCATTAAAATACTGCTCTGCTTACTCAAAGGATTGAGGCTTGGTGAAGGCTCTGTAGGTCTAGTTGGCCTACAGAGGTAAAATGTTGGAAATGAAAAAATAAGTGTTATGCTTATCATCTTATATCCTGAGTAATGATACAGCTGCAGGGAGTAAATTCATCTGGTAAAAAATGGTTTTGACTGTATATGAAGGCAGGCTTGCTTCACATGTCTGAGGTTGGTGAATGGGGAGTACAACAAAATATTAAGAAAAATCTGGAGAAGGCTTGGATTATAATCCTGTTTGAATGGAAATATTCTGAGTCAAGAAATATGCAGAAAAAGTGGGTAAAATAGGTAAAATATTACTTTCCTTAATAGGAAAGTAATCAGAAGCCGTCTGTTCTGCAGGTTGTAAGTGCAGGCCGGGTATTTATTTTTTAACCAGTAAAAATCTTGAACTGAGCGTTGTACATCATTGATTTACTGTGGCCAGACTTTTAGGAAAGGGAAATTAGATATTTTATAATTGTAATTTTAGCAATTTGATACTAATCCTATTTAGTATGTAAATTCTTTAAAAACAAAAAGTATATTAAAAATCCCCACACTTTTAAAATTTGATATCTTGGTGTCAATTTTCAGTTTTAGAATTTTTTGGATTGTGTTGACTGGAGAACAGATTGTGTGTAGGACCTAATTTGATTTTACACAGAAGACACTAAGGTGCTGACCTTTGTTAGTACGTTAGTAACTAATCCACGATGTTGTGTGATGCTAGGAAGATCTGCACAAGTTATGAATAGTTTGAGTGAAATGTTGTTACACCAATTCTGTCTTTTCAAGTTTAGATGACTCTCCTGTCCAAAGATACCATGATATACAAATATTTGTGCATCAATAGACATGTTTCCTGAAGTACATTTACCCTTAGAGAGGATAACTGTGGACCAAGACTAGAATGTACTTGAAGAGCAAATGAGGGCGGCAGGGAGGAGGAGGGCTGTTTTCGTAATTTCCAGCACTTTATAACATTAAAGTTATGCCACTAGAATTTCACAGGGTATTTAGAAAAAGTGAGCATTCCAAAAGCATAAGCAGAGAAAAATTAAATGTTACTTATGTTTGAAAAAGGCAGAATGATAGAAGTCAGTAGGTTAGAAACTTTTTAATCAAAGTGGAACCTTGTGCAAAACACATGAAAATGTCTTAACTTCCCATTGCAGTTTTAAATGGCATACATTGTTTTCTTGTATTGGTTAGCTATTTCATTTTAATTTTCATAAACTTCTCTCAGGCACAAGGCTGTATTATAACACTTTTCCAGTGCTCTAATACCACACTGAGACTGCCTGTTTCATATTTCTATCTCAAATTTTGCTAATTTTCTCTAAGTAAAAAGTAGTGTCAGTTGTATAAACTCTTTGACTTGCACCTTTTGATAATACCAGATGGTGTCAATATTTTGTCTTTAAGAAGTTGAACAAAGACTTTTCTTTGTCAGATTAGTCTTCAGTCACAGAGACTCAAGATCACTTTTCTGCCCCGTTTTAGTCTTTTTTTCCTTACTATAGAGAACAGACTTAATTCATGAGATAACTAGGATGTTTAATAATATACAGTTAGCAAAAAACAATTGTCAATATATGCCATAAACTCAAATATTTTAAAATATGACAATGCACAGTTGTCATCAGAATGAAATTCTTTCCGTAATAACAGATGAGTAGCATGTATTAACAGTTAATAGTCTCATGGTATAGTCTTGTAATACTGATCGCAAATTAGACTAATGACTGTTCTCACATTTTTTAAGATGTGAGCTGTTCTTGCCTGCTGATTATGCTACAGTTGAGGTTAGTTAAAAAAGTGGCCCAGAAGACTTGGCTGCATTTACTACAGGCTAAAAATCAAACTCTCAGTTTTATGATGTTGAGGAAACTAATTGAAATAGTTTTTCTTCCTTTCTTTCCTTTTAATAGGATAACTTTTAAGGATAACTTAATGAATAACTCTTAACATTTTTATAAAGTACAAAAAAAAAAATAAGAATTTGCGTCATGTTATGAGAGAATTATAATCCACTTTTAAAGCTGATTTCATCAGGTTTTTGGTAGTGTCTGTGTCCATGTCCCATGGACCCTGTCATCCCCTAGCCTCCCAGTTACATTCGTAAATCCTTTTGACATGATCCCAAGTGCATGATTTCTGTGTGAATATTTCCTTGACTCCTGTCACAAGGGAAGTATGTATATCATATGCCTCTATTAAAATTGTGCACCATAGTACTCAGAGAGAAATAATACTGTTCCTTGTATAAATGAAAGATTGAAGAAAGGTGCCTGTCTGTATAATCATATCTAGTGAGTACAATGAAAAAAATATGTGTGAATTGGACAGCTTATGTGCATACTTTGTTTTATGACATATGCAGATGAAGTGCTGAGGCCTCAACAAAAGGCCCTTAGTCAGAGTTGACCTCTAGATGAACCATCCAACCTAATGTTATATTTAGCCATTTATCTGCTTATTAGCCAAAATTCTATATAATCTCTAATAAAATACATAATATGATAAGACTACACCTGTGTAAACATGTATGCTTGTTAGTGAGATACATTGGTATCCACTTAATTAGTAAAGACTTGTATTTGTTAGGAATGTATCTGTCTTTCTGTCTTCTTCACAGACACCCCTGTGTCGTGGGGGAGAAGCTTGCTTGCCCTCATGAGGTTGAGAGCTATGCTGGCGGTGGTTTGTGCCTCTGGTTGGGTCTCCCATGCCAGACAGGTCTCAACTGAAGGGTCAGACAAAGTGTGTCCACGGGCAGGATGGGCTCGCTAGCCATCTGGCAACCATCCTAGGAGAAGGACAACTCTTACTCCAAAACTGGGCAGATGGAGCTCTCTCAGCCCTGTAAGGCCATCCATCTAAGAGAAGGATACTCTAACCAAACCTGCATCCTGAGGTATTCACTGTCACCATCCAAGCTCGCTAGGCCGTGACAGATGAACCTCAGGAGTAAAGGGTGGGACCAGTTCTGCGCACGCTGTGCCTCACCTAAAAAATCCATTGCGCAGGCTCGAAGGGTTCACCCACATTGCAAAGCCCTGTAGCGACAGGTGAGGGTCAAAATGGCATGTGATAGGAAGCGCTGGAAGCCGCAGACCCAACCCTGCATGCAGGAAGTTCAAGATACTGGTCATTCGAGACTTGACCCCAGCGATGATAGCCTTTTTCAAGGAAAGCACTGCTTGCTCCACATGGAGAGGGGTCTGGAAAAGGTGGCCTAACCAAAGCTCATCTCCACCCCGCACCTGGTTGGCTAACCGCAGCCAATGGGCATTTTCTGATGCAGCCAAACAAAGACAAAGAGACAAAGGCATACACCTTCCTGCAAAGGTGTGCTCAAACTAACACTCGCATGTTGGAACATCAGAACCATGCTTGATACTGGGGATAGTGGACATCCTGAGTGTTGTTCTGTTCTAATTGCCCACAAACTGTCACGACTCAACATTGACATTGCTGCTCTCAGTGAAGTTCATCTTCATGAGGAAGGCAGCCTTAAAGAACATGGTTCTGGCTACACACTCTACTGGTCAGGCAAACCCAAAACCGAAAGTCACCTTTCAGGAGTTGGCTTCATGATTAAAAACTCCATTGACTCCAAACTTGAAAATCTGATGACAGATCATTCAGATCATATTATATCCCTATGCCTCCCACTACACAACAAGCAACATGTTGTTCTTTTTAGCGTATATGCCTCAACTCCCAAAGCTGACCCAGCGGAAAAAGACTAATTCTACACTGACCTGTGCCACCTTACCCAAAAGGTTCCTGCAGATGATAAGACCATAATCCTTGGTGACGTGTGGGTCTGAATGCTGATTATGTAATGTATGAAGGGATGACTGGTAATGTATCTTTCTTAATCACTGTAGACACTCCTTGTAGTAATGATTAGGTGCATTTGTAAGCTTATCCTTTTATAATTATCTGCTTCATTTGTATTTCTTTGCAGTTTTGAACTATAGTAAATTTATACACTTATTCTTTTAAGTTGGTGTCTGTGTTCTTGTGCTGACCCTCATTCCATGCCAAAACAGCAGAAAAGCCTTACCTGATAGGTCTGGTTCTCCAAAGGTAGTTTTTCCTCTCTGAAGGAGAGAGGAAAAAAAGTCCTACATAACCGAGAAAGCAATTTTCAAGCATAATTTACTGCACAAGTGTACTGTGCAAGCTGAAATCCGTTACTGCTTGTATTGCAGACATTTACAAGCCTGGTGAAGAGTGAGTGAGCAGGAAAGCTGACTCTGTAGATGAGTCAGATTGCTTTTTTATGGAAATGTTTGTGTTACTTGAATTAATTTGTGCATTTTACAAATTAGTCTGAGGAAGCAAAGACTAAGAAGGGCTTTAAATACAGAAAACAGTAATTTTGCTGAAAATATGAGTTGTGTCTATTTAGTATGTTGGTAGAAAATATTAATTGGAATTAGATTACAGAAAGAGCTTATGCTTGAAGCTCTTTCAATGACCACATCAAACAAGGTTTCTCTTTTTCAGAGCTGAACTCCTCTTAAATAGTTTGAAACTGCTTATCCATTACAGACATCAACGTTTGTCTCAGCTGGATATTGGAAATACCAGCTGTTGCATTTTTAAGTACAGATGGCTGATCCAACTTCATCATTACTGAATACTTTGAGTAATACATTCTCTTTTGTGAATTCACTGTTTTCTTGTTCACATCATCCTGTTGCCCTTTGGTGACTTGTTAGCTGTTTGGGACAGCAAATGTATTTATATGTATTGATTATAAATTACTGTCTGTATGAAACTTCCAGTAAGTAATCTTGCTTAAGTGTAATTGTGCACAGAGGCAGGGGTCTGATTCTTGTACTTAGTGCTGCTATTTATTGCAGACTTAAGGTTTTAGCCCTCAAATGTTTTAAGAGATGACTCTACTGAAGCAATTTAATTAATGTGAGTTTCTTTAAGCTTTTTGCAAATTGGAAGTTATTTGAAAGTTACTGAAAGTTGTTCTATCCATTCTGATCAGTTTCTGATAAGAAATGCAGAAATATGTTCCAAAAAATAGTATTTTATGTTGTTTCAAAAAGCATGTAGTAGTCTGTTACAAACCCGCTGTTGACTAAATAGAGCGTAGTTACTGAGGATTATTCTGGTTAATTCCAATTTTGTTAGATCTGCTGTGCAACAGGGATATACGTAATCTCTTGAAATAAAGCTGACACTACAATGGCTGTGCAAACTACTGTAACTGTAGTAGTAACCTCGCTAGAGTATGGCTAGGTAGAAGAATGAAATGCAGACACTGCTCTGAAACAATACACTTCCGAGGTCAGTAAAAACATTGAGGTACCTCTCTCTTGTTACGGATGTCTTCTGCTTGTGTGTAGGTCAGTTACAGTAATCCTTCAGCATCACAAGACCATTTAATAAAATTTTATCAAGTAATATGAGTTACAGTAATTATCTGATGTTAAAACATCAAAGGAATGTAAAAATGTTTCAAAGCCTGATGTATCTTATTTTTGCTTTTGTTACATATTATATAATAAAATTTGGAACCTTTTCAGAAAAATTATATCCTTGAGTATCCTGTGTAAAAAGCTGCCATTTGCTATAAAGCAGCCTGTGGAACTTTATAGGCCTAGAAGAATAATAGAATGATGTGACTTGAAGTCTCATGAAGACACTGTGTAGTATGTTATTATAAGAATTCATAATAAAATTTGCAATTAATCTTAACACCATGATCCTGCTCAAGACTAGGTATTTCCATTACCTGCTCATAAGTCTAGAGATAACTTCAGCAATTGTGTTTTGCTCCCAAGTGGCAATGTTAGATGTCTACCAACTCTTTGTACAGATTTGTGTGAGAAGGCTTGTATTGTGTTCTGGGCTTTTTTAGGCTCTACATTATATTCAGGTGTCATGGGATGTTATTAAATTACTGTCAGTAGAGTGAAAGGAAACAACCAAGTGTACTTAATCAGAAATCCTTCTTAAACTGTTCTTTGAAATCTCATTTCTGTAAGCTGCTGAATTAGTTTACTTTCTGGAATGATTTTCTGTTTGGCAGTAAATTAAAAGCGTATATACTAAACAAACAAAACCTGTCTATTTAAAACAATTAAGACTGCTTTGTCACCGGGATGTAATTTAAATGCGTCTTGCTTGTATTAAAATAGAGCTTCTAATTACAGGCTTGGATGTAGGTGTCCTTTCAGTAGATAAATGTAAAATTTTGCTTTAAAGGATTTTCACAAAACTGTAAACTTGTGGAGGATTCATTGTTGTACAGTAATATTTAGTGACCATAGTAAGGCAGCAGACTGTGATTTCACTTATTCCTAACAGAGATCCCATCACAAATGACAACAATCCTACAAATGGAGTAGTATGATAAATTCTTCTTTCTAATGCATATTCCTATTCCTTAATAATTTCTGTAGTCTACAGAAACAGGCTTTAATAACTGTGGGTTTTCACATTTTATACACAAGAGAGCAATAATGGATGAGGTAGTCTTGTACTCCATTTCAGCACATGTGAGTTCAGAGGTCAGTCTTGATCTGATAGTGTACTTTGACAGGTTCATAGTTTCTTAGTTAAATAATTAGAAGCATTTCTTTCTACTTTTCTGCCATGCCATGACATAAACTTTCTCATAAGATTTATTTTGAAAGTCCATAAATTATTTTTACTGAAACTTTAATCAAAATGTAAAGTAATAGGAAAAATATGTCATGGAGCATTTTATAGAGATTATTGATCATAATGAAGTTTGATACTTCACTTGTTAAAAACTTTCTGTTGTTGAAGTACTGTGTACTAACACTGTGGCTCAAAGGGATATTGTTTAGAAAATGCTATGGCACTGGAAGAAAACCTTAAAATGATAAAACAAAATACTTGAAATGTCATTTTTACAGCAGTTTTACATCTTAACTGGAAAGACCTATATTATAATAAATAGTGAATTCCAGAGTAAAAGGTGGTACAGGGGTTTAAGAAATCTTTCAAAAAAAGGTATGAGTGCAGCATGTGGAGATTTGTTGGTGCTGGCAGAACCTATTTCCCTGTGTAGCTAGTGCAGATGACAAGTGATGTGTGGGTCCCTACTTTTTGTGTGATCTATTAGATGGCCATGCATGATCTTGTTCAAAATAGATCATGCTCTGATTGTTATTAGCTAGCCAGCTTAACAAAGCACACTAATGAATATGTAATGATTTCATGGACCCTGTGTAGTGCAGGTTGCCTCTGACTTGACTATCCCGAGGAGAGCATTGAGGTAGGTAGAGAAAAGCCATCTGATGAGTATTTGTTGTGATCAAATGTAAACACAGCCTGAATTTTGGATGGTTTTGGTAGGTAGTGGCTGACCATGCTTTGTGATCAGTTCCTTCTGAATAGGTTTGACTAACTTAAAAGTCTATTTGTGGACTAATTATCTAATGTTTAATGATATCTGAAATGTAGAGATTTATACCTGTCAGCCCGATTTTGTGGACTGTTGGTTATTTTGTAGTCAGCTGTATCTTTGAATAAAATAGAGAATTTGGGTAGCATTTTCTGAAGATGTTCTCTTAATTACCTGTTCATTTGTCATGTGATGAATCATTCCATATTTCTTGACTTTGAACTTTCAAACACATTATAGCTTTGACAACTGATAAATGTAAAATTACTCCTACAGAAGTGTAACAGGCACTCTTTGCTGATTATATAAAACTGAAGTGCTACAGGTCTCTGCATCTCAAAGGTAATGGACTACAATCTGCTCTGTCATTTCTGTTTGCATTCAGATCTACTGAGTTGCACTTCAGGTAATGCTTTACAAGTTAGAGGAAACTGAATATTGGTTATGACAGTAGAATATTCTCTAGTGGCTGGAACTATTCCTTCATGAAACAATATCTTCAAAATATGTACAAATTTATTGTATTTCATTTCAGAGTTCTGTCTTTGTCTGACACGAAACTGTAAAATGGTAAAATTTTTTAGTAAGGTTATAAGATAAGCATTACTCAGAATTGTTCAACAGATTGAAAATACATTTTCCCATTTCCTTGCATGTGAGGTAAATTTAAAAATAAGTTGGCCAGATAAGTGTCTTATTTTTGTCCTGCTTTTAAGCAACCTTTAAAAACACACAATGCTAAAGGAGAAAATTTTTGGTTTTCACACTGTTCTGTGGAGGACTGTACAATAGCTTTTCCACCTGGATGAAATTATATGTATTGCACTTTTAGAACAATTTAGTACAGATAAGCCAGTGATAAGATATTTTTGGGAGTCAATTTCTGTGTTACTGGATTGTAGTTTAAGTGTGGATGTTTCATTTAAGTAGGTGTCATGTTCATTACAACTGAATTACTTGCTGCAAGGCTAGCACTACGGCCTAACACTGAAAAGGCTTGTATATATTTTCAGCCATGGTTTTATTGCTTTCAATACTCTTGAATGGATAATTTATGTCTTTAAAAAACATCTTTATGCTGAACTGGAATCAATAAATTTTAAAGCTGTGCATTTTAGCAGTACAATACTTAAGGCATTCCTCTCTGTGTCTAAGCATGCATATTTCACAGTGCCCTAATTTTTTGTTTGCTAAACTGTTAAGCAGTTATCACCTTTGGAATAATTCCATATTGTCATGAGGAGGTTATGTGTCTGTTTTATTGCTTCACATATTTTTTCTTCATGATCTCACAGTGATGCAGCTTTTTAAAGGATTGTTTTGGCAACAGTTAAGAATTTAATTTTCCTAAGTCTGCTTGCACAAAAGCAAGGTACTTTATCATAGAATCATAGAATAGTTTGGATTGGAAGGGAGCTTTAAATGCCATCTGGTCCAACTTCCCTGCAATGAGCAGGGACATCCTAAACTAGATCAGGTTGCTCAGAACCCCATCTGGACTGATGTGGAATGGTTCCAGGGAGGGAGCATCTACCACCTCTCTGGGCAACCTCCTTCAGTGTTTCACCACCCTCATTGTGACAAATGTCTTTCTCACATGTAGTCTAAGTTGACCCCCTTTACTGTAAAACCATTACCCTTTGTCCTAACTCAACAGGCCCTGCTAAAAAGTCTGTGCCCATCTTTCTTATAAGTACCTAAAGGAACTGGAGGGTGTAAGACCAGGCATCTTAGTTATATTTAGGGCTCCAAAATTTTGCCCACTGAATTTTTGCAAATTTTGTTCTTTAATACCTCATGATCACGTAAAGAGAAAATGCATTTTCCAAGAGATTTCTTTCAATTTAGTGAGAAAATCGACATAGTGGCAACCAAGACAAAATATTTCACCAAAGTACCCAGCACATGCTAACCCACACAACTTACTAAAATGCAGCTCATTGGTTTTAAGTTACCCAAAAGAGATTACGAAAAGAGTAAAGAAAGGGAAAAGATTAAGAGAAGAAACAGGAGTAAAGAGAGAAAGGAAAAGATAGAAGGAATAAAGAAAGAGATTATAATAAGAGAAAAATAGGTTATTGCCAGGAGTCCTTCACATGATGAAGAAGAAAGAGGAAGCAGAGCTGCCTGTGTGTTGGCCAGTGGAGCCACCTCCCAGGTGGGATCTTTGGCTCACTGACCACTCCGGGCCAGAGTGAGAGGTGGTGTGGTCAGTGAGAGGCTGGGTTAGAGGTTCCAGGGGCATGGTGTGGGTGGGCTTCCAGGCAGCACTTTTGATTGACAGCTGCCCCATGCTGGCTCCGTGACTGCTGTGTGAGTTCTGGCCCTACCATATGAACTACCAGGCCCCTTCCTCCCCACCCCACACAATTTAGTTCTGACCCAATAATTAAATAAACCAGTGAAAGTCTAATCCAGTGTCTCATGGAGGGCCTCAACAAGGTCACCCCAGAGGCTTTTCTTCTCCAGGCTGAGCAACTCCAGCTCTCTCAGCGTTTACTCGTAGGAGAGTGTTCCAGCCCTCTGGTTGTTTCTGTGGCCTCCAGACCTGCTCCAACAGGTCCATGTCTTTCCTGTGTTGAGGACCCCAGGGCTGAATGAAGTATCCAGGTGGAGTATCTCCAGGGCAGAGTAGAGGGGCAGAATCACCTCCCTCAACCTGATAGCCACTCTACTTTTCTTGGAATCTGGGGCACATTTGGCTTTCTAGGCTACAAGTGCACATTGCTGGCTCACATCCAACCTCTCATTCACCAGCACCCTCAAGTTTTTCTTGGCAGCGCTGCTCTCAATCTACTCATCCCCATGACTGTATTGGTAACTGTTCTATTGAGGGTAACTGTTCTATTGAGGGTAACTGTTCTGCTCAGAGGGTTGCCCTGACCCACTTGGCTTTGTTAGACCTCATGAGGTTCCCATGAACCCACTTCTTGAGCTTGTCCAGATACCTCTGGATGGCAGTCTGTCATTCTGGAGTGTTAGCTGCACCACTCTGCTTGATGTTACCTTCAAACTTAATGAGGGTGCACTCAGTCTAGCATCTTGTGTCATTGACACTAACCTGTCTTCCATATGCTTTGACACAGATTCCAGGAGGATCTGTTCCATGACCTTGTTGGGCTTAGAAAGTTTCCAGGGACTTCCATTTTACCCTTTTTAAGAATAGGTGCAATGTTTCCATGTTTTTCAGTGAGAGGTCACTTCATCTGACTGCCAGGACTTCTCAAATATGTGTGAGAATGACTTGGCAATTACATCAGCCATTTCCCTCAAGACCCTGGAGTGCACCCTGTTGGATCCCATAGACTTCTGTATGCTTAGGTTTCTCAGACGATCTTCAGCCCAATCTTACATGATGGAAAGGATTTAATTCCCCTGCCTTAAGCTTCCTGAGAATGTGGAAAGAGTACCTGCCAGGGAAAACTGAGTCTCTTGCTCTCCTTTTGCAGCATGCTGCTTTCTCTTCCCGTGTCCTCCTTCCTACTTTCTGTTGCTAGCATCTGGTAATCTGAATTGATTCATGACACAAATCTTTTTTATTGTTTTGTGCTTCTGTCTATTTCACTCTTATCTCTTCTCCTCTGTTTTAATTTCATGAGCTAGCCTTATCCTTTAATTTCTTTCTGATCTGCTTGAATACAAACTGCTTTTGTTTCTGGATGTGGGATAAGTGCGACCTCAACCTAACTAATACGGCTGCACACTGCTGAACACCTCACTGATTCACATTCTTTGTCTGCAGCAGTGCTGCTAGCTTTTGTTATGAAGCCTCGTTTTGTGGAATGTTGCAGAAATGTTACAAAGATGTTAATCTTCACATACTTTTTTTTTGTGTGATGTCTAATAGATTGGAGCTAGATGTTTTTACTGCATTAGAATTTTAAAAATAAATTTTGCCTCCTCCCAGTGTTAGACTGTTGGTCATATTTGTGACTCATGGTGGAATATTTTCTGCAATACCATCAGTATTGTTGGCATTAGTACAGTCCTTTCTATCTTCAAAGGAAGTCTTCATGCAATAAAAATAGTCATTATTTCTCCAATGCTTCTGTTAAGAAATAACTGAATGAGATATGAACTCGCTCTTGAAATATTCCTTCTTGTATTCATAAACTGATGCTGTTTTGTGATGCTTTCTTTCTGCTACCTGTTTCAGTTTTCAGTTGATGTAAAATCAGTCTATTTATTAGGGCAAGCCAAATACATGAGGAGTTCCTTAGCCAAAGGATATTAATTGTCATCAAAAGAATTACAGTAGACACCTTTAAGGTTTTATCTGCATCTCATTAACTGGCTTAAGATTTTATGGTGTGGCTGTTAATTATACGCAGGACACTGGGTGAATATATGAAGGATAATTCAGAGACATGCTATTGGGACAGCTGATTTTGTCCTTTTTACTAACAGGTCTTAATTAAATGGAAAGTTTGGATTTTGCTATGATAAAGACCTGAAGAGTCAGACCCAAAATTGTCATTTGTATTTGGAATCCTTTTAATTTCATCTGTTATCATGTCATTTATTCCAGAATCTTTGTTGTAGGCTTCTGGTGGATGGAAAGCAGCAGAGTTCCAAGATATATAAAATCTTGAACAAAAAGAGATCCCTCTTAATATGAAATCCTATGCAAGCTGTAAATTTACCCAAGCTGTAAATTAAGCTTACAGGCTCTTAAAAATTGCCACTGTGAATTCTACTGTAATATGTTGCTGTGTTGTAAAGGCACGTGGTTCAAGATATAATTACACATTTTTCAAAGATGTGTCAATGAGTATGCTGTGCCTTATTAACCACATCATTTTTGAGAAATTTTCTGTTTTGTGCTTGCCATAGTTATTTACTTATTTATGACTGCATGCTTTTAGAAGGAAATAAGTATATTTTTAACAAAATAATAATAAATAATTGAAAAATTAAATGGTATTAAACTGAAATTTTGAGGAACCAAGTGTTAAAGGCAGTTTTTTTCTTTGCATGAGGAGTACTGACTGATGAGTTCATCATGCTCTACAAATCTCTTAGATGGCTCAAATCTTTTGGTCAAACAGCATAAGGAGAGTAAGGTGAAAGATTTAAAGCACTAAGGAAAATATGTATATTAAGATCTTGATATGGTTGTGCTGTATCTTGTCATGTGTTTGAGTGGTATTAGCAATGCTGAGGTAACAGTTGAACTTGATGATCTGAAAGGTCTTTTCCAACTAAAACAATTCTATGATTCTATGAAATACTATAGATGTGATATAAAATGGGCTGCAGAGAGAGAGGATGAATTATGGTAAATTTTAGGCAAACAAAGTATATTGGGAAGACAAATGAAATAGCAGTGTGGTCTACTATAATGGAATAAAATCCTAGTTAGTTATGTTCCACTCTCTAAATAGTGGATGGTACGCTACCTCTGAGCTTGAAAGAACATTTGCTGATGTTCTTGTTAGATTTGCCATTGTATTAGGGAGAAAAATGGGAAAAATAAAGAACAAAAAAAGTAGTAGCAAAGATAGGACACTCATCCCTCTCCTAGCCTGTCTGTTTTTTTTAAAAATGAAATGTGGGGTGGATGGAAGAACTCTTGGTCCGTCTTCATTTCCATATTGTAAATCACTAGTAATAACACAGTAATTTATATCGTACTTTATATTGCATTGAAAAAGGAGGAAGTAGTGTGTTGGAAGAAAAGTAATAATGAAGATACCCTTAACTAAAGTTCTCTTTTAAAAAAGCCTTCTTGTATTTTAATCATGGAGCATCCTGACTCATTGTGTGTCATCAGGCATGTTAGCTGTATTTGGTACTGATTCAAAAGTTTGACAGGGCAAATGTCAGTCAAAACTTGGAGCTGCAGCCAGCCTCTGAGTTATATTTCTGATGAATACTGTTGTGACCATGTTTTACTTTTGGCTTGCACATATCCCTGCTAGGATCACCTTTCTTCTGCTTTTAATCAGGACAGAAACCCAAAGGTGTTGATGTAGAGTTTGGGAATTGGATCCACCAACACCAGCACTCTTTGTAACAGAGAAGCTGTGTCTGCCTGAAAGGATGAAGACTACTACATGGCCTGAAAACTTATAGGAACCCTCTGAAAGCAATGCCAGGATTGAGAAATGGGAACCTGATTTTAAGAGTTTTGACTTTGCTGCAAGAAATAAATTTTTCACCCAACAGATTTGAGTGGATTTCATAAATGTTGCTGAGTGGGTAACAGATTTTATTTTTTATGGTATTTCCTGAGATGGAAAGTGTCTATCTGGGCTGTGAGCCTCAACTAAAATTTGCAATACATTTAGGAAAGCTTTTGTTCTACCACCCAAACAATTTTTCATGGCATCTCTGAGAAAAGATACATAGTAAATGCTTTTTTTCTAAAGTCATCTTTTGCAACTGAGTCACACTTAAAGGTCATTTCTTTGTGAGGCATCTATGTTTTAGAGGCTTGTGAGTTAAAGACATTTCTTCAAATAATCATTATAATCCTGATAATCATTATAATCCATAAGATCTTCAGATGGAAAAGCCAGTACTGGCTTTAGAAATTATTTTTGAAATAATGCTGATTTTGCTTTTGATATTGCAAAAATTGTTTCAGTGGGCAGAATTTTGTAATTTTTTTTGTTTCAGATCTTGTGTATATCTCTTTTGTATCCATAAACAGAAAGAAAAAAAATTAAAAAAGTCAAGTGATCTCTTTGCAATTAATGAATGAATAGCTACATAGGAAGTGTAACTGATGAAAACAATGAAACAAATCATTGAATCACAGTTACACTCTGAAAACAACAGCTATATGAACTCGGAATTGAAATAAGGTCTAAAATCATGCTTAAAATGAGGAAAATCAAAGCATTTTAACCACTTACCTAGGCAGCTAAAGTACCAGCCACAGAGAGGCTAATGTTCAGGGAGACATTGCCATTTTCCAGCCAGGTTTTTCCCTCCCTTTGAGGTCTGGAAGTTGTGACTCTTGAGTGGATGAAGTTCCTTAATATGGTCAGAAAGATTCATCCCTCTGTCAAGTGGCATATAAATAGTGTTGGGATAGCTTTTTTTTTCAACAAATAGAAGTCTGCGGTTGGAATATTTTAATCCAGTATGTGTCTATTTTAAGCAAGTCTCAATTCGGTCAATTGGAAGTGTGTGTGGGAAACTGAGAGTAGCATACTTTTTACGTCTGTAGTTGGAGTCACAGTGGTTGTTGGCCGACTAGACTGTGCTTTTTACAGCAACATCGATCAAGTCATATTTCATTAGTACTTGGTGGGGAGAATTTTCATATATTAGATCATAGTGATGAGATTTAAAGCAAAGTATCTAACACAAAGTGTGGCAGTGGGTCTTTAGGAGGCGACTTGTCTGTTAGGCACATGTAGAAAAATCATATCGCAGGAACTGATTGATTTGGATCATTATGATACAGAAACTTCAGCAGATCTTTCTTGCCATATTGAAAAGGAGTGCACAGCATGCTCTGAAGAGTTGAAGTTTTTAAATTATTCACTGTGCGAGAACAGGGTATGTGTTTGGGGTTTTTTTCCTGACAAGTAGCTTAGCCACAGGTATACATCTTCTGGTATATAGTGTGTGGTTTTCTTTTTTGGATGCATTCACATCAGTTTCACTAAGTTAATTGAGCAAGTGATAGTGGCATTTTCTGCTCCAAAATCAGAAAGTTGTGACAATTTTTGTTTCTTGAGTTCCCAAATGAATTTGCATTTGGAAACTAATTTCAGCTTTATTTAAAAATACATAGTGTGCCAAAAATATCTATTATTCAGTATGAAACTAAACATGGCCGTGGTCTGTATTTGACCTTTTCTTGTGAGGCAGGGGAGGTAAAAACCCCCTCACCTCAGACCATGGAAAGGTGATGGAATGTCTCATCCTGAAGACCACCTATAAGCCCATGGAAAACAAGAAGGTGATGAGAAGTAGTCAGCATGGATTCACTAAAGGGAAATCATACTTAAGCAACCTGATTGCCTTCTGTGGTGGGACAACTGGATGCAGAGATGAGGGGAGAGCAGTAGATGTTATCTACCTGGACTTCAGCAAGGCTTTTTACACTGTCTCCCATGATATCCTTATAAGCAAACTAAGGAAATGCAGGTTGGACCAGTGGTCGGTGAGGTGGATTGAGAAAGCCCTGAACAGCAGAGCTCAGAGAGTTGTGGTCAGTGGCACAGGGTCTAGCTGAAGGCTCATCACTAGTAGTATCCTCCAAGGGTTGATACTGGGTCCAGTATTGTTTAACTTTGCAGTATCCCTCATCAGGGACAAAGTGCCTCCTCAGCAACTTCTGTGATGACACAAAGCTGGGGGGATTGACTGATACTCCCATGCAGCCTTCAGAAGGCGCTTGACAGGCTGAAAGAATAAGCCAAGATGAATGTTCTGAAATTCAACAGAGGCAAGTGCAGGGTCCTGCACCTGGGCAGGAATAACCCCAGGCACCGGCACAGGCTGATTAGGGGACTGGAGCATCTCTGTTACAAGGAAAGGCTGAGGGAGCTGGGCCTCTTCAGCCTTGAGAAGAGATTACTGAAAGAGCATCTTACCAATATCTGCTAAGTAGAAGGGAGGATGTCAAGATGATGGAGACAGGCTCTTGGTGTGGTGCCAAGCAAGTCGTAGATGAGAAGCAACGGGCAGAAACTATAACACAAGAAGTTCCACCTCAGCATGGGTAAGAACGTCATTACTGTGCAGGTGACTGAGTGCTGGAGAAGGTTGCCTAGAGAGTTTGTGGAGTAATCGCTCACTGGAGATAACTCAAAAGCTGTCTGGTCAGAAACCTGAGTGCTGTATTCTAGGAAAATATGACTGAGCAGGGAGGTTGAATTAGATGACCTGGAGTGACCTCTTCCAACCTTACCATTCTGTGATTCTGTTATTTTTACTGGAATGCATAAGTTACACTTTTTGTATTTTAAACATGCTGAAGTGTTAGAGTTGAGTTAAATTGAGGGAGAGGGGAACTGAATGTCAGTACTGAATATTCATCTTACCATGTCATCTAAAGTGTGGGATAAGCTCGCCTTCCCCTCAGAGCCAGATCGTGGAAAAATTTTTCAGAGGGTTTTGGGTCCCACTGGGAGGTGGATCTCTGTAGTGGAACATCCCAGCATCTCAGGGAACAGGAGATAAAGAGTGAGTGTGGATTGGAACTTGTGTTCTCTTTACCTGGCTTTGGCCACTGGAGCACCGTGGACTCTCCAAGTCTGTGCTGGGACACCAAGCCTTCCCTTTGCTGTCTGACAGAACCCAGAACAAAAGTGCTATGACAGAACAGGAGCATCCCAGGGTTCCTTTTCTCAGCCTCCACTGGCTGCCCTCTGCCACAGCCAGGGAAAAGACAGAAAATAAAACAGTGTTCCTGCTGTGCGGGACTGCAGAGGCTCGTAAGGGGTATTCCAGCCAATCTCCTGGACTGCTGCTGAGCTGACCCAGTTCCCGCCTGCGTTGCTGCTGCCCACCACACACTAGCTGTTGGAACTGTTGCTAGCCACTGCCGCTGCTGCACACCCTGCCGTCGCCACTCAGCTGCCGCCACCCCTGGACCCCGTGAGCACACCCAGCCTGCCCTGCACCAGGTGTCCCCAGCCCCCTGCCACTGGTGTGCCAGCACCTCGGCAGCATAAAACCTTTTGGACAAAATAGTCTTTCAGGTTTTGTTGTCCCCTGGGGCAGGGAGGGAGGTCTAGGTAACATTCTGCTATTGTTGTTGGGGTTTTTTTCCTTTTTGGTAAAATTGTTATTTTTCTTCATTCAGACCCCTCATAATTTTTTCTCGCTCTTTATACTGAGGAGAGAGAAATAATAAGGAGCGGAGGGTTTGTCTTATTAGAGGCCACACCTCCCAAATACATTGTCATTAAACGAAGACATGTAGCCAGTAGATGAGGCAAGGCTGGGAAGCTACCTGACATATTGAGAATAGACAGCACCACCTTTAGGACTACTATAGGAAAAAGCATTACCGTTGTCAAGAAATGGGATAGAAAATCCAAAAGTAGAGTATTATATCTTTAGGTACCTGCACTTCTTTACAGTCTCAGTGAAAATGCCTGTCAGTATAACTTGCAAAATAAATGGTAGCTGAAAGTCAAGAAAGACTTGAAAAAAGTTGACATAGTAAAAAATTCTTCTTAAGACTTTTTTCTTAATAACACTTAGAAAAAAAATTAACAATGAACACTCAGCAGTCAGTGCTCAGTTCATTGTGTGTGTAACCTCTGAAACACCAGCCTGTGAGAGACCATGGCCAAGAATTTAGGAAAAGAACATAAATTTTATGTATGAACAACATATGTAGTCACATTAAAGATAATTTAATACCTTCTTATAATTTATAGCATAAATTGTCTTTGATTGCCTAGGCAGTGAAAGTACTTCCTTGGTCTGCTTATGTTTCATGGTTGTTTTAGAATCTCTGGACCTTCTGAACTCTCTCCTCTGTCTGACAAGTCAAACTGAAAGACAGTATACTGAATTACATGAATCAAGGGTCTGTTGATGATGATTTTTATGATCCTTGGATTCTAATTCTCACTCAGAGAAAATGTGATGGCAAGAGTTGGGATATTTAAGAATTAATCCAAAATCACATGTCTGGAACAGTTTGAAATGGAAGTAAAAAACTGCAAACTTTAAAAGTATATTGCTTTTGTGATTTTTTTTTAACTTTAAAATTTAACATGGCAAAGTATAAGTAGGTTCAGATTTATCTGTGTGTGTGAGAGAAAGAGTGAAATTATTACATTCATGCTGCAGGCCTCCAAAATTTCAATTTCTATACAAAACACACAGAACAGTTCAGCCCAAGCACATGTAATAAGCATAAGTACATGTAGACATACATGTATTTATTTTTGTTTATATGTATCCATGTATTTTTATGCATCCATCTGCATTATCCCATACGTTCCACTGAGTACTACGTGATGTTTTAAGATGTACTTTCCAAAAATTTTAACTGCAGTGACAGAAGTAGGCAGCATGTTAATTTTCTGTATCCAAAAAATACTTTGATTTTTTCTTTGCATTTAAGGGGATGAGGACTCAAACCGTGGCTGCTGTTAAATAAACACATGTACTTTGTCGTGTCTATGCTGTAAATTACAGAGAATTGTACAGTGTAATTTTATAAGCAGTTAAATAGCTTTCTCAGAAGGACAGTTGCAGGAAATTACTTTTTGAAGGTTAAAAATAACAGAATCCATTGCATAAAAACTAGAATGGTAGTGTTATGCTTTAGTGCTCTAATCTAGCTCGCACTTGACTGTGTACTTAAACCTACTGACATAGTTTTAGAAGAGAGCATGTACAGTCTTCAACTGAAACAAGTAAATATTTTGTTTGACCTTCTAGTTACATTAACACTGGAATAAAATAAATTTGCTAGGAAGAGCCTAGGCAACAGAAATAGACCATGATTTATAATGTAGTTGCATGTAAAGTACCTGTCTCTCTCACCGTAAATGATGGCACTGCTTACAGTCACTTGCATATGCTATTTGCAAGGCCTAAAGCAGTCATAAATGGGGAGATGTGTTGTGCCCCGTGTTGCTGCCCATGCTAAGCATGTCTCCTGAGTTACTTGGAGTGTTTGGGTTTTCTGTGACTGAACAAGTGCCAAACCTAAGGGCCTTTTGTATTTTTGTGGGATACACGCTGACACAGAGCTGACTTCTAAATATCTGCTCTGATGAGGCAGTGCAAGACCATTAGATCTGTAAATGGATTTTGTCCCTTCCTTGCATTTCACATTTTAAGTTAGGTGTACAAAGAAAGTTTTAAGGAAAGTATTTGAAAAAGAAGTGCAACTATTCTTTGAAGACGTGAAAAGTTGCTTCCTGATGTGAAAACACCTGCTTGTTCCCTTTCATGAAAGTCACATTTTTTCCTTAGTATTCCTGTATGAATGCTTAGTGCTTTGCTTAATAGCTAATAAATGGGTCATTGTCATCATTCATTGGCTCAGCTTCACAAATGAAGATTTGGGAAGGGCTCTACCCACATGGCTGTGTCCTTGGAGCCTGCACAGTGGATTTTTTAGGTGAGGCACAGCATGTGCAGAACTGGCCCCCACCCTTTAACTCCTAAGGTTCATCTGCCACAGCCAAGCGAGCTTGGACAGTGACAGTGAAGTCCTCAGGACTAGACCCTACAGCCCCCAGTATTCCCAGGAGGTCTCCCATCCAAGTACTAACCAGGGCTGACCCTGCTTAGCTTCTGAGATGTGATGGGATCGGGTGTCAGGGTAGCATTTAACTGCCTAATAAATGGGTGGAGGCTTTTAATCTGCTATGTGATACTAATGATAGTCATGTTAACTTGCTGGCATCTGTAGCAAGTGAAAATGTGCCCCATCAAACCTTCCACAAATTGACAAAAAGCTTTATAGAGACATGTTCTATAAAGTAAGTTAATTTAAAGCAGTGAAGGATGAAAAATAAATACATAGCCAAAAAAAGGCTAAATCTAACCACAATGAAATATGTTCTTGCTATTCCAAATAAGTACAAGAAGTGAATAGTGAGTGACCTACAATTCAGGTTCTAGAGAAACACATGAAAGGGTTGATATCCATGCAGTCTGTATTTTGCAGGATCCATCTGTAAATCAAATCCTGTGTTGCACTGACACAAAATTCCCTGCAATTATGATCATATTCCATCTTCTCTGTTACTCCTGGGGAAACCCACTAGCTAGCCTGTGATCCAAGGGTATTAATCTAAGCAGTCTACACAATTACAGTGTGAATAGTGATCCATCTTCCACAGAATGTGTGAAATATGTTTACTCCAACCCATGCTAGCCTGCACAGTTCCTCACAGAAAGGTTACAGGGTTGGATTTGTTGACTGAAAGAGGTGGATTAATGTTTCAGCCTTCCAAAGTAAACCCATACATTCTCATGGCCAAAAGCAGAGTGTGTTTTACCCTTGATGTGATCTGGATAATTTAGTGGCTTCTTTCAGCAGTATCAGAGTGAAAAAAAAAGAGATAAGGTTTTCAAAATACACACAAAAGGCAGGACAGTCTGTTGATAATTGTGTTTGTCACAATGAAATGAATATTTTTTAAAGCCCTTCTGATACTGATTTTAGTATCCTAAATGAGGCTGTTAATTATTTTTATTTTTGCGAAAACATGAAGAACTGCTACACAGTTGTTTTTGGCTTTCCAGTCCTAGTTTTCGGGGACACTTGGTGTAGCTTAGAGAATATAAAAATGTATTCTTGTTACAATGCAAGTACCTTTCCCTAGTTTGACTTTCCTCATTCCTGGTAGCTAGACTAAGCTAACGATTCCTCATAATTTAGAGTTTATTTGAATTTCCCTGAGCTTTAAAAGGCTCTTGATCCGGCTTTACTTTTCTTCTTTTTCCTAACAGTGAAGTAAGTGCTGTGTTTTTAAAATACTGTGTATTTGGTCACATGGAACCCTTATCCAAGAGTGGACAAAGCAGTAGACACTACTTTTATGTCAGCTCCAGCATCATCAGGCTGAATAGAACATGGCACTTTACACTGGGAAAAGTACATGTGACTATGGTGAGTATCCAGTGGTCATGAAAGGCAAGTATATAAAATCTGGGATTTTTTTAACTGTATGCCCATAGGAGAAAGTGAGGTTTGAGTCTTCATAGATTTAAACTTTCCACTAGAAACAATTGGTAAAAACCTCAAAAAAACCCCGCCAAACCGAAACGTCCCCAAAAATCAAACAAAAACAAAACAACAAAAACAAGCAAACCAACCAACCCATCCAGTAAGCAAGTTCATTTCTGGAACAGCTTGCAGAAAATTTATTTCATAGTATTGGTGTTCTGGTCAGAACCCTGGTAACTCCACACTCAATCCATGCTTCTTATATTAAACTACAAGATAAAACTAAGACAGGTGTTTTATTTGCAAGCACTGGCTTTAGACAGGAAGGTTATCCTGTATAGCTGAATAGAAATGCCTGCTCTATCTTATCCTTGGCAGGAGAGTTACCTTTTGCTACTGACCATAGAGGAGAGTAAGTTAATCCCTGGAAGTATCGGTAAACTTTTGCCCATCCTGAGAAGAGCAGCATGCTGCTTAAAATTGAACTAATATTTTTCAACAAAATTGTCTTTTTAGTATTTCTCCACTGTTTGGCACTACTTTGGTTTTTAGCAAGAAGATGAGTCCAAAAGCTCTAAAAGACAATCAAAGGAAAATGAATGGGTGTGCTTTTATTGTTTTATTGCTGAGTTGGAAGGTGTAGCAACTGCCTTGTCACCTGCAGAAAAATTAAAGTCAGCTGGTAACAACGTGCCAATTTTCAAAGCTGCTTTCCTGGAGAGAGTAACGCATATGCAGTGCCTTTACTGATTGTTAGTTGTTTGCTTCTGTGCTGTTAGTAAAGCACTTCTGCTCTGAGTTCTTCGATTACTTCTATGAAGCAGCCCCAGGTTCTGGTGATTTAGTGTTTGCTTTGGCAGGAAGAGGAAGTGCTTAACAGACAGGTCTGTAAAACCTCTTATACAAAAAGGGATGGAAGCAGGTACATTGTTGAAATTTTAGGTTGATTCCAGTACAATTAGGCTTCAAGCTTATGTTCAACTCTTAAAAGCTTATGGGCTTTCCTCCGTCAACCACAATCTCTCTTGCTTTTAGCTGTGTTCACTGGTCTGTAAATCAATTGGAAATCCATTGTCATCTGTGAAGTAAAATTACCTTAATCACTTAGGTAGTTTGGGTATATTCAGGAAAGGCACCATGGAATTAATCCTTCATTAATCACTGAGTAAAATACAGTATTTATTGTTCAAATCATTCATATGGCATTTGTTATCTTTTAAACACATATGCACTGTAAGAGTTCACCATTTACACTGTAGAAAATAACTTTATAAGTTACTGCTTCACCATCAATTTTTTGGGAAACATGTCCTACTGTTTTTCTGTGAACTTTTATGCTGTTACACTGTAGCTTCCAGACAGTATGCACTGTAAGTTTGGTTGGTCAAGTTATATGGCAAATTGTGAGTTGCTGTACCTTAATCCAAAAGTTTGAGTTAGCATGTCTTCTTCCCTCCTGTTCAAGCCATGTCACAGATCAGTTTCCTGAATGAAAAATACGGAACCAACTGGAATATTTTAACCACAATATTTAGCTTTGATGTCATGGCGTGGTTTAGTAAGAGGTCAGTATTTTGAAACATTTAGTCCCTATTAAAGCAAATGTATGACCTAAAGTGCAGAGAAAATATGTAGTCAGCTGGTCATGTGATTCTTGGCATCTTGTCAAACCACAATTGTTCATGAACTGTTAATTCCAGAGTGTTTGTATTAATGTATTTCTTAGTTGTGAACTTTATGCTTGTCTGGTGTATATGCAGCTGTAAAACTTTGGTATATTCTTTGTTGCAACACAGCTTTTTGCGGGAACAACTAGAGTCTCTACACGTTATAGAGAATTTGTTCTGGTGGTCTCTGCCCAGGACAAACAAAAGAGCATTTTTATTTTGAAAACCTTGGCCTTCTGCAGTTAATTCAAGCCTTGTCTGACAACAGATACATCACAGCTGTTAGTTTGTCTCCAAGAGACCTCAACACTGAACACTGACTCTCCGACTTGCAGCACATAAAACTGATTTTCTTGGGATGAATTTAGATGCTCTAGGCTGATGTGCATTCTTACTTATTCTTCTAGGTCAGCAGGATATCATAATCACCTGATGTCCTGTGCTGTGGTATTACTGATGTCCAGAAGCCTTTGCATTTGCAGACCTTAGCAGATGTCGTTCACATTTGAGGCTGTTGGAATTTAACAGTGTGTTTTCATGCTGTAAATTTTACGATAGTTTTAATGCCAAAACTGTCATAATAAGATTTCAGGCATATCCCTCTCACAGGTGTTTCATTTTACTTAATCATCATACTGAGGCAGGAAGAGGACAGGGATATTTTAGATGTTGCGGTTTTTATTTTATTTTTATTAAGCTCTTTGCCCATTTGATTAATTGACCAGTGAACTTAACAGGGTAATTTGGGAAAACTTGTACTTTATGATGGCAGAAGACCAAGAGTTAGCCAGTTCTGTGCTTACTATCATTAATGTTGGGGTTTTTTAATAAGATTCGAAAGTGTATTTCTGGAAACCTGCTGATTAAGTCTGATGTGATAACAATACCCCAAATTGCATTCCTGATCTTTTTTGTGTGTGTTATTAGTTGCCATGGACCTCTATACAGTAATGTCCAAGGGTAAGTGATCATTGAGATTAAAAGGTGACAGCTTCTGGCCTTGGAATTCAAGTCCTAAAGTCCAGAAAAGAGGAGAAAAAAGGTAGGAAACAGTGTAACACTTTTCTTCAAGGTGTGAAGCAGAAGACTCTTAGGCAGTTTTTCCAGCAGGGTAATCTACAGAAGGAACAATTCGAAACAAGTTGACTGTGCGAGTTCAGTGTCACATGGTCTTTTAAACTTAGCCTTTCATGCTGCTCATCAAGTCCTGCAGAATTCACATCTGTTTGTAACATACTTGTTTTTCCCACAAAATTCTGTTTTGTTCCTCTTCTGTCAGTGTGTTTCTCTGGTGCCTGTTATCTAGATTGTGGTTATTGTGACAAGGTTGAGTGCCTGTGGGCCAGAATCAGGGGGAAGGCCAACAAGGCTGACATCCTTGTGGGTGTCTGTTACAGACCACCCAACCAGGATGATGAAGGAGATGAATTATTCTACAAGCACCTGGCGGATGTCTCAAAATCTCCAGCCCTTGTTCTTGGGGGTGACTTTAACCTGCCAGATATCTGCTGGGAGCTTCATGCTGCAAAGAGGCAGTCTAGGAGGTTCCTGGAGTGTATAGAGGACAATTTCCTTCATCAACTGGTAAATGAGCCTACCAGGGGTAAGGTCCCACTAGACCTACTGTTTACAAATAGAGAGGGGCTGGTGGATGATGTAGTGGTTGGAGGCCGCCTGGGGCACAGCGACCATGAAATAATAGAATTTTCAGTCCTCAGGGATGTAAGGAGAGCCACCATTAAAACCTCTACTCTGGACTTCCGGAGGGCAGATTTTGGCCTATTCAAAAAACTGATTCAGAGCATACCCTGGGAAACAACCCTTAAAAACAAGGGGTTCCAGGAGGGATGGACATGTTTCAAGCAGGAAATTTTGAGTGCACAGAACAGGCTATACCAGTGTGCTGAAAGGCCAGCTGGAGGGGAAGACGGCCAGCTTGGTTAAATAGGGAGATTCTGAAGGAAATCAGGGATAAAAAGAAAGTTTACAGACTATGGAAAAAAGGGCTGGCTACTTATGAAGAATTTACGAAGAGAGCCAGGTCATGCAGGAAAAAAATTAGGGAAAGAAAAGTGGAATTTGAAGTTAATTTGGCTATTTCAGTTAGGGATAACAAAAAGTCCTTCTATAAATACATTAATAACAAAAGGAGGGGCAAGGAAAACCTCCATTCTCTGTTGGACTTGGAGGGAAATATAGTTAACAAAGATGAGGAGAAGGCTGAGGTACTTAACACCTGCTTTGCCTCAGTTTTTAGCAGTAAGACAGGTGGCCCTCAAGACAACTGGCCTCTGGAGCTGGTAGACAGGGAGAGGGAGCCGAATAGCCCTCCTGTATTCCAGGAGGAAATAGTTAGTGACCTACTGAGCCATCTGGATCCTCACAAGTCTCTGGGACCAGACGGGATCCATCCCAGGGTGATGAGGGAGCTGACAGAAGAGCTTGCCAAACCACTCTCCATCATCTTCCAACAGTCCTGGCTCTCTGAGGAGGTCCCAGATGATTGGAAGTTGGCAAATGTCACCCCAATCCACAAAAAGGGCTGCAAGAGCAACTACAGGCCTGTCAGCCTGACCTCCATGCCTGGCAGGGTTATGGAGCAGATCATCCTGAGTGCAATCACACAGCACCTTCAGGATGGACAAGGGATTACACCCGGCCAGCATGGGTTTAGGAGGGGCAGGTCCTGTCTGACCAACCTGATCTCTTTTTATGATCAAGTGACCCCCCTGATGGATGAGGGGAAGGCTGTGGATGTGGTCTATCTGGACTTCAGCAAGGCCTTTGACACTGTCTCCCATAATATACTCCTGGAAAAGCTGGTAGCCCATGGCTTGGACAAGTGTACCCTCTCCTGGATTAGGGTCTGGCTGGAGGGTCAGGCCCAGAGAGTGCTGGTGAACGGAGCTGCATCCAGCTGGCGGCCAGTGATTAGTGGTGTTCCTCAGGGGTCTGTGTTGGGTCCAGTCCTGTTTAACATCTTTATTGATGATTTAGATGAGGGGATTGAGTCCATCATCAGCAAATTTGCTGATGACACCAAGTTGGGAGGGAGTGTCGACCTGCTGGAAGGCAGGAAGGCTCTGCAGAGGGATCTGGATAGACTTGAGAGATGGGCTGATTCCAGTGGGATGAAGTTCAACAAGGCCAAGTGCCGGGTCCTGCACTTTGGCCACAACAACCCCATGAGGCGCTACAGGCTGGGCACAGAGTGGCTGGAGAGCAGCCAGGCAGAAAGAGACCTGGGGGTAGTGACTGACAGGAAGCTCAACATGAGCCAACAGTGTGCCCAGGTGGCCAAGAAGGCCAATGGGATCCTGGCCTGGATCAAAAATAGCGTGGCCAGCAGGACCAGGGAAGTGATCCTTCCCCTGTACTCTGCATTGGTGAGGCCACATCTTGAGTACTGTGTTCAGTTCTGGGCCCCTCAGTTCAGGAAGGATATTGAGGTGCTGGAGCGAGTCCAGAGAAGAGGTACAAGGCTGGTGAAGGGACTGGAGCACAAGTCCTATGGGGAGAGGCTGAGGGAGCTGGGGTTGTTTAGCCTGGAGAAGAGGAGGCTCAGAGGTGACCTCATCACTGTCTAGAACTACCTGAAGGGAAGTTCTGGCCAGGTGGGGATTGGTCTCTTCTCCCAGGCACTCAGCAATAGGACATGGGGCACGGGCTTAAACTCTGCCAGGGGAAATTTAAGTTGGATATCAGAAAAAACTTCTTTGCAGAGAGAGTAATCAGGCATTGGAATGGGCTGTCCAGAGAGGTGGTGGATTCACCATCCCTGGAGATTTTTAAACGCAGATTGGACATGGCACTGAGTGCCATGATCTAGTAAATGGACTGGAGTTGGACCAAGGGTTGGACTCGATGATCTTGGAGGTCTTTTCCAACCCAATCGATTCTATGATTCAATGATTTTTACTTTGAAACCTTTTTGAATCTGAAACTTTCCTGAAGATTGTGACGTATATTGATTTTCTACATGTACAACTAGTCCTGTTGGTACTTCAGTGGTTACTCTTGTATTATGTTGGGAAGACTTAAAATTCTCATTTGAACCTCTTCCATGATGCATTTTATAAAGTTCTTAATATCTGGCTCTATCAACCAGGTACAGCCTTTTAGATAAGCGGACCATAAAGCAAAGACTTTTTAAGTGGCAGTCTTACAGCTGTATCTTATGACCCACGTGACTATTAACTGCTTTGGTTGTGTTAGAAAAGTGATATATCAGAAGTGCGGAAGAACTGGTGAAAAACAAACACTGAATTAGGTTCATTATGCGTGAAAAATAGGACATTTTAGTTGTTCTTAAGTTTTAAGTGTAGAAACACTAACTCAGGTAAAAGTAGGATCAAATGAAAGGAGTCCCCTCTATGTGGATAACACTTTCCTGGATGTGATTTCCTGATTTTTCTTTGAAATATTACATGTTGCTACATTAAATGAGAAAAAAATTCTTTTAGGGAATAGAATTTTGAACTGCTGTGTAATTTTTTGACCTTGAAGCCTTATGCTTCCAGAGGATACATGTCTTGTTAAGGTATGCCTTGTGCATTCACTCTCTGGATAACATTAGATACCTTTAAATAGTACACAACATCTGCCAAGAGAAGACCATGAAGTTTGTCAAAGCAGGCTGTTTTCCAAAAGTCATGACATTTTCAGATAAAGGTCAGGAAATTCACATAGGCCAAAATTATTTTCCTCATGAAAATTGGAGGGACTTTGAACTAGAAGAGAAGCTTTGAATTAGAAAAATAGTATATTTTGTCTTCTACTAAGTAATATTTGTTAAAATAGAAGTATTTCCAGTGTGATAATGTAATCACTGTAGTGCACCACAGTGCATAGCTACTCCTATTAATTTTATTTGACTAGATTTTTTTTTTTATTTCATCATGGAAGCAAATTTAGAAATGTGGCTTTTTTATCATCAGTAATGTGAGTACGTACTAGAGAGTGGGATATTAGAGCACACAAATTTTAAGTCGAGCTGAGGACTTTGTCAAATTACTGTGTAGTAAAGGCAAATGAAAAATGAATTTTTCATTCAGCTCAAAAAAACCAAAAAGTTAAACCTTAATCTTGCCTGCTGCTGCTGTTGTATCAGCAATTATGGTGTTGCTGTGTGTATGACATTTCATTGAGCAATGTGTCAGTGACATCTATCCTAAGACAAATTATGATTGCTTTACTCTTACAGATACCTAGAAATTAAGATTTTAGTTGTTATTTTCTTTGTTGGAATAATTTCCCTTTTATTGTAATTAGGCATTACATTGATTGATGGATTTCTTTGAATTTTAACAAGCATTAGTAGCATTTGTGACAAAAGTTGTGTGAATGCCTGCACCATTTATTATAAATGTGCAAAATTGCATTGCTTCTCATAAAGCATAAACCATGTTAGTAATAAGTTCCCCATTATTAGATGTAATTGATTTATATGGATAATATCTTTTCAGTGACGTATTTGTTGTTTTGGTGGGTTGATTGCTTGTATGGTTGTTTTTTGTTTTGTTTTTTTCCATTACTATTAGAAGTTAGCTAATTTAGCATTTCTGCATTGTGCATAGAAAATAGAGATTGATAGGACTGAAGACTAATCAAAATTAATTCTATTGCATTCTCTTTTGTATAAAAGTGTAGTATATAAAGGCTTGTGATGTTACTTTTCTTCTCTATGTGTCATGCTAAAGAATGGTACTTTTTTTTTTTCCCTGTGATGTTATATTGTTTGAAATGGAGTTGAATTTGATTATAGGGAAATATCTCCTCTTCATCAACTATTCATTGTTGTTTGGAAGAGAACTTTGAGTGACTGAAATGACTTTGCTGCAAAGGATCCCCTGCAGTGGCAACTCACTATACGTGAGAAGTCTGCATGTTTAGAAGATAGAGAGAAGGTTAGTGTCCTGCAGGGTCTGTAGGCACTGCTTGAAATCAGGTAATGAAGAAGTGAATTCCAGTCTCTGGACATCACTTTCTGGAAGGCAGCCTGAGTAGAGAAATTGTTGTCCTGATGCCTTAGACTTTGTGAACTCGTGCTTCCCATTTTTTGAGCCTGTTGACTCTCCATACCTTTCTCTTTTGCATTTTCTTGATGGAAATAAATTAAAATGAGGTCTGTTACTTTCTCCATGTTGCTATGTTTTAGTCATAGATACAGGACTCTTTAAACAGGGAACTTCAGCTTTCTTCTGGCATGTCTACAGCTGTGGTGAGTAGGTTATAGTGTAACATTGGTGCTGTGTTGGTAACTTTGATGACCACTGAACGTACAGCCTCAAGTACACTTCACACACCATTGAGGGAGGAAGGTGCAGAGACAATTTATTAAGGGAAACTTGGGTTTTAAAAGGGTTCTGGGAGGAAGGTTCTGGAACTTGGATGGGATTGGGTGAGAGCAGGGGAGGGGTGTGTAACTGGGTTAACCAGTTAGCCAGTGGGACAACGGTCGACAAATGTGGGAAAACTAACCAATGAGAGAACAGGGTTCTGGGCAAAGGCAGGCAGACTGCTGAGGGGGAAGACAACATGCAAGACTATAAAGGGAGAGGTAGAAGGGGAAAATCACAACGGGTGTAACATCAAAACTGTAAAAACTGAAAACTGTACAATGAACCGCAACAGTCTTACTTAAACTTCCATACCCACAATCCCAATGTCCTTTAAATAAAGCCTCTGGTAGTTCCATGCCATCGCTGTCTTCATAGATCCATTTCTTGTAGTGCTTTCTCCAGTCCTCATACGGCAGGCATTCTCTCACATAACTTCACCTTAATTTCTTCTGTTCTCTTCCCATGTGTAGAAATTAATCAGTTGCTTTTATCCTCATGAGCCTTGACATTTTAAACCTGTGTTGTACTCAGAGTGGAGAGCAAGTGAACATTCCTCAAGTATTTATGTACTTTGAAAGAAACTAGACCTTTCCAGAATCTTCATGTTACTAGCTGGTCACTAGGTTTCCATTTTCATTTGTCTCATGGATTAAATGGTTATGTAGAGGAGCAATCTTAAAAAGCAGTAAGATATGATTTTTTTACATTCTTTTAAAAATTTCTTTCTTTTATCTGCCTTTCCTCCCTCTTTTGTCCCAGGGATTGGCCCAGCACCTGGAGTGCCTGATTTGATACTCTAAAATTTGGTGAGATGCCTTTTGTGACTGGGAATGTGAGAGGGTGTTGTCTCAATAGTATTCACACTTGATTAAATACATACATTTTGCGACTCTCTTGTGCATATTTGGGACAGACAGATTTTGCAAACTCTGACAGTTTTATATTCGAGAATCTTAAGCACATTTGACCTGCTGTCATGCATCTGGGATGTGAGCATCTTTTTCTGCTGCAAGAATGGTATTTTCCTTTCCCTCTAATCCCTCTGAAGTTGTTTAATGCAATCTTGTGTCATCAGAGTTATCCCACTTTATGTCAAGGGAATCTGGTGTCTGTGTTGGTTTTCCAGATTAATGAGTATATAGAGGTTGCTGTTTTGATTGATGTTAGTATCATGACTATTGTATGTTATTTCTTAGTTTCCCTTTTCTTAATTTCCTTTGAATGCTGCCTAGATGGTTTAATGATTTATTTTAACCAATCAGAAAACAATTTAATTTTAATGATGTTTCATAATTTTCAATTACTGTTTCTTAAATATTAGTGGCTTAATTCCTGTTTGGCTAACTCCTCAGTAAGGAAAATATTTAACAAAAAAATATGTGAAAACATTGTTAAGTATAGCTCAGTAATACTTTTACTTAAGCTTGCTCCAGGTTAAATATGAGGTAGAGCTCCCTTCTGACACAATTGTATAATTGCTATTTTTGGAGCATCTAAGAATTTAGATCTGTGCAGAACTATTTCTTGCAGACCAATATAATATAGGCGGGAAAAATATGTGATGACGAGGAGGACCATCAATAAAACTTCTACGCTGGACTTCCAGAGCGCAGATTTTGGCCTAATCAGAAGACTGGTTCAGAGCATACCCTGGAAAACACCCCTTGCAAATAAGGGGGTACAGGAGGGATTGACGTATTTCAAGAAGGAAGTCTTGGGTGCACAGGAACAGGCTGTCCCAGTGTTCTGAAAGGCAAGCCAGCAGGGAAGATGACCAGCTTGGTTGAACAGGGAGATTCTGAAGGAAATCAAGGAAAAAAAGGAGAGCATACCGACTGTTGAAGAGAGGAGCTGGTTACTCATGAAGAGTTTAGGGACATAGTTAGGTCTTCTAGGAAGAAAATTAGAGAGACAAAAGTGCAATTTGAAATCCATTTGGCTACTTTGTTAGAGACAACAAAAAGCACTTCTATAAATTCATCAATAACAAAAGGAGAGGCAAGAAAAACCTCCATTATTTCCTGGACTCGAGGGGGAACATGGTTAATCAGGACAAGGAGAAGGCTGAGGTACTTAACACCTGCTTTACCTCAGTTTTCACCAGCAAGACATGTGACTCTCAGGACAACTGGCCTTGGGAAGTGATAGACAATGACAGGAAGCTGAATAACCCCCCTAAATTCCAGAAGGATACAGCTAGTGATTTACTAAAACACTTCGATGCTCAGAAGTCTATGGGACCAGATGGGATCCACCCTCGGGTAATGAGGGAGCTGGCAGAAGAACTTGCCAAGACACTCTTCATCATCTACCAACAGTCCTGGCTCTCTGGGGAGGTCCCAGATGATTGGAAGTTGGCAAATGTCATGTCAATCCACAAAAAGGGCTGCAAGGAGGACCCAGGCAACTACAGGCCTGTCAGCCTGACCCCGGTGCCGGCAGGGTTATGGAGCAGATCATCCTGAGTGCAATCACACAGGATGGGAAAGGGCTCAGACTGAGCCACCACAGATTTAGGAAGGGCAGGTCCTGTCTGACCAACCTGATCTCTTTTTATGATCAGATGACCCACCTGGTGGATGAGGGGAAGGCTGTGGATGTGGTCTATCTGGACTTCAGCAAGGCCTTTGACACTGTCTCCCATAATATACTCCTGAAAAAACTGGTAGCCCATGGCTTGGACAAGTGTACCCTCTGCTGGGTTAGGAGCTGGCTGGAGGGTCGGGCTCAGAGAGTGCTGGTGAACGGAGCTGCATCCAGCTGGCGGCCGGTCACTAGTGGTGTTCCCCAGGGGTCTGTGTTGGGTCCAGTCCTGTTTAACATCTTTATTGATGATTTAGATGAGGGGATTGAGTCCATCATCAGCAAATTTGCTGATGACATCAAGTTGGGAGGGAGTGTTGACCTGCTGGAAGGCAGGAGGGCTCTGCAGAGGGATCTGGATAGACTTGAGATTGGCTGATTCCAGTGGGATGAAGTTCAACAAGGCCAAGTGCCGGGTCCTGCACTTTGGCCACAACAACCCCCTGCAGCACTACAGGATGGGGACAGAGTGGCTGGAGAGCAGCCAGGCAGAAAGAGACCTGGGGGTTTCAATTGACAGGAGGCTGAACATGACCCAGCAGTGTGCCCAGGTGGCCAAGAAGGCCAATGGGATCCTGGCCTGGATCAAAAACAGCGTGGCCAGCAGGACTAGGGCAGTGATCCTTCCCCTGTACTCTGTGTTGATGAGGCCACATCTTGAGTATTGTGTTCAGTTCTGGGCCCCTCAGTTCAGGAAGGATATTGAGGTGCTGTAGCAGGTCCAGAGAAGAACAACGAGGCTGGTGAAAGGACTTAACCAGAAGGCCTATGAGGAAAGGCTGAGGTAGCTGGGGTTGTTTAGCCTGGAGAAGAGGAAGTTCAGGGGAGACCTTATCACTCTCTACAGCTACCTGAAAGGATGGTGTTGCCAGGTTGGGATTGGTCTCCTCTCAGGCAACCAACAGTGGGACAAGAGGGCACGCGCTTAAGCTCTGCCAGGGGAGGTTTAGGTTGGATATCAGAAAGAAGTTCTTTCCAGAGAGAGTAATCAGGCATTGGAATGCCCTGCCCAGGGAGGTGGTGGATTCTCTGACCCTGGAGGTTTTTAAGGTGAGACTGGATGTGGCACTGAGTGCCATGATCTAGTAATCAAAGTGGGGTTGGATTAAGGGTTGGACTTGATGATCTCAGAGGTCTCTTCCAACCCAACCAATTCTATGATTCTGTTCCATTTCAGTACCTTGGTGTATGACTTTTTCTGTACTGCAGGATTCAGGATTATGAAGATCTATATGAACTAACTAGGATTAGCAAAGTGCAGGAAGCATGACAACATGGAGTTTGTGTGCAGTAATGTAGCCTGCATCACTTGTTTATCAACAACTTACTGGAGAGTATCATATGCAGTACTGTAACTGTGGAGCTCTAAGCCACAAAAAGCCAGTTATGTTTGGGAGTGATGCACTCACTAGCAGGTCCGAGTTGTTCTTGTCCTGGAGGCCCCAGAGCTGGACACAGTACTCCAGGTGGGGTCCACAATGGCAGAGTAGAGGAGGACAATCACCTCCCAGATCTGCCGGCCATGCTTCTTTTGATGCAGCCCAATATGCTGTTGGCTTTCCTCTTGGCTCATGTCCAGGTTTTCATCCAGAAAGAACCTTGAGTCCTTCACAGGACTGCTCTCAGTTCTGTTTCTAGTTTGTGCTGAGGTCTGGGATTGCCTTGAATGGGGGGAAGCACCTTGAACTGGGACTTGTTAAAACTTCTTGAGATTCTTGTGGGCCCACTTCCTGAAGTTTGTACAGATCCCTTTGGATGGCATCCTACCCTTCTGCTGTATCAACTGCACTGCTCATCTTTTTGTCATCTGCAGAATTTCTAAGGCTGGACTCGGTCCCACTGTGTCATTGATGAAGAACTTGAAGAGCAGTGATTCCAAAGCAGAGCCCTGAGGTACCACAGTTATCACTAGCCTCTGCCTGGGTATTGAGCCATTGACCACAACTATCTGGCTGTGCTCATTCAGCTGGGAACTGGGAAGCGTGACTGCCAGTTAAGAATGAGACAGAGAAATGTATTGAGTACCTTAGCCTTCTTCATATCTCTTGTCATCAGATTTCGCTTCTCGTTTACTGAGGGGTGAACACTCTCATTGGCCTTTCCTTTGTAGTATACTTGACTGATGTGGAATCCCTTCCTGTTACTCTTCACATCTTTTGCCAGTCCCATTATATCTGTGCCATAGCTTTGGTGATCCCGCCTCTACACATCCAAGCCATATCCCTATATCCTTCCCAGGCCACACATTCTTACTTCCACTGCCCGTTGTCCTAGTTCAGCAGCCGGGACCAGTTTATCACTGTGTGGGTGTGACCAAAACTGTGTATTCTAAATCCTCTATGCCATTTCTCATGAACTGTTAACAATGGACCATTTGCAGCAGCTGCCCAGGGCACACCTGACCTCTCAGGATGTAAGATGAGTGTTAAAGAAGCCTGTGAGATAAGAGCTGTGATAACTCCTTTCCAGGAAGTTGTTAGCACCTCCGCACCCAGCCTGAGGTGTCATGTCTGCTAATGGGCCATCAATGATTCCAAAAATACTCTATGACTCATAGAGTTAGATCACCCATTGTGTAATTCCCCACCCTGGGTGAGGTACTGGGCGGTCCCACCTGGACCTGAGGGGATATAATCTTGGAGTTTTGGGACTGGTGGAACCATTTGCTGAATTCGGAGGAGGAGCAGAACCTCGACAGGACTGTGACTCCCCACTCTCTACAAGACTGCGACCATCACCTGCACCAACAGGTTTTTTCACTTGCTTTTACTTTGGACTTGGGGGAACGCAGTGAGTATCAGCACAGGGGCTAACAAACCCCATTGTGTTTGTGCCTCAGGGTGCTGGGTTATATTTCTGGGTTTGGGGGTTAAAACCAATTTCTCTTTGTGTCATTGCATTTATTGTAATATTTTAATTAAATTGTTACTCTGACTTATAATCTCTTTTGTGTTGGTTTCGTTTCTCCTCCTGGTTTAGCTTTAAACCAGCACACCTGTTCATCGCCTTCTTACTCCTCGGTTTGAGGAGCACATCCTTGCTCTTCAAACCATGCTGGTTTCCAGTCTGCTTTGCTTGATTTCCTGAACATAGGAATGGAGAGCTCTTACGCTCTAAGAAAAGTATCCTCAAAGAGTTGTCAGCTCTGATCAGCTCCTGTGTCCCCAGTGACAGTTTTTCAGGGGATGTCATTCAGTAATTCTTTGTGTAGCTGGAATTCCACTCTTCCAAAATTCAGGGGGAATTTTGTTAGGCCCATGTTCCTCAAGATCATAAACTCAGACAGGACACAATCACTACAGCCCAGACTGTGCCAAGCTTAAGCCCTGTGATAAGCTCATCATACTTGAAATTTCAGGTCAAGAAAACTAAAATAAACTAAAAGCTAGGATTTCTACTAGGTTTTGGAGTTCCAGGGTGTAATTTCTAAATTCAGTGTTTAGATCTTCATTAAACCTTGAAAAAAATTGCTCCATGACTTAGAAAAAGGAAAAAATTGTAACTAGAAATTCGGAAAATAAATTGCAATGAAATAGTTGTCTTAAATTTTACCTTTTTTTTAAATTATCTTTGTACATGAATTTAATTTTTAGAGAAAAAACAAAAAGGAGTATTTCTGGTGCTTCAGCATTGTCTAAAACCAACATCTTGTGTGTAATTGGTTGCTGTAAAAAAGTACTCTAATATTACAGATTCTACCAATTCAGATAGCCAGTCATTTTGTTCTTTTAGGAAGAAAAAGATGGTCTCTTTTTTAACATTTCATGAAACCAAAACACCTGAAATGCAATATCATCCAAATTCTAGTATGTTAATTGTGACTCCAGAATTTAGCATTGCTTTAGTACTATTATATTTAGTGTTTATTGAATCACTGGTAAATTAAGTCTGTATTTTGCAAAATAGAAATTTGTAGCTAGTGCTTCCATGGGATCTTAATCTGTTTTTATTCCTTTCTTTGTGAAAAAAACTTAGAGGTCTGTTGTGAAAGGGAGAAAGGTATTAGTTCTTGTGAGACATTTTCACTGTGGCTATTATCACTGCAGAAAAGTATAGGAAAAACTAATCATTGTTCACACAGAACATAATTTATGTGATACCCAATAAAACTTAAGGAGGAAAAAGAGGTAGTGAATATTTTTTCACTGAGTTTTTTCAGCAGTACAAACACAACACATTTTGTGCCTTGGTTAAACGTCAGCCCTTTTGGAGATATGTGTACCCAAGACTGTATTCTGTGAATATATGCCAACCAAATTAAGGCTGTACTAGAAACCTGTATACTGTAACTTCCGAGCTAATAGAATTTTGGAATTTGCAACAGCAGTCCTTAAAATGTTATAAAAAATGTTTTGTTTTCTAAGAGGTCTGTTTTGCACAACAGTTTTTCCAGAAGGATAGCAGAAAGTGACATTCCTTTCACTCAGTTTTTACCAGGTTTCAAGAATCCGTTTTCTGTATTCAACTTGGCTATAACAGTTCTCAAGTAGTTTGATATGATCAGTGTGTTGTTTAGTTGGCATGACCTTTCCCTTGTCTGGCCTCCGTACTTTCTTCTCCAGGAAACATTTATCCTGAGGTAGACGTTGACAATTTCCATGCTGAAACTTGGGGATTAAGGGTTTTTGTTTAAGTTAAATTCCAAGGGGTGAAGGGGCGAGCTGAGCTAAGGGCTGCTTATTTGGATTTTATGATAATACATGCCACTGTACAAGTGGCATGACAGCAGCCAGGTGGCTGTATTGGCCTTTTATCCAGAGCAAAACAGCATCCATGCTGATGCAAATCACATACAGATTTCTAAAGTATTGTGTAGCCTGAGCATACAGACAACATCCACAATATGTATTTTTGTACCCTTTTCAGCTTTTTTTATCAGATTAATAGGGTGTTGGAAATTAAAGGGTTCAGTATTCTGAACGAAATCAAGTTGATTTGTGTAATTCTTTACTCAGGATTAGGTAGTCTTTTCAATAATTAAAGAACAGAGGAAGGTGGTATGTCAGCATATAATATTTAAGACAGTAAAACATAATTTCACCTATGAAGTAGCTAGTTTATATTTTCTTCTAGTGACTACAGCAGATACAAGTGATATATACACTAGAGGCTAAACTGAGATATTCTACTTCTGACTTTACTTTGGTTTCCTGTACATTACTATTAATATAACATTTCTTTACATTTTCAAGAAAATTTATATTGAAGAAATTACAGTAAAAATCTAGACTTTTTAATAGACAGTTTTGCAATCAATTACACTGTATTTAAATGAGTATGCTTCTGTAAAATCCTTTTTAAAAAATTCTACAATTGACAGCTTTCCTGCTAAGGATTGGAGTGTATTTGAGCTGCCTCTTTTACCTCATCTCTTAATTGGATTGCTTAAATGTGTAGGATCAAACCAGCCACCATATTGATGGCAAATGGTGTAAAAAAATTTCAAGATGTGTAACAAAGCCTACTGCAGGAGTCCTGGCCATTCAGCCTCTCCTCCATCCACCTCACTGTCTTCTGCCCATACTTCATGAGCTTTTCTGTGAGGATCTTTTATGAGATACAGTCAAAAGCCTTCCTGATGTCAAGATAGACTGTTGCTCTTCTGTTGTCTGCCAATATTAATTGTATTTGCTTACTAGCTGAAGATGATCTGTTACATATGAAGGAAACATTATCGTAACCAACTTTGGAAACCTGTCATGTCCTTTTGCCTGCAGTTTTTTGAAACTTCATATGCTAGCTGGTAACAGAACTACTTCTTTCAGTATTTTATGAAAGCAATCCAAGGTGAGAAACAATTGAGTATAACATTCACTATCATGGTGGACTTTTGAGAGAACTGGTAACTACAGCTGTCAGAGAAAGTTTTTTCCTGGGAGGTAAAGACTGTAATGTGGGAAGCTCAGTCTGTCAAAAAGGAATGAGTCAGTGACAACTGAATAAATATATATACTCAAGAAGAACTCAAAGAAGAGTGCCTCTGAGATTATTAGTGTGCTTTGTAAGTGACTTGTTTCACAGTGCAGAGGAATGAGTTGAACTCAGAATCCCAGAATTGCTAAGGTTCAGGGAACTCTGGGGATGTCATATGTGCAACCACCCTGTTTAAACAGCGGGACCCTTTTCCTGGGACCCTGTTGAGATTACTTTGAAGATATACAATGTTAGAGACTTTACCACCTCCTTGGACACCATGTTCAAGTGCTCAATTACTTTCACAGAAAAAAAAAGAAGTCTTTTCTAGTGTTCAGACAGAATCTCCTGTATTGTAGTTTATACCTATTACCTCTGTTTGTCTGACTGGACAATAGTGAAAAAAGCCTGTCATAGTTTTCCTTACACCTTGCCTTCAGGTATATCTTCACACCTTCAGATATATATATTAAAAATGGCACTTTATACCATTACAGACATGTGTGGTTTCCTATTTGCACAGTTCTAGTTGAGTGGTCAACCAGTGTCACCATAATAGCTATCCCATCCCATCCTGGTCAGCTTATGTTCCTCTGAGTCAGAAGCTACATCTGCTCACTGCAGATGTAATGACTCTGAAACGTTAATGTTATGAAATGGCTGAGTGGAGTTCAGTTGGCTTACCTTCTGCTTGGAAAGACAGGAGAATTATGCCAAGGTAGCTGTGGATACACAGTCAGGAGGTGAGTGAGTTGTGGAGGGGAAAGGAGAGAAAGAGCCGTTATGTTTGAAGGCATAAAACTATTAATTCAGTTTAGTAGTACAGAAAAATTATTGTCTAATAAATGAGGCTGAACAGTGACAAAATCAAAGCAGTTAAATTTAGAAAGGAGAAGAATATGTAATGATTCCAGAAGAAACATGGGGTTTAAAATAAGTAAGTTAGTTACAGTGACAGTTTATTGAATATATTTTAACTGATTTATGTCTTAGCAAGTATGGAAGTATTTAAACAGAGTAATTGTTTCAGGTATCTTGCAGTTTTGCGGGTAAGTCTGTAATTTTAGCGATGTTTAAATATTGCTGAGAAATATTACAACAGCATATTTTACTACTTAATGAAGATTAAATTAGCAATTTTTTTAACATTAACCCAGTTTTTAGGATTACTGCTTTAAAAGCAGCTTGTTGTCCATTTTATACACAGTGCAACGTAAATTTTGGACCATTCTGTATAGGCAGATCTTCATGACTGTTCTTGGATTTGCATCAGAATTTGAAGTAGCAGCTCTCTTGCAAGTATTCTGATTTTATAATGAGGCATTGGCTCACTTTGTTGCAATTCAGTTCTACAGAGCCATGCTTTGTTCATTGAACAGTGTAGTCCTTTGCCTGCCAAGAAGATCCTGATGAGTTCCAGTTTTCCTTTTGAAGAACAGAAGTACTTGAATAGTGCAAAACAAACGTGCTTTGAAAATGATTACCACTAACTGCTGCCAGGGTGTCTGTTTTCCTTTGTCCCTTTCAGTGCAAAATAGAGTGTATTTATACAGAAGACTTTCTGTGGAACTTAATTAGTACCAACGATGTGTGTAGTGTTTAGTAAATGTCTTCTCCATTTCACCGCACCTGTGAACGTCTGTTTTGAAGCGAGGAGTGGTTATTTCTATCAGAACAATATTACCTCAGACAGAAGTTCAGTCAAATTTTGCAGCTCATACAGCACATATGTGGCATTGAGGATTTTCAGTTCTAGCAATCCAAAATCATTGTATTTGTTGGTAGTCATGTAGATTTCATCCATTTTCATGTTAAAATGTTGCTGGAGAGGATTTTGTAAAACAATGAGATTAGTAGATAAATCTGTGAAACTTGAGACTTTGGCAATTTTAAGGCAGTGTAGCATTTGAAATATTGCTTTATTACATAGTAAAGTTTCATATAAATAAGCAGCAAACATAGAACTTGGTATTCTTGAAGTCAGTGCAAGCACTGGGCAAATCTTTGTAAGTGTCTGTGTAACATTTGTTTAAATGAACTTGATCTTCCAGTCCTTTAGGTTATCTGAGCAAGCACACTTACTTCCTAAATTGTGTGTTATGTGGTAACATTTTATTTATGAAGGATTTTAGTGTTTTGGTTATACTAGGCACAGTGGGATTCTTTTGTGTGTATACTGTCAAAAAGATCTGGCAGTAGATAAGAAAATAAACACAACAGGTAAAATGATAAAAACAATTGTGTGGGGATTTTTTTCTGTTTCTGTAAACTAAAACTGTAGGGAGTTTTCAACATCAGATTATGGTGACTATCTTGACCGGCGCTTCCAGCTGTTGCATTAGAAAGGAATTTGTGAACCCCTCTAGACTGGCAGTACAGTAATCACCAATGCAGGCAGCTCTTTCTCCATGATATCACAAACAGATATAGAGCTTTATTCCCAGAAGCAACATTGTATTTTGAAAACAACAATGTATTTGTGCATTCCCTTGGAGAAAAAACCCATTTGTATATGAAATATTAGGGCAATTTTATTGCAGTTCATTTTCAGTGTCAAGTTTCTTGATAATGCTGTTTTTCATACCATCTGTAAAAGCATATTTCATCACCATGCAACGACATGTGGCACAAGGAAAAAAAAGCAAACTTTTTAGTTTAAGTAATTTCTGTTGTATTTTGTTCTCACAGATAGTATTTTAAAATAATCTTTTTCTTAGAATTGTGGTGGTTTTGCAGTTTTATAATTTTGAGTTTGTAGGTGGTAGGTGGTCAGATGTATTTGAAATGGTAGGTGATGTGATTAAATTGCAAATGCTTTCTCTTTTGAAGCTATGCTAATATTCTTTTGTGTGTGTGTGTGTTTATTTCATTCTGCTCATTTATTAGCACTTCTGCCCAGGAGAGAGGCTGTCACTTTTGTTTCTGTAGAATTTGTGATCTCTTCTTCTGTTGTGTCATATAAAATCAATGTGTTTCTCTTATCTAGTAATAGTTTCCAAGACTTCTTCTTTTTTACCTATGTTCAGTTGCCATATAATAACTAGGCCTGTGGGAACTTCCCATACTTTTCTCCTCTGTTTTGACATATTTGAAGGTCTTTTTAAGTTGTCCATGTATCCTTTATGTTCTAGTTCTGTGAATCACTTTGGCACTTCAAACTGCTCTGTGGTTTTGCTCTCAGTCTGGCTAATCAAATTATACTTCCTGTCCATCTCTAAATTATCCGTATTGTTTACATCCTTATTTTATGACAATGGATTGTTTTTATCAGTCATTATTTTTTTAATGTAAAAAAACCTTTTTATTTGGAGTGCTGCCTTAAAAGTCTGTAAAAAAAGTTTTGCTGCCATCCCTGAGCTGGGTACTGCCACAGCTGCCCCTGCCCCCATGCCATTAACTCCAGCTGTTCCAGCCCTTAAATTTGGAGCCATCAGGAGATCCCAATCCTCATCCCTAGGGATGTAAGTTTGGCTAATATCTTGTTTCTCAGATTTTTCACACTATTTTCTCTCTGCTTTTCCCAGAGCTACCACAGAATGCCCCACCTCTCCGACTGGGAACTTATCTTGGACTTATCCTTCTTATACTCCCCCATCCATTCTGGATGGGATAAAAAAAGCCAAAACCAACTCGGCATACACCACTTCATTCCATCTTTCTCTCTATGTAGAATTGAAATGAGCTGTAACACATCTTCTACTTCAAAAGACCCAAACTTTGGCTAGACCATTTCTCCATGCATAAAATGCAATGGCCATATAGTAAGACAGAGCCTACACAATTCATGTTGTTTTTTGGTTTTTTTAAGGATGTTTCAGAATCCATAAGATGGTTCCAGTGATATAAAACTAGCGCCAAAGGGGAACTTTTAGGAATTTCTTCCTCTGAACTCTGAATGCAGCCAATAATGACTATAACAGGCAAAACCAAGACTTGGAGTGCACAGACAAATTCTTTCTAGTAACACCACCAGTGTCTCAGGCTAAGCCAGACAGCTTTAACTCTGGAGGTACGAGGGGCACCCCCCTCATGGTTGGCCGTTTTCAGCCAGCCAAACAACTGGGATGCTGCTTGCTTTGCCCTTCCCGAGGCTCCAAGGGACTAATCCGTTCCTCCCCAGGTGATATCCCATGCCCTCCTCAGGCTGAGAAACTGACTAGGCTTAAAGTCAGTTCTCCCTCTTGGCCCTCCGTATTCCTACCAGGGGCAACTCCCCCCTTTCCCTAGCCAATTGCTACAGAAACCCAACTCAACTGCCCAATTATCTCACTTCCGTGGTTCAGACCAATAATAGAGGATTCAGGTCCTGTAGATTCCACCTTTGGGGTGCCAATCTGTTACCTGAAAAGTCTAAAAAAAAAAGACTCCAAGCCAATTTTGGTAGGAGATAAGAGAGCAGTGGCTTTAATGAGCACCCAGGCTCACCCAGGAATACATCGATGTGCATATAGGCAAGCTCTAATTTCCATGGCTTTTATAATATGATTTATCCAATCATTACTTTTCACATCTCCAGTTCAATTTTTTCCTGACCCAGTCCCACCCCTGTTCCACCCCCTCAGGATCTGGGTTGGGGGTCAGTGAGACCTCCTCTTTATCAGTCCTCCTCTTCCTCAAACTTCTGGAGTTCTTCAATGTTCTGACTTCCGGGTCACTCTGCCCTCTGTTTATGTCTCCTTTTGATATTCTTCAACCTTCTGCCTTGAAAAAGATACTAAACAGCTAAAGGAATTTGAGCTTATTGATCTGGGACAGGGGTAACAATAGAAAGACATTAAACTCAAGCTGCTAGAAATATTTACACACTAGATCTGCTTTTGCTACAGCTACTGTATTCCTAAAATCTATAAAATGTGAAAATTAAAAATCAAAACCCCTCCTTGCATCAGAGAAAAGAATCATTTTCCTGGACCTTACATTTTTTTAAGGTGATTCTTTACTGCAATGTGCAGTACTTCAAGTACATTTGGTGTTGGAATTGTCACAAAATATTGCTTCTATTAGAGACTGATATCTGGAAAGATCTTTTAAAAGTATCTTTTCAGGTGACCTTTCTCTATTCACTGTCATATTTGTACTGGATATTACTTCCCCTGTTGCTCCGTGTTTGTTCTTATCTTTCACTATTATTTTTTCTGTGATTTTGTTGCTCTCATTCTATCATATTTCTGTCAGTCTGTGTTAAAACTTTGTAAGTATTCAGGGTCTTCTGATTCCTCCTCTATCTTTTGGTTTGGTATACTTTTTTTGTTAAAATAATTGCAATTTTGTATTATGGTACTGTTCCTGGTTATCTAAATCAACATACATTCTCTTCAATGTGTCTGTCTTCTCAGATGTTGTTCATATATACATCTACAATTCTGAAATGGGGAGCAAAAATAAAACGTGTTTCCATCTACAATCTTTTTCCTCTTTTTTTCCCACCCTATTTCATAAAAGGGGAAGAAGCTTTCCTATAACTTTGACTTTTCTCATTCTCTGTACAGACTTAGACTACCTGTGTTGCTAGACCATTTTTAATTCCATGTTTTCCCAAATCCAGTATACTCAACAAACTTCTTTCACTTCATTTCAGATTATTTGTCAAAATCTATTCTAACTGTGGTTTTTTATCCTTCTGTAAAGGTCCTTATTTCTCCCTGCAATTCCTCTCATTGATGAAATCCTTGAAGCCTTTTCTGCAATGGGGAGCTATTTGGTTTTCCATCTGTATGTCTTTCAAAGTGTGTGTTTCTTTTTAAGAACTGTCTTTTAGTACATACATTTAAATGCTTTTTTGAGGATTCTGTTTTGTTTTGTTTTGCTTTGTTCCCTGGGAGAATAACCTTTTATCTAAATCTATTTCTGTGTCCTGTCCACTCTACTAATATTCCTTCTATAAAGTTAATGGAAGTGATTGAAGATTTTTCATGTTCCTTGTGAATCTCTGACACTTGATGTATTATATAACACTGACTGGGATTTAATAATAAGTGTAAACCTAAATTCTAATCACTGTTTGTTTATTCACCTGCTTGTTTCAATAGGAACTGGAATTTCAGCAAGGTGCTGTAATAGATTGTTGCAGGGCTGCTTCTTTTGGGTTCTGATTTTTTTTTTTGACTGTGCTTCATACATAATAATAATAATTATAAGGGTCAAATGTTATTGTTTTTGCTGCCTCTTGTGTGGGGATTATCAGTGTAGGTTGCAAACACTATCTCAACATCTGTAAAACGTTTGCTTGGTCAAAAGTGTATGGCCAAACTTCACGAACGAAGATTTGGGCAGGGCTCTCCCCACGTGGGTGTGCCCTTCCAGCCTGCGCAGTGGATTTTTTAGGTGAGGCACAGCGTGCACAGAACTGGCCCCACCGTTTAAGTCCTGAGGTCCATTTGCCACGGCCGAGCGAGCTTGGACAGTGACAGTGAAGTCCTCGGGTCTGTCACAGCACCCAGTACTAACCGGGGTTGACCCTGCTGAGCATCCGAGATCTGACCGAATCGGATGGCAGGGAGGCTTGAACTGCCAGGGGACGGTCTCCCAACTGAGACTCGAACTCACGACCTTGTGATCAGAGTCCGGAGTGCTCACCATTACACCTCAAAAGTGTAAATCACAGTGAAATGGCATTTTTACCATTAAAATATATTTTGATGAAAAAAATCACTATAGTTCACACTAGTAGGTGTTTAGGTGGTTTGGATTGCTGTTAATTTTTGTTTTTTAGTCTTAGGTCTGACTCGTCAGAAAAATATCATGCGGCTGGCTGTTTCTTTGAAAATGTAGATATGAGACTATTCTTCATGCTGTGACTGTGAGAGAGAGAGGAATTTCTTTTCTAGGTTGACTCGTTAAGAATTTTATTCCACTCTTTCTTCTGACTTATCCTTTCAACCAGCTTCAGAAAACTGCTACACAAAAATCTTCGTGTTTTTTCTTCCAATGGCTTAATCAGGGGCATGTTCTTCCCAACTAGCAACAAGTCAAGAAATGTAATAACGGTCATGCTTATAGTTGGTTGTCCAGATGCTCCAGATGCTAACTGAAAAGGACCATTTCTGAGGATCTTTAAAGGAACTCTGATGAAGTTTGAGAGTCTGATTAATAGACAAGAAAGTAATGTTTTCATAAGAGTCATTTCTAAATATTCAGAGAGGTTATTTACATTGATTCTAACAGTCTTCTGCCACATATGATCTAATTTATAATCCTGTGCAAGATAATATAATCATACAAAATTTCAGTGATTAGTCATAGGGAAAATTACAAATATATAGGATACAAATTAAATACATTGCTAATGATACATGGTTTATTGAGAACTGTAGGAAATCAGAAATGCTTAAAACTTCATGCATGTAATCAGAAAGCAAAATCTCCTACTGTTTCCTCTTCTATTCTCTCCAGGAAGTTTGAATTGCTGAAATATTTTGATAGTTAATGTAGTGCACAATACAGTATTATATTGCTCAGATGTTGTTTAAGCAGAAAAAAAAAATACCACAATTCTAAATATGTACTATAAATCTCTTCAGTTAGAAACATATGTATTAAAAACATGCATGTCCCACTGAAATGTTTTGACTTTGTTTTGATGGAATTTAGTGAAAGCTATATTAGGAAATGTTTTTAAAGTTTTTCAAAGGTTTTTGTAAACTTTTTTTTAAATTGCCATTACACTCAAATTTTAGCAGCAAGGCCTTTATATCGAGGTTTTTATTGAATGGAAAAAAGTCTCATAGGATGTATTTAAGGCAAGAATTTTTTTAAAACTTACTTTGTTCATATGTTTTATGCAGTTGTATCTTTAAATACTGTATCAACTGGAAGTCAGATTTGTGCTTAATTTTCTTTGATGGATATTAAGATGCAGCTATTTTTTTTCTTTCTTCCTACTACATTTAGTTGGTTATTTTGTATGATTATTGTAAAGTAGCTTAGTTGATGGCTGTAAGATGTGAGATGGGCAGTCATGAGGGTCAGAACTAAAACAACAACCACATTTTTCAGGTAGTAAACACTGTCAAGGTAGGTTCCTGCTGCTCAAAATTTTACGAGTTTGAGGTCTAGACTCTAGTCCATACCTCCTTTTGTCTACTGTATTGCTTTAGTCAGATCATCGCAGTTGTTCTAATTAAGGTTTTTCCTCCCTGGAGAATTCTGTTTCATTGTAAAGAGTTTCAAATTTTCTCAGTGAATAAAAATATTAAGTATTAGTGTTTTATTATTTAATATTTTATTGCTATTTTATTATTTACTTGTTCTGTCTTCTTTGCTTGATCTGTCTATATTTTCTGCAGAGAGAAGATTTATCTATCCATTTTCTCTTCACTACCATGTTTGCTACAGGGTATGACAACTGAGTTTTGCAGTCCTTTTTTCTGCGTTCTCCAAGTATTTTTATTTTTGAACCTGAAATTAAATGAAATGGGATTTCATTCATTATTTACTTATTCAGAAAGGCAATCTTAGTTTGAGTCATCAATACATGTCAATCTCCAACAAATTTAGAGGAAAACTGTGGCTAGTTTGATATTTGGTGAATATTTTGAAAAATAAAACACTTGAGATTTTTTCATCTCTTTTAAGACTCTATTAGCATACAGAAGACACACTTGAGATTTTGTGGCAGCTATATTACTGTAACATTTTCCTGATAAAAAGAATCTGCAAGCAGCAGAGCTAAATGAGCTGACTGTAGAAGGAGAATAATTCATTCATATGTCTGTTGGATTGAGTTTTACAACTCAGTGAAGAACTTAATGTTTTTCCTTTCAGCCTTTTTCAGGCTAAATTAATGTTTTCTAAATGTCTATCCTGAGGGTACCTGTAGATCTTCTTCTCTCTCTATTTTCTGTTGGATTTTTTTTCTCCTCTTACTGAAAAAAACTCAGATATGTAAACATTGTCCCTGAAAGACGGAAAGAAAAGATATCCTTATTTACTAGCTGAAATTAATATTTTGGTTTTTGCTTTATAATTTGTTTTTCTGGGTGTTGTGGTTGAAGAATTTCAGAAGCATAACTTTTTATTATTTTTCAGTGGAATTGCCTGTTAGAAAGAATACTATTGCCCTTCATTTATGGTAAGACAGAATTATCACATATAAAACTTTTATCATTCTTCACTTTACCTTTCGTGTTGCTATAATATTCAAATATCCTAGCTTGAAAAGTGATTTTACATCAAACTGAATATGAAAATATCTGTAGCAAAACAAAAATGTGAGGTATGTAGTATTTACTGTGAACTTTGTCTCCTCAGGGCATTCTGCTTGGTCTTTACATATTCATTAAAATTTCATGGTATAGAAATTTAAATTTCATTTGCCTCTTAAGTCAGTGTTTTAGTTTCAAAAATAGAGGTTGAAAATCTAGTTGTGCAGGAAGTGTGTATTTTTAGTTCACGATTTCTGGAAATAATGCATAATGTTCCTGATAAGAAAATACTGACACTTGGAACTTAATATGCTGCTGCTAATATGTGGTTCTCCATATTTAACCTAATTCTGTTTTATTGATAGCAAATGCCAATCTTTTAAAATGGTGTATATTTATTTACTGAAAATCACTTTGGAGAAACTAACTCTTTTTCTAGGAAATCAGAATTTTTCTACAGGTTGGATGACTCTTGATGCTTTTAAAAAATTGCCCTCTTTTGTATCTGAATTCATTTAAGGTATAAAAGAAGCATCTAGTTCTACCATTGTAATTTGGTTGCTCTCCTTAGAGATGCAATGTTCAGTACCTGGCTCATTGTTTAACCATGTAAGCCTGCACAGGTTTGCAGGGTTTCTGCAAGTCCATATTTCCATACAGACAGTATAAAATAGCACATATGCCCACAATGAATTTAAGGACAAAATATTTAGAGACATATCCAAAATCCAAAAAAGTGAATAAAATGCAATGACTCATCTCCCTTCAGAAAGATCCAAATTAAATTAGTACTATTAGAAAAAAAAAAAACAAACAAATGCCCTCACAATGTTGGTTTGGTTTTTGGGGTTTTTTTTGTTTTGTTTTTTTTCTAATATTATCTCTTAGTTTGTCAGGTATGTTAAATAGAAAGCAATTTACAAAGCCCTTATGTTATTGCTTCGTTTGATCTTTTGAACAAAAATAAGCACATGTACATGAATTTGATTCAGGGCACCAGAGGGAGTCTAAGTGAAATACTTTTGAACTTCCAATAGACTTAAAAGAAGGGAAAAATTATTTATTTGTTTTTAAAATAATTTTTTTCATATTTTTATTAATTTGAATTTATATTTTTTTCCAAGTCAATCACATATCAGATAGAAAATACTTTTCTATTTTCAGTCTTATGAGACTATTGCTTTAGTACAGACAATTCCCTTCCAGTTCCCACTGTCACTTCTGCTGGTTTTGGCACATGGTGAAACCTGAAACCCTTCCTTCATGTCATTATGTGAAATTAATTTCAAAATTTGTATTTGTATTAATATTCCTAGAACTGTTTTTTTTAAATGCAGCCCATTAGTTTGGTCCACCAGGCTAACAGATATTAAGCATTATGTTTTTGTTTCTGACTTGGACTTGACGGAATCCTAGGTAAATGCAAACAAGTATTTTTTACTTTTAACAGAAGAAAAGAGCTCCTTTTCTCTTACTCATGCTTCTGAAATCAAATACCAGATTTTCTTACCTATTTGTGGCCTTTTCCAAAATGTCACAGCTTGACTTCATCCTGCTAATCAGAGATGTATGTGTAAAGACAGTGGGTTAGGGTAAGGCTTATTATATATAGCATGTTGTCTTTGGGAAAAGAATATGGATATCTGTTATCTGTGTATATGAAAAGTGTGCAGGGTTACCTTGAGAGAGGGGAAATGGCAGTCACCTTTTATTTTTTTTTCTTTCTTAGTATGTGTGGAACTTCTGACTACTGAGATTTGTAAGCAACACATTATCTCTGAAACTGAACAGTTTAAACCTCCTGTGCATGCTACGCCCTCTTGCTGTGGTAAGGGAAAGCCCCAAAAGAGTCAGCAAATGGACAGATGAACCATTAGGAGATGTCTTGACTGTCCTGGGCACTGGTTTCCTTCCAGGATACCAACAGTTCACTGCTGTTCTTGCTGAGTCTCTTGAAATCTTAAGGGCATGTAACTCCTTTTTTGGAAAGAAAAAGCCTGAGTGTATATATGATGTTAATGCTTATTTCCCAGCAAAATACTGGTTCTTGCATTGAGACAATGGAAAGAAATGGGTGAGTCAGCAAACACTCTATAATAAAATAATTTATTACTCTTTGTTCTTATTCATTTATATGGTTGAGCCTCAGACACAAAATAACATTAAGAAGTTAAATTATTTGTCCTATAGGCCAAAGAAGAGAGAAAAAAGGCTTCTCTGTATTGACTACTTCCTAGGTAACCTTGTAGATGCAGAGAGATCATAAAGGTATGTTGGTTGACAGTTTTAGCAGTATCTACATTATGTGCTGTTTAAGGTCTCTATGTAACCTTTGTTGACCTCACCAAAGCTTTCGATGCTGTGAGCAGAAAAGGCCTGTGGCAGATCTTGGAACGTTTAGGATGTCCCCCCAAGTTCCTCAAAATGATCATCCTGCTACATGAGGATCAGCGTGGACAAGTCAGATATGGCGATGCACTCTCTGAACCCTTTCCAAAAACCAATGGTGTGAAACAAGGTTGTGTTCTTGCACCAACTCTATTCACAATCTTCTTCAGCATGATGCTCCAAAGAGCCACAGCAGACCTCGATGAAGAAAACGGCATCTACATCCGATATCGTACCGATGGGAGCCTATTCAACCTAAGGCGACTGAAGGCCCACACTAAGACCCTGAATCACCTTGTCCGTGAGCTGCTTTTTGCTGATGATGCCGCCCTCGTTGCTCACACGGAAGCAGCTCTGCAGCGCTTAACATTCTGCTTTGCAGAGGCTGCTGAGCTTTTTGGGCTGGAAGTCAGCCTGAAGAAGACAGAAGTTCTCTACCAACCTGCACCTCAGGAAGTCTTTGATCATCCTCACATCACCATAGGCAATTCAGAGCTTAAGTCAGTCCAGCAGTTCACCTATCTGGGAAGTATCATTTCCTCAGACGGTAAGATTGACAAAGAGATAGACAACAGACTAGCAAAGGCATACAGAGCCTTCGGAAAACTCCATAAAAGAGTCTGGTCCAATAAACACCTGAAGAAAAGTACAAAGATCAGTGTCTACAGAGCCATCGTACTGTCTACTCTTTTATATGGGACTGAATCCTGGGTCATCTACCGCCACGACCTGCGGCTTCTCGAACGCTTCCATCAGCGCTGCCTCTGTTCAATCCTAAACATCCACTGGTCTGATTACGTGACCAATGTGTCTGTTCTTGAACAGACAGGGGTCACCAGTATCGAGGCCATGCTGATGAGAACACAGCTGCACTGGGCAGGGCACGTCTCCAGGATGGAGGATCACCGCCTTCCGAAGATTGTGCTCTATGGTGAACTCGCCACCGGCTGCCGCAAGAGAGGAGCCCCGAAGAAGAGATACAAGGACTCCCTGAAACAACACCTCAGCCTTGGCCATATTGACTGCCACCAATGGTCCACTCTGGCCTCCAATCGGGATTCATGGAGACACACCATTCACGATGCTGCTGCTTCCTTTGAGAATGCACGGAGAGTCAGTCTTGAGGAGAAAAGACAACGCAGAAAGAACCGTTCCTCACCAATATCGCCAAAGGAGACGTTCCGCTGTGCCTTTTGTGACCGGACCTGCCTATCCCGTATTGGCCTTTTTAGCCACCAGCACGCTTACAGCAAGTGTGGGTAGTGCCCTTCTCAAATCTTCGTTCGCGAAGCCTGGCCATGATGATGATGACATTATGTGCTGTTTAAGGGATAAGCTGGGTTTTTTTAAATATTGTCTGTTTTCACCAGTGAAAATATCCTCCTATTCCCAACTGGAGACAAAATATTTCCACCCCTACTTCTGTTTTAATTTCAGATGTTTTAATATTAATAGCAGTTATTTTTATCCAAACTTTGGGGTTTTTTTAAGGATGGGCTACATTTTGTCAATTTAGTCTGGTCTGGTCACGCTTTTCCTTCTCACAGATTAGCTGAACGTGGAGTCTGAATGGAATGCCCTTCAAAACTATTCATGGCTCTGTGGAAGTGAGTTGAAAAATTAAAAGGAAAATTTCAGAAAAAGAGGAACCAAAATATTTAGGTACTGGAGGGCAAATGGAAGTTAAAAAAAAGCCACATCCAAACCCTGCATTCTACTGAAAAGAATTACTGTAACATTGATGTCATCTACAGATATTAGCATCAGATAATATGTTCTTATAGCTTTGATAGTAACTAATATATTTTTTCTTAGTGTATAAGAGAAAAATACTTTTTTTTTTAACTAGGATTTTTCCTTTCAGTATGAGTTCAATAACCTAGCTACCTCAGGATAACAGAAAACTTAAAAATTGTTCTGTGAAAGAGTCTTTAGAAAGAAGCTGAAGCAAGACTTTGATTTTATCAAACAGTCTGGAGGATGTTGCTCAGCACTACTTTAGGAAGGAGTTTGGATCCAGCATCTGGCAAGAAAAAAAACCCCAACCCCTCAAAATGGTACTCCTACAGAGAACTTTTGGTTTGGATCTTGAACTTTTACCTTTTCCAGCAAGTGTGTTTCACAGCTTCTGCCTTAAATTATTTGCCAAAGTCTACATCATCAAATGCTGCAGGCCTTTTTACTGATTCTTTTTGTCAATGTAGCTATCACAAAGTTTTCAGTCCTACAGAATTTTAAAGGCTTTAAAATATCCATGTAGGATGATGTACTAAATAGGATGTTTGAATAGTTTTTTACAAATATAACAAAATCAATTATTCTGTATTTGACTTTCATCAGTATTAGCATTGTCCTGTTGTAGAGAGACTCAGCTATATGGGAATGTATGAAAAAAAGAAATATTCGAAAGCTCCATCTTTACCCAGGCAAAACACATTTAAAAAAACTTTCATGGAATCATATGATGAATAAGGTTGGAAGGGAGTGGGTCATCTGGTGCAATGTCTCTGCCCAAGCAGCGTTGTCCTATCTGCTCCAATATTTCCAGTGAGGGAGACTCTACAACCTCTCTGGGCAATCTATTTCAGTGTGTGGTCTACTACACAGGAAAAAAGTTCTTAGCCTTTTTCAGGTGGAACTTCCTGTGTATCAGTTTTTGCCCATTGCACCTCTTGTCCTTTTGCTCAGCACCACCAAGAAGAGCCTGGATGCATCCACTTGCCACCTTCCCTTCAGATACTTACAGACATTGATGAAGATCCCTCTCAGCTGTCTCTTCTCAAGGCTGAATAGGTGCAGCTCCCTCATCCTTTCCTTGTGAGAGAGATGCTCCAGTTCCTCAATCATCTTTGCTGCCCTCCACTGGACCTGCTCCAGAAGCTGCACATCCCTCTTGTGAGGAGCCCAGAACTGGACACAGCACTCCAGATGTGGCCTCACTGGCGCTGGATAGAGGGGCAGGATCCCCTCCCTTGACCTGCTGGCCACGCTCTTCCTAATGCACTCCAGGATACCACTGGCCTTCTTGTCCCCAGGGGCACATTGATGACTCCTGGTCCGCTAGGACCCCCAGTTCCTTCTCCACAGAGCTGCTTTCCAGCAGGTTGGCCCCCAACCTTTGCTGGTGTCTGAAGTTATTCCTCCCCAGGTGCAGGACCCTGCACTTGCCTTTGTTGAACTTCAGATGTTTCTGCTCAGCTGATGTCTCCAGCCTCTCGAAGTCCTTCTGAAGGGCTGAGCCGCCCTTTGGGGTATCAGCCACTCCTCCCAGCTTTGTGTCCTCAGCAACCTCACTGAGTAAGCATCTGTCCCTTCATCCAAGTGATGAATAAGTTAAACAATGCTGGATCCAGTATGGAACCTTGGGGGTCACCACTAGTGACAGGCTTCCCCCTAAACCCTGTGCCACTGATTACAGCCCTCTGGGACTTGCCATTCAATGAGTTCTCCATTTACCTTGCTGTCATCCATGTGGATATTGATGGCTTCCAGAATGAGGTGCTCCATCACCTTTCCAGGGGTTGAAGTAAGGCTGACTGACTGGTAGTTTCCTCGATCTTCCTTTTTTCCCTTTTTGAACATTTGCTTCCTTCAAGTCCTTAGGCACCTCTCCTGATATCATGACCTTTCTAAGATGATCATGAGCAGTGTTGCTGTGGTGTCTGCTGGCTCTCTCGGCAATTGTGACCACTACAGCCAAGGGTGCCCTCAACTTTCACATCTTCAGCAGGGCCTTGCCTGTTTGTTATTATGAAGTCAAGCAGCACACCATTCCTCGTGGGATCCTCTACTGCCTGTGACAGGATCATCGGAGCTTTCCAAGAACCTCCTGGACTGTCTATGCTTTGCCATGTTTCCTCTCCAGCAAGTGTCAGGGTTAATGTCCCCAACAAGTACCAATGTCCCCAACAAGTACCAGTGCCTGTGAGTTTAAGGCTCCTTCAAGCTGCCTTATCCACTTCCTCCTCCTGATCAGGCAGCTTGTAGCAAACACCCACAACAGTGTCACCCTTACTAGTCTGCTCTTTTATCCTAACCCATAAGCTCTTCACTTGCTCATCATCCAAACCAAGATAGAGCTCGATACATTCCTAGTGTTGCCTCACACAGATGGCAACTCGGTCACTGTGCCTTCCTGGTCTGTCTTTCCTAAGCAGCATGTGGCTGTTCATGACAACATTCCAGTCATGTGAGCTATCCCACCACAACTCCATAATCACAATGAGGTCAAAGCCCTGTGACTGCTCACAGATCTCTAGTTCCTCCTGTTTGTTTCCCATGCTGTGTGCATTAGTGAACAAGCATTTTATAGAAGTATTTGATTGTGTCAGTATCGTGGTGGTGATATTCCCCACTTAAGCCTCCTTTTACCACTTGGGTAAAAACTGACACATGATCAAAAGAACCCGCAAATTCTGCTGGTAACACTGGTCTCAAAGGCAGGTATTCATGTGCATGATTTTCCTGTTTCTTGCTCCATCATTCACTGAAACAGGCAGGACAGAAGAATACACAACTTGTGCTCCAGTTCCCTCACACAGTTTTCCCAAGGCCCCAAGGTCTCTCTTGACTGCCCATAGACTTCTTGTGGGATCTTGTTGCTGCACCTGAAAAAACAGTAGCAATCAATTAGCCATACTAGGCTGTGAAGGTTTTTGGTGATGTCCCTTACCCAGGCTCTGGGGAGGCAATACACTACCCAGTGGGCTGTGTCTGATTGGTTCCTCTCAGATGGGAGTTACCCATGAATAGTATCTTTTTTCTCTTAATTGAGGAGTTTGTGATCTGAGGGATAGGCTGCCCTGTCCTCATTTTACTTCTCTAAGTACCGATGGTAATTTACCAGTCCCTACATTTAAACCCGCTAGAAAAATGGAATTTAGTCATGTTTTATTCTTCAGAACCTTAAAAAACTCAACTGTAAAATTCAAACAAAGTTTTTTTATGAATGGTATTTGTAGCCATGTATTTTAAAAGACACTCGGCAGACATTTCTGGCTTAATGCGGGAATAAAAAATCAGATTCTCTGTTTTCTTATGGACAATGACAATCTATCCTGCAAGACAGGTGTTATAGTAATGAGCAGAGTCACAGCAAAACAAAACTGAGCACGGGGAGGTGTTTCCTCCTCATTGTTGCCCAGTTAACGTTATTTTAAGACGATGGAGAAGATAACTTTTCGTTGCATTTGGAAAGCATCATCTCCATTTTACTGTATTTTACTCTGTATTATATTTCACAGTATGTGTTGTGTAATACACTAGAGCACTACATGATCTTGTGTGCTATGACATTGTATTGTATTGTGTATTACAGACATTCTTTTGTATTATATGGTGTTGTATGGCATTTATTTTATTGAAGGTATGTAGTGTAAGTGTATGAGCAGGGGCTGAGGCATTGGAATAGACCAGCTGGGAAAGTGGTTGAGTCACCATCCCTGGAGGTATTGAAGTGATAGATGTGGCACATGGGGACATGGTTTTGTGGTGGACTTGGCAGTGCTAGGTTAATGGTTGGATTCACTGATCTGGAAGGTCTTTTCCAACCCAGTGATTCTGTGATTATGTATTTTTCTTTTGACTGCTTTCTCATTTTCCAGTTCCAATGAAATTAGGTCTGGATTATTAGAGAATTAAGGAAAAAAATTCTTTAAATGAGATTGAGAGTAGGCTTGTAGACTTCAATGTGTCTTCAGTTTGAAGGAACAGTTTGTTAAAATGGTATGTATTTCTTGATTATTGCTTAATATAACTGGTCTAAAACAGTGGAATAAACCAGATGTACCTTATGTCCTGGTCACATGTCAGTTTATTATAGCATTAAGAAACTTATTTAGGTTTTTTTAAAAGTTTCACTGTTTTGTTAAAAAGAATTAAAATATCGCATATTCCATATCTGCAGTAAAATGGAACACTTTGTAAATATCCTTTCAAAGAGAAAATTAATTTATTCAACAACTCAACTAGTATCAAAGAAATTAGAAGTTGTCTCTTGTGTAATTCAATTTAACTAGTTTGGATGATTACAAACAATGTTAGTACTACAACTAGCATTTAGCATACCCATGGAAATGAATATGCACCCTGGTTCTACAGCAAGTACATTCGTTTTCTTGGTGTAAGTGAAGCCTCTGATATTGGAGTGGCCAGAGGAGGAGTAGCTTGAATTGCTGCTGATAGAAGGGGCATGGGATGCACACAAGTGGGCAGGGTAAAACGGCCTGGACTCAAGTGCGCCTAAAATGCAACGTCACTGCATCCTGCAGAGTGCTCCCAATCGGTAATGCATTTACATAGGCATAGGAGCTTCACACTGCAGAGAAGAAGCAGTCAAGGAGGTTCCTGGAGTGCATAGAGGACAATTTCCTTCATCAACTGGTAAATGAGCCTACCAGGGGTAAGGCCCCGCTAGACCTACTGTTTACAAACAGAGAGGGGCTGGTGGATGATGTAGTGGTTGGAGATTGCCTGGGGCACAGCGACCATGAAATAATACAATTTTCAATCCTCAGGGATGCAAGGAGAGCCATCATTAAAACCTCTACTCTGCACTTCCAGAGGGCAGATTTTGGCCTATTCAAAAGACTAATTCAGAGCATAGCCTGGGAAACAACCCTTAATAACAAGGGGGTCCAGGAGGATTGGACATGTTTTAAGAAGGAAATTTTGTGTGCACAGAACAGGCTATACCAGTGTGCTAAAAGGTCAACCAGAGGGGAAGACGGCCCGCTTGGTTAAATAGGGAGATTCTGAAAGAAATCAGGGATAAAAAGAAAGTTTACAGACTATGGAAAAAAGGGCTGGCTACTTATGAAGAATTTACGAAGAGAGCCAGGTCATGCAGGAAAAAATTAGGGAAAGAAAAGTGCAATTTGAAGTAAATTTGGCAATTTCAGTTAGGGATAACAAAAAGTCCTTCTATAAACACATTAATAACAAAAGGAGGGGCAAGGAAAACCTCCATTCTCTGTTGGACTTGGAGGGAAATATAGTTAACAAAGATGAGGAGAAGGCTGAGGTACTTAACACCTGCTTTGCCTCAGTTTTTAGCAGTAAGACAGGTGGCCCTCAAGACAACTGGCCTCTGGAGCTGGTAGACAGAGAGAGAGAGCTGAATACCCCTCCTGCATTCCAGGAGGAAATAGTTAGTGACTTACTGAGCCATCTGGATCCTCATAAGTCTATGGGACTTATGAGAAGGCCAATGGGATCCTGGCCTGGATCAAAAATAGCATGGCCAGCAGGACCAGGGAAGTGATCCTTCCCCTGTACTCTGCATTGGTGAGGCCACATCTTGAGTACTGTGTTCAGTTCTGGGCCCCTCAGTTCAGAAAGGATATTGAGGTGCTGGAGCGGGTCCAGAGAAGAGGTACAAGGCTGGTGAAGGGATTGGAGCACAAGTCCTCTGGGGAGAGGCTGAGGGAGCTGGGGTTGTTTAGCCTGGAGAAGAGGAGGCTCAGAGGTGACCTCATCACTGTCTATAACTACCTGAAGGGAAGTTCTGGCCAGGTGGGGGGTGGTCTCTTCTCCCAGGCACTCAGCAATAGGACAAGGGGGCACGGGCTCAAGCTCTGCCAGGCGAAATTTAAGTTGGATATCAGAAAAAAATTCTTTCCAGAGAGAGTAATCAGGCATTGGAATGGGCTCCCAGAGAGGTGGTGGATTCACCATCTCCGGGGGTTTTTAAACTGAGATCGCACGTAGCACTGAGTGCCATGATCTAGTAAATGGACTGGAAATGGACCAAGGGTTGGACTTGATGATCTCAGATGTCTTTTCCAACCCAATCGATTCTATGATTATATGATTCTATAGCCTTTGTGAGAACCTATAGGTCACTTACATACTGTCATGGCTTTTCACGTACTGAGTTCTAAGAGTATGACTGCATTTCACCTCATTTAACTTACTGCATGTCTGTTAGAGAAAACAGAGTATTGTGGTTTTGGTTAGAATTTATCAAGAATCTTGTAGGATACCTTAAAGAGACTGAAATACTCCAAATGAAGTCAATTTAAAATGAAGATATCTAGGGTTTTGCTAAACATTGATGTTTCTCTAGTCATGTATAAAAATATTCTTAACATAGATGAAATGGGAAATGCTACCTTGCATGAAGTCTTGGAAGTAATTGTAAAATTATAAATTATCTGCTACATATTCTGTTCTTTTATTAGGACTTCCACAATTCTGAATATCACAGGCTGAACTGAGAATAAATAAAAATTATACACTTCTTCCCATTTTATTTCTGCCTTTTCAATCTGCCTGCAAGCTCGATGAGTGATTTCTGCTCCACTCAGTTAAAATGCTGGTCTCTAGAATTTTGATAATGTGTAACTATCAGGTTTTTTTTTTCATAGCAAGCTGAAAATACTTTTTCATGAAATATGGCTGAAATTCATATGGAGTGGCTACTATGATGCATCATAATTTCATTCTCTATTAAAATGATTGATGAACTCCATATAATGTACTTGGTACATTAAAATTGTATTTTGAAATCTGAAATTGCAGAACTGTGTAAAATTCTTTAAATGCTTCATGAATAAGTGTATTATTTCAGCACATTTCTGCATCCTGTTACAGAACAAATGTATAACATATAATTTGATTGTATTTTTTTCATTTACAAACCCAATAGTATTTGGTTTGAGGTTATTGTAAAGACTTACAATAAATTTAATAGATTCCAGGTTGATTGTTTGCAGGTTTCCTTCAGTTGGATGCTTTCTTAATTTATTTCCCAAAAATTCATCTCACAGAGTGTGTTCAGTTTGGTTTTTAAGAATCTGATATGCAAAGATGCTTTCTGTAAGAATTCTAATTTTCAAAGTTAAGATTTCATAATTTTAGGAAAGCATTAATAGTACACACAGTTATCCTATGTACACTTTATTCTATAATTAGCAAACTGGTTCATATGGCTTTAGATTTATTACCATTTCTTCTTCTCAGTGAAGGCAAGTGATTTTTAAATATTTTTTAAAATACTATTTTTAAGACCTACAAGCTAATTCTTTACGTTTCCCAGAAGTATTCTTTCTGCATCAGTAGAATTAAAAATGTTCAGAAATAATTAAGATAAAGGTCATTTTCATTGAACCACATTAGATTAAATGCAAAAATTCATCATCATAGCTCGGCTTCATGAACAAAGATTTTTGGGCAGGGCTCTCCCCACGTGGGTGTGCCCTTCCAGCCTGCACAGTGCATTTTTTAGGTGAGGCACAGGGCGCACAGAACTGGCCCCACCCTTTAACTCCTGAGGTTCATCTGCCACAGCCGAGCGAGCTTGGACAGTGACAGTGAAGTCCTCAGGACTAGAACCTACAGCCCCCCCCAGTATTCCCAGGAGGACTCCCATTCAAGTACTAACCAGGCCTGACCCTGCTTAGCTGTGAAGATCAGACGAGATCATGGCATCAGGGTGCCATGGCTGTAGTTAAATGCAAAAATTACTTTTGAGGTGTCCATTACAAAGCAGTTGACTTCACTCGTTCAGTATATTGTTGAGTGTATGTTCTTTTATTCTCAATCTGAGTGTATAATCAGATTTCAGTTTTAAAGGGTACTTCTGATGGAGATTGTAATGAGCAATACTACAAGTACAAAAACTGCTAAAAAGATGCTTTCTATACTATATATAATATACTTAATCTATATAATGAAACTTGGGTACTATTTCAGCTATAACAGCTATAATGTATTTATTTCTTTTGAGGGAATATTAGTCTTTTTCAGTAGTTTCTTCTACCTACTTCAGTAGTAGATAAAAACTAGTCAATTGGAGTTCCTGTAAGTGTTTCTCCCCATCGAGATGGTTGCAAAGATTCCTCTGGCATTTTCTTGATTGGTTGGGGTTTTTCATATATTACATGTTGTTCATATGAAAATGATATATGAAAAACAAATTGCCCAGAGAAGAAGAAAACACTCAACACCGAAATGAGATTCTAAGCATTTATAAGCCTTTTTTTAATGTACAAGTGGTCACACCATCTTTATATGCATGCTACCTAAATAATGCTTTTTGCAACTCTGTGTTGCTACATGAGAAAAAGAGAAATGAGTTTGGAAACTTTGTGTAAGAAATATGTGTGCAAACATTCAGTATTCACTTACCAATATGTGCTATTTCAAGCTTTTCTATTATAGATATCAAATAGATCTCGACATCTTAGAGACGAAAGGATATTGGCACTAATTGTTTGAATAATCAGCTTCGTGTTATGCGTAAAACTTCACATTGTTTTAATGTAGAATGGAGTTTGTTGGGTTTTTTAAATTTAATTAGAACACCAAAATCCTTATCAGGGATTGTAGGTATTGAGTTCAGGTCCATCTGTTGATGTGAGAGCAAAACTTCAGCTCAATCCAAGGCAGAATTTAATTTTAAATACCAAAGACATGCACTCAGCAGTTTTAAAATATTCTTAGGCATGACCATGTGAATACTTCTGGCAGATCTGTTCACATGTTTGATCTTAAACATTTTGATTGTTTTAGAGGAACAGACAGAAACAAGGAGGGTTAAAATTCAAAATGTGTTTTGGTGTGAACTGCTATTGTATGTCCATTTATAATCAGTGATAATAAAAATGGTGATACAGGTTGCAACATTTCTATTTTGCTTGCCTTTTTTTGTTGTTGTTTGGATTTTTTAGAATATGTAAAAATTTTCTTCTTTGAAACACACTGAATTATTTAATGATTTTCCCCCAAAACTTAACCATAGTCACATATTTGTGAGATACCATCCCTGTGGTGAGACCTAATAAAGCAGAGAAACAGACTTTTTGAGAAGACTGACACTAAAGCTGGTCTTGCCATATTACTCCATTTCCCACCTCTTCTTAAGTGAGGACCAATCTAAACATCAAACATTGGTGAATTAAGCTGAAAGTTCCTATTATAATTCATCTTTGATGCCTTACCCAGAAACAGATTTACACTTGATTTATGGTAAAAACTGTTAATCAACATGGAAGTGCAAAAGGCAATGAAACAGGATCAGTGTAGTGTAGTCTACACTACACCTTGAATTTGATTGAAGTTGTATAAAAATATTCCATTTCATTTGTTCAATTGTTGCTTTTCAGCCTAATTAATCAGTCTCTGATTAATAGAGGGCTTGTGAGATTCAGTATTCTTCAGTATACTACCTCTTAATTGTGTTTCTTACAATGTTAATTCATGAAAAGAACTTTGAGTGGCTTGGCAGTTTTGCACTTTGAAATATCCAATTTAAAGTGCACCTTGTTTTTTAAGGTTAAAACTGGAAACAAGGGACATTTTGCAATGGGGAGACTATGCTATTTAGATAACTGCCATATGGGAGCTGTTCCCTTATTTATGAGCCGTCAAAAGGAGGTGAACTGCATAGGCCAAGGCTGCAGCTAAGTCGAAGTTACTTTGTTCTACTCTTAAGTCTAGGAGACCCAAACAGTAATTTAGTTCATGATTATCTTGGCATAGGTCAAAAGTTGTAACTTGAGAACTTTTCTTCCGGCTTTTCAAGACCTTACTGATCAAGGTCTTTGTGCTGAGATTAGTTGCCACTTTGAAAATCATGTGCTTTTGTTTCCTTTCTGGGCACATCCTCGCTTCATGGAAGTGAATTCGGTTCATTGACCCAGAAAGCCTTTGATGGCAGCTATCGGGTGCTTGAAGCAAACTGTCTGACTCCAGTGGTTAGAGCAGTACACCATCAAAGATGAGAGAGAAAAAGCAGACAGTATGGTGTTCAAGCAAAGAAAAAGGATAAAAGACAGCAGCATGTTGCTTTCCATGTCAAAGGCTTCTCTTTCCTTCCTCTTTCCCACAGCTGTTTTTACTGATGTGTTTGGCTTAGGCTATTAAGCATAATAAAAACAAGTGTTCTTATGAAGAACTGCTTCATGAATGTGAGTGTTTTGGTGACATAGACATTGGTGCCCTTAAAGCCACACAGACTGATAGGTATCTGTGCTTAATAATTTAGGAGATTACTATGTAGGAACAAAATAATCCAATAATTGTTGCAGAAAACCCTTATCTGCTGTCTTTTTGCTTGTGGAAATAAATCTTACTATATCAGAATTAGAAACCTCAGCTTCCCTTTCTTGGAAACTCCATTCTTCTGACACCTAGACTCATATTTTTCTAATTCTTATATTGTGTCTTAATTATGGACTCTAAAGTGCTTGATTGTACCACTGTAAGTACTCTGTGGGAAAGCATTCTTTACAATAATTTAAACTCAATGAAGCATAAGTCAGTGGAGTGCACTTCCACTTTGTATTTTATTTTATTCAGTGCCCTTATTTAGAAAAATGGTTTTAATCATGAATTCAGTACCAACAATTATTCAAAACATAAATAAAAGTGGTGACATCTCAGCAACTTTACATGTCCCCCTCACATGTTCAGCCCTTGACCGCATGGTAGTCCTTTTGCCTTTTTACACTCTTCCATGCTTTATCTGTGCAGCTTTTTTGAGATTGGAATTTACTGGTTTTAAAAAGAAAGATGAGGTTTTTATAAATATGCAGGCTGAAGGCCATCACTTACTATTGCCCTTGTCGTTCCAGGTAAGGTTGCTTTTCTCTGTGATTATTGTCCCTGGAGTGCACCCTGTCCTGTTTTAATGAAAATGAACTGTGTTCATTTAAACATTAGCTTAAAGTAGCCTGACTGATAAATTAAGGGGCCAGAAGTCTGGCAGTGACAGACACATTCAAGTGGTATCACTGTCATGTCAGTTGGAATAGCTAACCCTAAATGGAATCTGTGGTCCAACCCTAAGATGACTATTAGCTTTGTCAGTCGCCAAATACTTGACATAAAAAACACAAGATCAATCGATCCCTTTGATTACTCTGCCTTACAGGATGAATCTGCTTAGCAGATAATTATTTTTCTTTTGCTACTCATTGTATAAACATTAAAAGTTTGTGCTTCCTAGAAGCTAGTAATATTGTAGCTGGTAATTTCTTCAGGTTAGAGTAGCTCATTTAGCCTCTAAACATTTCTGTGCACTGTGGTGTTGAGAAATAACATGTGCAGAGACATTACATGTGACTTACATGTCTCATTTCGAAACAGGTCTCTAGGAAAGCTGGCCTTTTGAGGCTATTAGATAAATATCTTAAAGGCAGAAGCAACTGTTGTGTTTTTCTGTAGCCAGGAGCTGTAAGACAGCTTGAAAAATAATGGATAAATTAAAAAGAAGAAGCAGAACACTTGGTAAGTTAAGGCCCTACTTTCAATGGAGTCAGTTTTCTGTGGGTAGTAGGTACACAAATGTTTTTTCCCCATAGATATGGATGAGTATTTATTTATTGATATTAAGAAGGCACTTAAGCATCTCCTTGTTTAGTTCTCAAATAGCATTTAAAATCTCTGTGTAATTTAATCACTAACAACTCTTAGCTTGGATGTAAATTCAATACATTGCTTGGTGAAAAATATTGTTGGTAATTACACAATCTCTGTATTTGACAACTATTTTAAATGGTAATTGATCATAAATGTCTCGATTCTGATACATGAATGTAAAATATGCTTATCTGTAGGGGGTAAATCCCTTAATTAATTCCTGCTGTTTGTTTGGGCTTATTTCTTTTCATCTAGTTCCAAAGTACTTCAGTTGGAAGGAGGGTATTATTCCTGTATACATATGTGTATGTGTGTGTGTGTGTGTGTGTGTGTGTATGTGTGTAATTTGTACAAAAATTAAGTTAGAACAATTCTTTTTAAAATTCTAGTTGATTCACTACACTTATATAGGCAGGCTTCAAAGTATGATATACTGTCCTAAACTGGGAATTAGTTCTTCATTGAATAGGATCTGGTCAGGGTCAGCATTTTTATTAATTATTTGGCTTAATAGTGTTGACACTTCCAAGAAGCATAAAAATATTTTTGTGTTTTATGTTATTCTTCCTCTGCTTTTTTGGGTAGATGATATATGGCTTTTATCTCCAAACAGCAACAACCCTAAAGCAAGTTTTGAATGTGGTTTGTAAAATTGCAGTTATGGAAAAGGTAGTCTCAAAAGGTAGTATTTTCTGGTATTGCTTTCTTTTGTAAAGAAGGGTCATATCCTTCTCAGTTACATTTCATTTCTACATTTCAAGTCTTAACAGCAGCCTAATTCAGTAAAAGTCCATGGCTGCTTCAGTACAAAACTATAGTTATTCTGACAGACAGGGAGTGCTCTGATGAGATGGTTCACTTTTAGGAAATGCTTTACAAACTGAGTTAGTTTCATAAATGTTTTCATAGTTGCCATGAATTATAATATAAATCAAAGCAGTTGAATTAATTTTAATAAATGCAATTAGAAGGCTGTTTGTGTTTAACAATAGTATTATAAGGGCTCTAGAGTTTCAATGCAGAAGAGCTTTTTAATTTAGAAGTAATAAAGAAGTTAAAAAAAGCAATGAAAATAAATTGCAACCAACATCTTCACAAACTGCTTGGTTCTTACTGCCTTCATAAATGTAATATCCTTGCTGATTTTTTAAACTTGGAATGTAACATAATTAACCAAAAGTCTGTCAGAAGCTGTTTGTTATCTTCTCAAGTGTAACATCTGCACATTTGGAACATAAAGAGCAAAAGCTGAGTAGATTGACCTCTCTGGGTGAATGACGAGAATGACTAATCTTAGAATAGTTTTTGGAACTTCCTAGCATAATTAATTTCTATTTTGGATACATAGTTCATCACAGTGGCCTTGAAAATCTTGAGCATTAAATTAAGGTTGTATTTTTATACTCTGTTGAGAGGAGTCGCTTTGCCATGAGAACAGATAGGGAAATTTGGGTGGGTTTTTGGTTGTTTTTTTGTTTTGTTTTGTTCGTTTGGGTTTTTTTTCTTTGTGTGTGTGTGTGTGTGTGTGTAGTTGGGGTTTTGGTTTTGGTTGTTTGTTTTTTTTAACGTAGGACTTCTTTCTCAAATATTTATAAAATAGTTAACTGCAAATAAAACAAAAGTCTGGTTGTAGTTGTAAAATATGTAATTTTTAATTTTATTTTTTATTAGGAAGTATTAAAAATAGCACCTTTTCTCCATTAGGACGTGTAATTTTTTCCCTCTGCCTGTATGAGAATATTCATGACAACATAAGCTGTTGTAAAGGTGATACTCCTTGTTCTTCAGCATTATGGATAGTTCTGAGTTGTTTTTAGAGTATAGAAAAAAAGGACAGTGAAAAAGATGAGGGTCAGACACCCAGCAGCTTTGTTATTTATTTTTTCTTCTGTCTTAGTAGCATGAAAGAGACTGTAACAACATCAATGTTGCAATTGTTTGGGTTTTTTTAGGATTGTTATGACTCAAATTGAAAATTGCCAACTCTACTGTTATGAGAAATCTTGATTGTCATTAATAAGGTTTGGAATTTAATTGCATGGTGACTCTTGTATAATGGAAATATACTGAAAATTAATATAAATGCCTGTGCTCTTTTACTATGTAGATTGGCAAATGGTTTTGCAGCAGTAATGAGTCTTTTTGAAGTTTTGTCCTTTACAAACCTGACAGTTGTAGCCAGCAGAAGGTACTTCATTAGCTGATGATGCAAATAGGGATGCACATACCTTCCATTTCTTATAAAACAGGTAACACTGCATAGACCTTCTGTGCAAGGTCATTCTTTTTTGATTAATTTTCTTGCTATGTACTGTAAATATAACTTGAACTGTGTAACTTTTTTGCTTTTTTTTTTTTGCACAGATTTTACATTTGGCTGAAAGATGTATATGTGAATTTTTCAGAATAAATGTATGCATTCCTCAGAATAAATGTGCTCTTCCTTGCTTTTTCCCCCCCTTTTAGTCCTATGATAATTGATATTGTTTGTGAACAAACTATTCTGGTTTTAGGTACACAGCCTAATAAAAGCATTTAGATCACAGCTACAATGTTCTTTGTAAAATTGTTTTATTTGCAGTCTTGGAATTCTGCTTCAAAGATAAACTACTAATAGTGAACAATGTGCAATTTGTTTGGAAGGTCATCATAACAAATGAAAAAATCATTAAAACAATAAGATAAAATTAAGAAAGAAAAAATGTTCCATGCAATTTTTTTTTCTCTCACATTGTTATGTATGTAGTTGAACTTAGTGGAAAAATACTTTATCTGAATCCAAAGTGGGATAAGTCTTCCACCTGTTTTCTGTGCTAGTATATGTAAGAGAGGTTATTTTTGCTTGTCAGTTGCAGAGCCATTCATTCCAGTCATTGTTTCTCGAACCATTTTGTCCACAGGCTTATAACGTGATGTTCATTGCCTGAATTTTATATTCCAGCACTGCACCATCACCACATATAAGATAATTTTGTTTCAAATGTCAAATTTAGGTGTCTTTCCGCCACAATTCTTTCACGGTTAGTTACTTTCCTTTTTGTTGCAGAGTTCATTTTTTGAGATATACTTGTTTATAAAAAGATGAGAAATGAATATCTCATTTATATCTATTTACTGTTTAGTAAGGGCATTAATATTATTCATGTTGTTATAACTTCAGTTGTATTGTTACTCCATAGAAGGAGTGACTAGATACACTTAGAGCAATTCAATTAATATATGCCAATATTATGATGTGAGCATCCATTGATTGGGAAAGGGAAACAAATAATTTAAAATTAAACAAAGGATAAAGCTTAATTGTCAGACAACTAGAATATTATTGTAAGAACTTTTTCATTGACTATGAGATAGTTGTTCTTAAGCTATCTTGTGAATCTAGGTTATATGAACTTACCATTGCATGAAATCAGACAGAGTGGTTTGGTCTTGTAAAAAAGGTATCTTCTTACATATTTTTGTCTACTGCTTGAAGATGTTTTATTATTGGTCAGCTGTTTTGTGGTTTCTTCTCCTTCTTCCTGCTCACCAGTCTTAAAGGCCATAAAATATTTCATATGTTATAGCAACAGTTCTCATAGTGGAAACCTGCAGAGTACTTGTGTTGCTGTTACCTCTTTTCTTCGATGTGAGTGTCAGTATGAGCTTTATGGAAGTTCATCTTTTATGAGAAATCATGTAGGCCAAGGAGAGACAATGTATGGGTTAAAACTTCTTAAGTCAAAACAGTGACAAGAAGAGACATCTGGGAAAGTAAGGATAAGGTACTACCAAACCCAACAGCAGATTAGAGCAGAAACCTCAGAGCTATAAAGGTTTCAGTGGAATGGTGCAGCTACTGGCCTCCAACTCTGTAAGAGTCTTCAATAGGTAGAAACTGTGAGAAACATCGTGTCTGGGATGTTGGAAAGGAAACTTCTAAGGCAGTCTTTTTTCATAGATTGTGAAGGTGGTAACAAAGCTTAAGTACCATTTTTGCAAATTATGTGTAATAAAAGTGGCTTTCAGTTCTGGACTACTTATTTCTACAGAAACAGAGTTTGGTTAATTGCTCTGTGGCCAGATTTCTCTGTATAGGCAAAGCACTCCAGCAACTGTTGCATTTTAGGCAGCAAATATAGCTCCTCATGTCTGTTCTCTTTGCAGCTTTGAATGATGACTGTGTCTTGTGGGAAGGCACTGGGGTAGGCTCTTATTCTTAAGACAGTGATAAATGTTAGTTGACAACATCACACAGAGAATACATCATATATTACTGAACAGAAGTTTTTTGAGGCTTACTGATAAATAGTATAAACCTGTAGCATTTAATTCACTACAGATTCTCCTTTGTTTATTCCCATTTTAAATAACGTAATCTTTCTGGTGGCTTTCTTAAATGAAATCTGTAAATTCTGTTAGTAAGAATTCTTACTTGAATTGTTTCTTAGAGGTAGTGAGAGGAAATGAACAGTAGTAACTACTACAAGAAATCAGCTGCACCTTGATTTTGGAAAACAAGTGTGAGGTCTTATTGTGTGTTTCTCACAAAGCAGTGTAATTCAGTACAGGGACAACATGTTTGCACATGCTCTACTTTCAGGTTGATGGCACTCCCATGGACCTCCATGATTAGGAGGTCTGGATGTTGGGCTGTTAAGCAATAGTGGTAAGTCTTGTTGGTAGCTTCTTCTGTCAGTAAACACTATAGTATCCCTTCCTACTGATGTTTGTTCATTGAGAAAACACAGATATTGAATTAGCAAAGGGACTGGAAAGTAAATAATTCGGTTTCTCTTAAAGCTTTAAAAAAGATGTTTGCCTAAATAGGTTTTTAAGGGGCATGTCACATGGCAAGGGGCAGAAATGCAAAGATTTCCTGTCTCACCTGAATTAATATATTTTTATTGGCTCTAAGTGTCCCCAGAATATCAAAGCCTTTTAAAGCCCAAAACAGTCTCTGTGTCTCACCTAAAGACACCCTTCTCTAGACAGATTCACTGTGATGGATATGACTTTGATATTCTGATACGGATGAAACAGGGACAAAATAATATGACATAAAAGTTTAACTGTGTTACTATTATTTTTTAAATTTAGTGTGCCTTTGCAAAAATGTAACTGTTGTAAAAAACGACTTGCCCAAAATTGCAAGCAGTCAAAGTAAAAAAGAATTGGGCTTGCCTTAATATGGGCAGTTGAGATAAAGGCTTATTGGGAGCTTGCTTGAATAAAGGCTGATAAGGGAAGTGCTTCTGGCAGGTTTGTAGCACAGCTGGAAGGTGGAAACCTGTGCGGTGAGGGGTGGAGAAGAGTAGTGTTTGAAATTATATTATCTTATAAAACATCCTTATAGTAGAAAACATAGAAAATAAGCAACAGAATGTATAATTGATTCTCATAAACCTAAAGAGTGTCTGTAATAGATAATATTCGCAGCTAACTCCCATTCGAAGCATGGGAGAACCTTCTCCATAAAGTTCTCTTTACATTGCTGCCAGCACCGTAACCAAACTGGACTAACTCCAGCAGTTCGCAAAATAAATTCCATTAATACAAGTATGTGACAATAACTGTGGAACGTTTAACTGCATGATTGCACTTAACTAATAACAAAAACCCCCAAACCAGAAGCACATTCCACAAAGCAGCACAACAATCTAAGCCTCAATACAAAACTCAAGGAAAAGCCCCCTCTTGCACGATAGAGCAATTTACAAAGACTGAAACAAAATCTAAACACACTCGTTAACAAGCACAAAGCAGAAAGAAAGAATATAGCTGCTTCCCACAACTACGCATGTTAACTCACTAAAATAGGGGACTGCACACCTTAAAGCAAACCACTAACAATGAGTCAGCAGTAAAGTACTGTGTATTAAAACAAAACAACTAATAAAAAGTAAGATATATACCTGGTAAGTTACCAGATGTAAGACAAGGTAAAATTTGTATCAAAGTAGCGAAATATAATTAGTAAATAAGGTTTCTTTGGAGTAAAGGTCAAAGATGTTAATCTATAAGGTATAAAGCATAAGGTATACAAGGTATAAGGCAAAGACTAAAAAGTCAGAGTAAATGGTTGCTCGCCCCTACATTGTCCGAAGGAGTGGGAGGAGATAGAGTAACTTGATGGCTACTCTCCCAGCGATGATGGAACTTCTCTCCCCTGTTTTTTGCTCATGTCAGATCTCTTTTTGTATTTCTTTCCTAGGCAGTTTGAGTGACTATAGTCAATAATATGTTTTGGGTTGATAGACAGACGACATAGGCCTAAGGGTTGGCTCTCTGTGTCCCCACAGGATGTATCAAAGAAAGGCCATGGTATTTCCATAACACTCCATTCTCTGTTAATCCAATCAGTCTGTCTGAGCACTTTCCGCAAGCCACGGAGGTAACAGCTCAGGTTGTTTCTGTGTTACTGTGATGTGAAGAAACTGCTTTATAGAATGAGGCATGAAAGACTCTGCTCAGGGAAACCTGGGGTCAAACCACGAAGGAACCTGGTCTGACTGTGTGAGAGTGGGGTGACCCTGAGATTAGCTCAGATGGTTAGAGCATCGTGCTAATAGCATGATACAGGGTCATGCGTTTGATCCCTTCATGGGCCATTCACTTAAGAGCTGGACTCAATGATCCTTGTGGGTCCCTTCCAACTTAGAATATTCAGTGATTCTGTGTAGGGAATGAAGTGGGGACGCTCGTGGGCTCACTGGAGCCCTGGCTGCCAAGGGGCTTTGGTCCCATCAGTGACAATCTCTGATGCTGGGACTGTGACTGCCAGAGTCTTATGAATGGTCAGACTGGGAAGTTTCCTTAGCAGGAAAAGGTTTGGTCACAAATCTTGATTACATGTCTGTGATTAATAACAAATCACTGATATTTAGTATGTAAAAACACACCCCCATTCTCCTCCAGTTAGCATTGTACTTGTGGGAAGAGTGTGCTTTTAAAGTAAGTCTTCCATTCACAGCCTCTTCATCATCACTATCTTACTGAATGTATTTTAACTACCATACCAAATCATGGCATATTATTTTTTAGGTCTCACAAACTTGTAAGTCTAATATAATATATTGACCTGTATCACACAGCCAGTACAGAACTTCATGCTGAGTAATTTTCAGGTGGGTAGCTCTCTGCCATTGCTGCAGGCTTTGCCTGCAGCTAAATGAAAGCCTGAAAAAAGGGGAGTTAGGTTATGCTTAGTGGTTCCATAGTGTGAGTTTGCCTGCTAAGACACCTGTCAGGATTTTAGATGGTCTAGTGCTGCAGCCAGAAGCAAAGCGCTGAGTCAGAAGCAGCAGGCTGGTGTAGTTGTGCAGAACCAGAGAGCTGTCAGCAGAGTAATTTCAGTGGCTTGAGCACAGCTATGCAGAAGCTACGTAGCAGCGGACCAGAGATGTGTGACTGCTCCCCTTGCCTACCTCAGCATCTGTAGACACAGGAGTACAGATGTTTGAGTAACAGGACTGTCCATGGATTGGAATTGAAAATTGTTTTGTTAAAGCATTGTGTGTCATCCTTCTGAATAAGTCCTGTTGATCTATGCAACAACAAGTGCAGATATTTATAGGTTTAGATATTTAGGGTTATTTTTACTGGAAAAAAAAGAGTACCTAAAATGCCTAATTAAAGTATTGCTAATAAACATTACACTACAATATTGTAGATTACTGTGAATCTTCATCTACAAAAAATATTTCTTCTTTTCCAATATGCTGTTGTAGTTCAGAAGGTGATCATCCACAGAATGCCTGGGGACTTTGTATTCTTGACATAGAAGAATTTATTTTTTTTAAAACTAGTTAATTGTTAAGGGGTTTTGTGTTGTTTGGGGGGGATTTTATGGCTCTCAAATCTTGTGATACCAAACAGTGAAATGCTGATGACAGAGAGTATCACATGCATTGTTTGTTTCAAAGAAGTGAGTTAGATGTTGTTGTGACCCCCCTCATCAGGGCAACCGGTTTTGTAGTTAATGAATCCTTTGAGGTGGATTAAAGCAAAATGCTGCTAAGTAACCAATAAAATAACGAATTTTATTACATCTTTGAATTTACATCTGCTTTGAAACTGTAACTGGAAATAAACATAAGGGACTGGAAAGAGGTGTAAGCCATTCTGGGATGTATGATAGACCTAAGAGAGGAAAGCTGTAAAAATGAAAATTGAGAAAGAATGACAGGAGAATAGATGGAAAGATAAATCCACCCGTGGGTCCAGTGATATGTGGATGATCATGATCGTAACGTGCAGCCTTGTGGAGATGGGCACCTGTGTATGCATCAAATATTGGGGGTTTTATAACACTTGGTCTTCAAGTGAACATCCTAATACATCCTCTGAGAGGTGTTCTGGGCATGCAGTCTTCTTTCGCTTTGAAAGAGCCTCTCTCATGCTGCATTTCGATATTAATACTTCTACGATCCAGTTTGGACATCAGAAACATGTCTGCATCAAACATCATTTTCTCTATGGTCTGGTCTCAGGTGGTAAAAAAGTTTAAATTTAAGGGTTGAATCTTAACTAGGATTTCAGATGGTTGTTTCTGTAGAAATTATTTTCTACTCTCTCATTTAGGCTTTTGAAAGATTTATTGGAAAACTGTATGATCAGTGTTACACAAAGAAGTAGATGATCACACCTAGACTGCCAAATTGCTTGTTGTTTTCTTCTTCCCCTACAACTCCATGCAAAGATTAGACACTGGGTTTTAGTACTGAGAAAGAATCATGATGTTGTATAGAGCTCATGTCATATATTGGCATTCCTTCTCCTTTTGATGCCATATCTGTGTAACCTGTTCTGTCTATTCCCTCCTCTGGCTAATGTCTACTATTCTTCTCGTTTGCATTCTTGTTGCTGCTTTCAGTTTTCAACAAATACAAAGGCTCTTCCCACTGGCCTAAGTGGCTGTTAAGGCTTTCTGACACACATTGACTATACATCTTGAGCATAAAGGTGAAACCTGATTTTTGGACTTAGATGCTGTCTTAGTCTCATATTGAAAAAAAGGGTTAAAAATGTGTAAGATAGGTACACCTCACTGCTCCTGAACTCTTCTTCTTGAAATCCTCACACACAGAATCAGATTCCCAGACTTAACAGCTATTCTGTGTTGGAAAGGGAAGGGTAAGGCATATTTCAAGGGTTGTTTGGTTTTGGTTTTGTAGGCTTTTTAAAAGTCTTTTACTGATCATTATACACCAGTTGCTTTATTAGTTCTAGAGCATTGAGTGCAAATAACATTAAAGAATTTTTGTTTTCTCCTGTTTTGGACATGCTCAAATACCATTAATTCTGAAACTTGACTAAGTGAAGGGCTGCTTTTTAAAGAGTGAGGGAATAATTGCTCATTTTTTATCTATCCCTTTGTGTTGCTGAATTCTGTCTCTGAAGAATGCTCTATAGATTTGCATATTTGCAAGATGAGGTAAGCCATAACTCAAGGCATAGATTGAATAGATCAGTTACGGTTTTTACTAGCATAGATTAAATTTATTCTTGCATCTAAAATGAGTGTTACATTATCATTTGTTCACTAAGTATATTGTATCAGCCATGTACTCAGTGGGTTGTCCTTTGGTTTCTTTACATTGGGAGAAATGTAATTCTTTGTTCAGATATACCTGTTTGATCACATCCTTATGTAGCTTAGTAAACCAAATCAGAATGAGTATTGTGCTGGTGCAGTCTGCAGCTGTGGATTCAAGACTACCTTCACTTGAAGGCTCAGTGTTCTCAGAAATATATATCCTGGCAACTCTTCTACAGACAAAATTAAAAAAATAGGTCGTGAACAGGCCTTGTGATGAAGTGTGTTGTTGTGTCTGGAATGTAGAAGTTTTTCATCATGAAAAAAAGGTGTTTCAACACTATTGTTCTGGTAATTGCTCTTGTAAAACCAGAATGTAGGTACTTCTTAATCATTTGACCTGGTGTAGTGGGTTAGCCTTGGCTAAGGACCAAAGCGCCCCCCTAGCTGCTTCCTCAGTCCCCTCCCTCCATGGGCTGGGGGAGAAAAGATCGAGACCATGAGATCACGCACCAATTGTCATCATGTGCAAAGCAAACTCAACGTGGGAAAATTAATTTAATTTACTGCCAATTAAAAAGGTAAACCTTCATGTTCTCTCTGCTGTTTCTAACTCTTCTGGTTGGTTTCCTCTTTCTTTCTCTGTTCAGTTTTGCCTGTCCTTAAATATGCTGTCACAAAGGCACCACCACCAACGCTGGTGGGCTTGTCTGTCTCCTGCCATGATCTATTGGAGGTGTTTGGAACTGGCTGTACAGTTCACGACAGACACATGGCACTGCACAGCCCCTGGGCACCAACACTCGGACAGAGACGCCTCATAATCCCAGAACATGGAATCTGCTGTGATGTGTAAAATCCAATTTTTGCAGTGGTAGAAGATAGATTTTGATAGAACCTAGCCTCTTAATTCAACGCTTCAAATTTCAATATTATCAATGCAAATCACATGTTACTATTTCACTTGGTGGGTTCAAAGATAGCAGCTGCCTGCCAACTGGCTGAAGTATATAGAAATGGTGGTGTTTTCAGAGTGTGATTTTATAGTGGAAAGATGACTGCAAGCTGAGTGGAATTTTCTTTTAGATTTGTTTTGGTTTGGGGGGGGGGGGGGGGGGGGAGGTTGATATGTTTTTTACAGCACAATGTAAGTTCATACAGTTTTTATGTGGGAGAAAGGAAAACATTTTCTGTTTATAAAGGTGTGCTTCATTCTGTGCTTAAAAACTAAACAACATGTTTTTCCACAACATACTAGTTATAAATTGTTTTAGAGGGTCTCATACATACTTCATGTTTGCAGCTATCAGCATACTACTAGAACTGGGATGGTATTATTAGGATTTTCTCTACCAATATAGTTGTTAATAATCCTATTGCTTTCTGTAAGACACTCTGTAAGCGTATTTTTTATGATACTTTTAAAATGGTTTTGATATCTTAAGCTAATTGTTGTTAATAAGTGCAGCCAGTGTTGCTAAGTGAGCTCTGTGTTGTTAAGGAGTTGGCCCTCTACTTTGCACTGAAAGGTCTTTACATCTTCTAGAAGGCACTACAAGACTTAATTTTGTATGGTTTGTGATTTGAGCTCCTTTAATTGAAACTTCCACGTCCTGACTGGTTTTTTTTTTGCTTAGAGTACACTGAAGTAGGCAGCACTTGTATTTCCAGCATGTATTATTTGAGCATGTTGTCATCTACTGTCAGGATCTGCAGACAGCAGCTGCTGGTCATTCCTGCAGAGCTGCCTGCCAGGATTAATAAAATGGTGAGGGAGGAGAGCTGTGAGTGGCAGATGCTCGAAAAAGCAGAGTAACAGTAGGACTATAGGCAGTATCCTGAGACAGAGAGTTAGCAGACGTATTTAATGTCATAGATGTATAGTGTGTAGGGCTGGAGGATGTTACACACTCTTTAAACCACTTCAAGGATTCATATAATTTTCTGCTCCATGTTCTGCCAAATATCTTGTATGTGAGAGGGGAGAAATGAAAAACACCTGGGAAAAGCTGCCTCTTGTCTGTTGCATTGGGAATTATCTAGAGTAACTGCATGTGCCACAAATATTGAGTGCTTTTTTGTTTTTATGAAACTTCAGTTTTTTTGAAATGTCATGTGCATTTGACAGCAAAGCAGACATGATTATCCATGGATATTAAGTAAAAGAAAAGAACCCCCAGAATCAATCTGGTTCCTCTTACAGTGATACTATATATAATGTGTAATAGTCTTATGGCTAAAGTATTGTAGTTGCTCCTATAAGTGTGTTTATACATTTAGTATTCTGGGAGCTCTTTTTTTTCTGGAAAAGGAGCAGTGTAGTAGAGGATTATGTGTATTTTTTTTTCTCCCTTTGAGATTCAGATCTCTAGCATGGAATGATACTACCATAAAATTTCCAGCTCTTTCTCTGTGGCATCTTAGCACATTAGCTGTATTGTTATAGTCAAGCCCTTTTAGTAGACTTGGACTGTGTGGTAATGTGACAAGGCTAGGAAGATAAAAATGTTAAAATATAGCCTACTTGTTTAGAGTTTGAAATCTATCCAGCACAGGAGAAGATTACATAAAGATTAGATTCCATTTACTGTAATATGTATGGGTTTATATTCGGAGACATTTATATAATATAACATGCAGTAAACATTAATCTGGCTAAGTAGTATCATGCCCTCTTACTGACTTTTTCTTAGTGCTATATTCCTTTGTCTCGTTTCTTTATCGTACTTACTTGTTCAATTCCTCCAATCTTCTCTCATTTGAAATTCTCAGAATATTTAGTGTTCCCCATCTCTACTTTTAAGAGATCAAGTCAAAGGCAAAAACAAAATATACTTTTTAGACGAATCAGTTATAAAATCTTAATTGTGTAGACACAAAAGCACCATATTAAGTTGTTTCCTGAATTCAGTCAGTTGTGATCCTTGTGTTGTAGCCACTGGAGAGAGTTTACAGTATGTTTAATTTCCGTCACTCCTAGTGAACATAGAATGTATTGTACTTAGCAGCTGAAATGATTCCTCTGATATAAAATGAGTTGCACAAACAGTTATTATAAAAATTATTTTTAAAGAGAGGCTTTTAGTGGCTACTGTGATAAGAATGTGTTCTTGTGGTCACTTTCTGTGACCCTGGCAGTCTGCTTGTATGATAACGAAAGGTTAGCTTTTCATTTACACTTTCCTAGTAAGATTTTATCTGATGAATATATTCCATGCATTTCATTAATATAATCTTGTTATGTTGTAATTATCATGCAGTTTATTTTTTAAAAAGCAGCTGGCCTTTCTGTCTTCTCCCAACTAACATATGCAGAAGCACTGTCTTTAAACCATTTATGTTGGTTTATTTATTTTTATTTTCTAGGTAGCATGTACCTGACTCTAATGCTTCACTTTCTGAGTAAAAATGAGCTTTTGTATGACCATGTTTACTATTTTTAGTGGTCTGTGCATTAAATGATGCAATGTAAAACACTGGATAAAGTCTCAGGACATATGTTAGCTACAGAAATTTTGATAGTAAGTTCACAGTAGTAGATTTCAGCCGGGACTTTCAAGCATTAACTCAAAAATATGATATCATCTGTTAATAGATCTTATAAATGTGCCATTACATAATTTACCATAAAAGCAAGTCTATTTGGTTATTTTGGCTGCTGGCCTCACTTGGTTATATTCAGACAGATGAAACTTTGTTTGTTTTGGAGATTTCATGGTTAAGAGTTCATAAATGCATATTATCTTCTCATAGGTTGTGGCCATTCTGCTGATTCTTGTATTTATAATTCCTTAACTTAGATATTTTGTCATAGGTCTTCAGCAAAAAGTAAGAGATTACTGTGCTTGAGAGCAGCACAATGTTCTCAGCATTTCTTGTAATCATGTCAGTGGATCTTGTACTTAGGGGGCATAAGGAGAAGGAGAGGCTTTGGCTGAGGCAACAGAGATTTTCATTTGAATTTATTACGACTCACTAGTGGTGAAATAATATCTTACATTTTTAATTAATAACTTTTTGAGATATTTTACTGTATTAAGTCATCATGTCTCTTTTAGACTGGGACAGCTATTTCTGCAGTTGCTATTTTATATGTTGCTGGTGATTTCCTCTCTGCGTGTCCATGGAAAGGTTGTCTTGCTTTGTGTTGTGGGATGACAATCAGGAATCATGTCCTGCAGCCTTTTCAATTCAATCTAATTTCAAAGTTTGGAGCATGAGGGAAATGTTTGGCATAACTTGTTTTGTATGCTGTTTCTGAAGGATTCTGCAAGGTCACACACAGGAAGCTCTAAGTCCCCATTTACTCTTTTGTAATGGATTTTACTTCTTCCATAACTTCGTTCTGTAAATGCATTCTGAAACCATGTTAACAACTTTAATTTCAATAGTCCACTATTAGTTGTAACTTTTGGAAGAAAAATTCATCATAGTTAAAGGTGAAAAATGAAGTTAAAATTCATCAGAACTGTTACATGAAAAATAAAAACTATCTGCCAGATTCATTTGCATCCCTTCATGAGATTCAGATTTGTCTAATAAAAGTAAATTGTGTAGAACTAATGATTTTGATAACTGTTTAATACTGCTTGGCATCATTTTTCATAATAGCATTGTATGCAATGAAGAGAATGCATGTTAAAGCTGTTATGATACACCTAACAATGTGTCAAAACTTAAAAAATATTTGCCAGCTGGGAGACTAGCAGCAGTTCCTTATAGGAGCGGCATTTTCTGCCTGACCTGACACAGACAGTGAAATGCACAGTCGAAACATAGGTTAAAAGAGAGCAGACTGATGGCAGATTTGACCAGTGTGTTTTTAACTGAGGTAAGCGAAGACTGAGTGTTTCAGAACATGGAAAAGAAACTATTCCTATAAAATGTGATGAGAAGCTTTTTGTCCCTGAAAACAGCTCCATATGGGATTCAGGAGTCAACAGAAAACACTGAGCCTGAGCTCACAGTCAGCTGCCACAGTTAGTGAAATCCTTGAAAATGAGGACAAAGTAAAAAGAAAGTAGGTGTGCTTACTTTTGCCAAGAAAACCTGTGAATGTTACCTGTGGTTATATAAGATCTGTGCTTTTAAAAATGAGAATGATTAAAAAAAGACACAGTAAACTGTCCAGGAGTTAGACAAAATGTCAGTGGAGGTGAACACAGAGTTCAGTCTTTAGCTTATAGGAAAGAGATGGAAACATGTCTGGATTACTTGAACGCAGAAGTGAAAATTGCTGTTACTAAACAGGTTTTTTTCTTATCACAATAAACAAACAAAAAACAAAGGACCAAAAGGCAAAAGCAATAAAATTCAAGGTAAGAATTTGACAATGTTTAAGGGAATGTTTAATTCCTGCATCAACTGGGACACGCAGTAGATACTCTTCCCTGTGATGCCTCCATATCAGGGCATGCCTTTTGGAAAGTTACTTCTTTGCCAAAGATAATATATAGAATTTAATACTGGATTTAACTAGAAGCTACATAAGCAACTAGGGCTTGTAAGCTTGACTGTGTACTCTAATGGATATTCCAAACAGTCTATTAGTTCATGAACATGGATGGTCTTTTTTGGCTCACTTGCTGCCTGGTTGCTCTCGGATGTGTTACCTAGTTAAACTGCCTTCCATATATCTTCTTGCAGTGAAATGAAGAAAGGGACAATGGCACAATGCTTTCAAAACTGATGGCAGAGGCAACAGAAAGAAAGCATGTGTGATACTCTAGAAAAGGAGAATACAATACTAGCACTAAGATGGGGTGAGAACTGGGAGGGAAGGCAAGACTGAGAAAGCTGCATGAGGTGGTGGTGAGGTTGATCTCATAAAGGAATAATTTTAAGAACTAGACTGAGTTCTCAGGAGCAGCGACTTAAAGAATGTGGAGATAGCTGCTATTTTTGCTAATAGAAATAAGTAGAGTAATAATTTTAACAGCCGAAAGAGCATATTAATGTGGCTGTGTTACTATAACTTCCTGGTGGGCTAAAATAACAAGATAATTAAAATCAAACAAATGCCAAGAACTGTCAGCAGAAAGGACAAAAAGAAAAGAACAGACTGACTTGAAAAAGAAGGTAGCTGTTGTATGTTCAGAGTAAAGGAAATATGGCATGGAGAGATCTGAGACTTCAGGAGTGAGACCCAAACTGATGAGGTGACATGCAAGAGAAATCCTACAGCAGCTGTCCTTTGGGTCCTGTGTGTGGCTGTGAACACCCAAATGGGTACCAGCAACACAGTGGGGAGTTCTTCAGTTGCAGCAATAAATCCAGTTTTCTACCAGTATCTTTAAATGTGTTACCCTGAGCTTCTGGAAAGCTGACATCCATGCTGTTTTCTTCATTATTCTAACTCTGTGATGCAAAGTACTAAGAAGAGGAAATGTGAAGATGTAGTGAGCAACAATGTTAGAAGACATGTCAATTAAAAAACAAAATTGAAATTTAATTATTGTAGAGTTCAATCTTACTGTTCTAGATAGTGTCGGAAACTGCTCAAAGCTAGTGTACTCACCGGAATATGAGAGGCATCTGGTAACAGACATTTTGCCAGACTGAGGTCCAAATGATCTACAGTTCAGAATACATACAGTAGATGGTGCCAGACTAACAGGAAGTTGGTGTAGTCATTAAGTCATGTAAAGACCCATTATTCCTTTCTCAAAACCAGTTTTGAAAATAGAAAAGTCATCCCTTTCTAACTGCTGGATTTTCATACTGACTCCATTTCATGTCAGGAGTTCTCCATTGGTTTCCATACCTCATGAAGAAGAAACATGTCACTTTAAATACAGATGAAAGTGAGAATCTGTGGGGTTTGGTTGTCTGTTCAGATAGCAGATCTGCAAGTAAATTGGTGGTCACTGTCGTTATGTGCATTTTACTTTAGGAGCCTTACATTTGCTGTTATTTCAAGCGTTGCTATTGACATGGCTCGGCTTCACAAACGAAGATCTGGGCAGGGCTCTCCCCACGTAGGTGTGCCCTTCCAGCCTGCGCAGTGGATTTGACCCCACCCTTTAACTCCTAAGGTTCATCTGCCACGGCTGAGCAAGTTTGGATGGTGATAGTGAAGTCCTCAGGACTAGAGTCTACAACCCCCAGTATTCCCAGGAGGTCTCCCATCCAAGTACTAACCAGGCCTGACCCTGCTGAGCTTCTGAGATCTGATGGGATCGGATGTCAGCGTGGTATTTAACTGCCTAAGTGTTGCTGTAGAACATTAAGATGTTGTGGTTGGGTTTGTAGGGAAAATCAAATTTTTGTGGGTACTTTTCAACAAATCATGCTAACAACTTTTATGTATTATTTACTACATGTTAATTATTTTTCTTATGTTACACAGTAATAAGCATTTACGGTATACACAAAATGCTTCGTGTGTGAATTTTCATTTGCATCTCTTACCCTCTTCACAATATGTAAAATCTCAGTCCTTTTCCCATTCAATGCATTATAAGTTTATCTTTTCTACAGCTTTTCCTTTAAACACAGAGCCATGTAATTTGTTACGTTTTGAACTAAGGAACAAATACGTGAAGGAGAAAAGGAATCAGATTTTGTTCACAATGTCTAAAGCTGTATTTTGTTTTAATATATGCTGATGTTGATTACAGTTTAAAATGATGGAAAGAATTATGTATTTACTAAAGATTCAGAATATCTGAGTGTCTCCAATTGAAGACAGAAATGTCTTTCCCATGTCAATCCAATCTTTCTAAAGCCAAAATACCAAGAAAAGACAGTTTGATTTTCCTGTTATTTTCATGACTGAGAATCCAGAAAAATCTGCTTTAGAACAGTAACATAAACCTTTCTGTCTCTTTCTTTATGAAATTGATACAAAAAGAGGTAGAAGTATTCATGTATTTCAGTGATGATATACCTAACTATAAGCAGGTTCACATATGCCAGCAGTTCAAATTTTGGTGTCTTTCTTCTGGAGTTACATATTTTGATGGAAAATTTGATACTAAGGTCCTGTGTTTGAAAAGGGACTGAATTATATGGATGATTAATAGGAAATGTCAATGCTAGATAAGAATCAAAAGGCATTTACTTTTATAGATACCAGCTTATAACACGTTGTTAGAGGGATTTCCAGATTTTGTTATCTTGACTTTCTTTTGCCTCTAAAATTTAGAAATTCTTAAAGAGACTAAGGATAAAACCCCAAGTTAGTTGGAACTTTCATATTCTTATATTTCTTTCAGTGTTATCTTGGCAAGGAAAAATAAGTAAGTATCGAAGTGTTTCCCATAATCTAGTTGTATCTCTGTAAATTGCATTTTTTTATTCTGGTCTTGTACTACTTTATCATAATATTCACAGATTGTCTTATTCTATGAATAGCAAGAATGTGAAGAAAAATGAGTTAGTCTTTGTCAAAGAATAGAACAGTAGTCAGTTCATGTTGCTAACATCAATATTTTTAGAGAAAATTTATAAGAACTAACAGATATACTGTTTTATATACAGAGATTTTTTTTGTCTCTGTGTTTAGAATTTCTATATTATGTATACTCTGAGAAAATGTAAAAGTAGGGAATTTTGCACTTCACAGCTGAAAGACAAATGAAGCATTTAAAAAGAAATAGATATCAGGCCCAGCTTTATTCTGAAAATAAAACACCTGTCACCTTTTCTAGCAAAACCAAAGAGATTTCTTTACATACAAGCTACATTTCTTTACAGCTTATTCTGTGTTCTGGGAAGGAGTTAATGAATTCTTCTGAATGGCTTGAAACATGTTTTGAGATTCTCTAATAGTTGATGTTCTCTGGCATTTGTTTCCCTTTCCCTTGAGCCTAATCCCTCTGCTCAGCTGAGAATGGGAAACATTTAACTTCTTTCAATTTCTGCTACAGAAATTGCTGCCTTTACTCCCCTTCTGTCCTTCTTTCTTCTTTTCTTATTGGTTCTTTTTCTCCACGTGTGGAATGCTGCCTTTGCCCATCTTGTTAGCATTCCTTTCATGACTTCAGATTGCTGCCAGGTACCCAGTACTGAGGGTAGTCTATCAAAACTTAGACAAATAATGCTAATTTGAGTGACCAGTGATGGATTTTGGTTATAATCTCCTGTCATTTGTGCTCCATTTGTTTACCTAGATTTAAGATCTGAGGCAGTATTTTGTATATCTCTTTGATGTTTAGCAGTGTACAGGGTCTGATTAAAGATTTTGCGAGACCCAGGTATAGTTGTGGGATTTTTATAGTGATCAAAACTTGCTCTTTTTTTTTCTGGTTTGAAAACATGGAGACATGTTTCCTTGTACTACTTCAGAGATGGTAAAACACTGAAGCCCAGAATATTGGCTGAATAAACTGTCAGCCTTGCTTTTGATAAAACTGGAAAAGTGTTGCACCGTTTCCAAGTAAGCCCTTAGCAGGTTTGGTTGGTTCTGAGCCCTCCTTAAAGCTGTGTATTAGTATGCTTCTGGAACATTCAAGTCAGGCTGGTTTTCTGCCTTTCAAATTACTGTTCTGTATAGTAAAAAAAAGGAGAAAAAAGGAGCAGTGAAATAACATAATGCATACCCAGTAATTCTCTAAATGCTGTCAATTATATACTCACAAGAGGGAATTAGAAATACATAAGCCATGAATAGTGAAACAGAATGTTGAACACATTTGGTAGACAGAAGAAATTCTTTCCTTTCCCTTGTTATCTATGCACTGGTCCTTCTTCCTGCTTTCAGAATGTCCAGCAGTCTTGTTTTATGTATCTATAAATAACATGTTAAAAGACACAAATATTAAGTCATTCTCAGTGGAAGCACTGGAATACCACAAAGTTACCTCCATTTTATATTCCTCAAGCATTCCCAATCCCTTTCCTGCAAATACTGCACATTTTGCATAAATAGGATATTTTGGCTTGGTGAACACTTTTCAATCCCAAAGACATCACAAAAGCAAAGTTCAAACAAGACAAATTCAGACACTAAGCACAGTGCTTAGTAATAAAGGCAATTATCTGTCGAAACAGATCTGTTGAACATCTGTTGTATGTGTGTAAGCTTTTTTTCTCCATATCTTTTGAGAGCCTTTGCAAAAGATTAGACTTAGTCAGAATTTATTGTTTTGGGAATTTCAGTTTAAAATATTGTAGAATATGTAAAAAAGTTGAGGTAAATTATCTCAATGATGCCTGCTAGCCTCCGTATCTATGAACCTGTGGGAATGGGGAACAGGAAATAGCTGATTTGACTCTTCTATTAGGGTATTCAAGATACCATCTTAACAACTTTCAGAAAAGTGCCTCCTGGATCCATTTCCACAATTGATGGGTTCATACATTCTCACATCTCTTCTTCAATGTGCCCTGTGGCTGCATCTCAAAGTTCTTCAGCATCTGAGTTGAAAACCTGTGGCATTGCTTTGTTCTCACTCCACTCCCAAGACTGCTGGCAGTGATCATAATTACATGAGGGTCAGGGAGATCATTAGAGCTGGTCTTGAAACTGTGTATTAAAATGTGGGGGAAACTAGCTAGCAGTGTGCATAAGAAAATGTCAAATCCATTGTTTTGTTAAATATTGTCAGATAAATTATCTAGAGAGAAGGTATGAATTTGGCTTCTTCCAGCTGCTGCAAATGTACTGGTGAAAGCATGTCCAACTGGTTAGTACCCTTCAAACGACTGGCTTGTAGGGCTTTCTCCCACATTAGGCAACACCCATAAATATTCGGTGATAAACGACAGGTTTCCTGTGCTTTTAAACAGGTTTCCTGTGCTTTTCTTATTACACTGGAAGTGTCTTTTATTCTAAGAATCTTAATTTTGGTAGACTAAATGAGCTGAGAAATTCAATTGTATTAGTGTCACCCTTGCACTGACAAGTACTAAGCATTTCTATAGGTTTGGGATTTCAGATACTTGTATCTTTCAAATAATTGTTTCTGAAACCTTTTAAATACTTTGTTAAAATACAGAAAGGAGGAAAACTGCTAAAGCAGTTGAAACACAAAAGTTTTAAGGAAGGTTTGCATTTTTTGTCTCCTTTCATTTTTTTCCTTAACTGTGAAGACTTGTTTTGTTGTGTTTTTAATGAGAAGGACTGCTTTTAGCATTCTTTTGGAAAGTTTAGTATGCGGAGGAGGTAGAATTTCTTTGAATTGAGCTGTTTTAATCTTATCTCCATGATAAGATTTCCTCTCACTTCCAGAAAATAGGCCAGAAAGAAAAAGAGCCCTTCCACAACAGGAAAGGAAAGAACAACATAGAACAGGGAAAGGAAACGTCATAACTCAAAATTACTTATCTCAAGTGTCACCAGTAGATTTGTGGTGACGTGAAGAACTGTATAGGAGTTCCTCAAACTGTAGAGACTGAATCATCAAGCAGCCATTTCTTTCTTTTTTAGTTATCTGCCCTTTTGCTCTTTGCTTAATGAACTTTTGAGGTACAATGGAGAAGAAGATCAGTATTTTTGCAAATATTATGCCAGTCCATTTCTGGGATGAATATACCTAGTTTTCAAAATTATGAAGACACGTTTTTCCTGTTCTAAAAACAAACAAACAGAGTCCCCCCAAATAACAACCATTAAACAATCTGTAGCAACAGATTTTGCAGTAATACATTTTTTGTGAACCCCGAATTTTGCCATCTGATCTCCTGCCTAAAGCAAACGAAAGACATGACTGACTCACTCTCTTTATGAAAGAGGCAGGGGACCAGAAGGGAGCATTATAAAATGTGTTAACATAGCTGTGAGATTTCATATTTTGGCAAGCATTCTGCAGCTACAAGGTGTTCCCTAATGGAAACCTGAGGTTATTAATTCTTAACCAAGTCTGGCGCACAAGACAGACATGCTGGAGAGTGGCTGCAGAAGAAGTTAACCTGAAGGAGGTGGTTTGTGCTAAAAAGTCAACAGAGAAAAGCTGAAGTATTCTCCTTTCAGTGAAAAAATTTTAAATGCAATGTGATAGGTTGGTTTTTTTTCCCACAGAATCATTGAAGCTGTTTTTCTGTATGTGTTCTTGGAATGTTATAGTAGGAGTTAGTGTTATACAATAAATTTTTTTTCAGAATTTCCTTTGTGACATCCAGTGTAAGAGTCCTTCTACAGAGGAGGATTACAAGCATTTTGGGAGTATAGATTTTTTATATGTCTTTTTTTTCTGTTGGAAATAAAAGGTTCTATTTATAGTACTGAAACAGTAAACAGTGTGTGGCAATCTGTAAGGCAAATAAATTTTCACATAAATTCTACAACTATTCTCTTTTTCCAAAGAAACTGTGTGCAAACACTTTGTATTCCGCTCTGTGTTGAAAAAGCACTTGTGATCTGTAATAGAATATGACACCTAAAATAGATATCCTTTTGATGGATTTGGTTTTATGTATTACACTTTTAGTTGTCAAAGGGCTGTCTTCAGTCCAGCAGCTGTAATGAAGAGCCATCATCCCCTTACCTCCCCTAAGGATGGGAGTCCATTAAAGTATACTAGCTGCTGGGGTGAGATAGTATTTACAATGTTGTTTAACACATATGGAGGGAAGAGTCATGACAAGAACTACTCTAAACAGTATTTCTGCAGATTTTGAAATATATTGAAAAATACAATTTTTCCATTGTTAGGCTACTTTCGTGCCGCATTTTGATGGTATGTGTAGTCAGAGAGCTGAATTATTGTAGCAAACTAACCACAAAAACTGAACAAGCTCCCTCGTCAATGTAAATGTAACTATAAATTGGCAGTGGACACAAACAGCAATTTTTCCTGATTACTATTAATTATTTTTTTAATTAATTGTCTTCTAATTACCCATATTACATTTAGAAATTAGTTTTGTCTTGAAAACTGGAATTTGACTTTCAAAAGTCAGAAAGTTCTTAATTCCTTTCTTTTAGTCAGATGGAATAAGAAATACTGTAGTAATCTGGGAAAGTAATAAAAAGAGTTACTTTTCTTTTTCTTTCCTTCCACCACATATGCAGAGGTGACCAGTTGATGCACAGTGACTACTACTGCAGTTCCATGATGAAAGCAGATGATAAGACAGCAGGTTGCTTACATGTAACTGGGACCCTTCTGCAGTAAAAGGTTGCAGACTCCGCAGAATCATTTAGCTACAGGGCTGACCAGTGTTTCAGATGGGCTGTGATTTCATTCCTAATGGTTCTGCTCCACAGATTCAACCCGTTTGCCAGATCAAAATGCAGTGTTTGCCCTGAACACATAAGATCAGAATGGGAGTTTTTTTAGGTGATGCTTTAATGATTTTACAATTCACATAACCTGATGAGATTTTATCAATAACCACAACCCACTGACCTTGGTTGATTTGTTGAAAACAAATGTTTATTATGTGATGTTATTTTTTCAAGGCTTGAAATATAATTTATCTGTGAGATTAAATACCCGCATTAGGTATAACTGAATATTGAAACAAAGTGTGAGGTACTCTTCATTATGAATCTGGAAACACATGGCATCTTCAAATCTGAAATTAGCAATTTCTTCTAAAATAATCTTTAGTGAAGGGAGCAAATGCCAACATTCACTGCTGATATAAATGGCCAAACTTCAACACTTACTGCAGATATAACTGGCTATTCATTTCCATCATAACTCTTTACATCAGTTTTTCAATAACTACATTACTTAACTGGAACATTAATTCATATTATAGGGTTTTTTTATTAAGGTTGGAAATAGTTGGAAAAGAAACATAAAGCAAATGCATTTCATTTTTTACTTTAGCATGAAAGCAAGCATTTTTTTGTGGGATACAGTATGTGTGCAGCAAAAGTCTACAGAACACAAGGAAAAATATTTTGCAGAATAAGTTCTATTATTTTGCTTTTAGATAAGCGTATTAAAGAACAATTGTTCTGTGAATACACTACAAGATTGCTGTATTTCAATTTGCATTTGCAATACAATAATAATGAATACAATATTGTTAGAGAACTATCAGTTGCTCTCAGCCATCTCTTAGCTGAAAAGAAAATTCAGTGTGCAGAAAAGAGTTTGTTTTGTTGGGGGTTTTTCTTACAATATTTGGCATGTGAGAAGTACAAGCTGGGAAAAAGAATAAGGAGGTGAAAAAATATGATAAAAAAATCATGTTTTGTCAGGTTAGGGATAGCAGCTCCCACAAAATGCTTGCAAAACAGTTTCACAATAAACCTTGTTTGTCAATAACATGTGGTGGTTGTATTTATAAAAAGGGAACTAAGTGAAGTGCAACACTGTTTTAGCCATAACATCGAGTAATACCTAAATAGGTCTGACTCAAATGGCTGGCTTTGCTTTGCTTAAGATGTAATTGTTTTCATCAGTCAAAATCTTTTTAAGCTTTTGTGTGTCTGTGCTTTTGTTCAAATTAGTATGATCTGTGCTCCTATTAAGCCTATTTCCTTTAAAGTGCAGGAGTGCTTTGTTTTCTAAGTTTGTCCATCCAACATTATAATAGAAGTAATCAGTAACTTAAGTTTCATAGAGTGTTTGAGATATTCCTCCAAGGATTCAATAGGTTTAGAAAATACTTAGAAACACTGAAGTGTGTTAGCCTGGGCTTAATGATGTGTTACAGGACTGCCAGTTGTTTATATTGTGTGTTGAACACCAGTTTCAGCAAAATTCCAGTTCTGGTATCACACCTTGGGGTTACCAGAGTCTATAAAACAAACCAAAATAATCCTGTCATTGCACGCAAGAAAGCTCCCTCTTCAATTTAATGTCTTAAATCGCAGTTTTCTCTTTAAGGATTTTGACAGAAGAAAGAAGACAAAGGTGTCTAAAAGGCCACTTAATTACAGTAGCCATCCCAAGACAAGGGAAAGAGTCGTCAAGGAAAGTGATGACCTGTGATGAGAGTCATTACTAGCCAGGGTTCGCACATGTGATGCTAAAGTTTGATGTTAGTTACTTCTCATAATATTTTCCTCTACTTTGACTGGAACACTTTCATATTCTTTGAATAATTTTATTTTTGGGCACAAAAGGGAGAAAAAGCCAAAAGCAAATGAACAAACAAACAGAACAAAAGCAGGAACAAAACCAACCCAATCCAAAAAACAAAACACTCAAAACCTGGTTACAATTGATTTCCTCTCTCCTTGTTTATGGTTTCATTTCATCATTTTATGCATACTTGCATGTTCCTCCCTGTTCCTAATTTTCTCTCATGAAAGTTATACCTTTGATCTAGCTACAGTAATTGCAAAATATTTGAGAAATTATCTAAGGTTCTGAGTTGAGGTATGTAAGGAAAAAGTGAGAGAAATGCATGGATCTATGTAATAGTCTGTGAAACTGTCAGATTAACTACAGGCTGCTGGACATTATCTTAAAAAATTAGCTGCTGATATAAACTTAATGTGTGTCTTGGTAATATATTTTAGTTTCATCTGCATTATTTGAAAATATGATCTCACATTTAGTTGAAAGGAAGTCCAAGTTATTTTCTGTGTGGACTAGTCTATTAGTTTTTTTCTATTTTAGGGGTTGACAAAGGTGTTGAGTACTTGGTTTACAAGGATATAATTATAAAAGCAGTGTTTCTTTGTGGGTAGTTACTGAAACAGTCTCAAATATGGAATAATTTTATTAAATCATCTTCTGGAACTGCTGGGATTTTTCAGAACTTGGTTTCATATATAGCTCATCATTGTACATTGCTGTGTCTCTGCAGTGAGACTTGGCAAGGATTTACATGGGAACTGTCCTGCAATGGTCATAGGTGCTGTTATTTCCATCTGGATGTTTCTTAAATCTTAGCATTCGAGACTAGGATAGTCACCTGAACTGTTTCAGTTTCTTATTTTGAGACTTAAGAAAGTCTTAAGTTACAAATTCTGGAGTTATAAATGTTCTCCTTGGTTTATTTCATGCTGGAATTTACTATATTTCCATTTGTCTGTTTTCAGTGAATCCTGTCTTATTGAGCAACTTTATAGGTGTTAGTTTTCTGCAAAGTACTAGACTTTATCTGTTTTATATTTGTTCTGCTCTTATCTTGACTTCCTTTTTTTTGCTTCAATATTGAAGTTTCCAAAGAATCTTACAGAAGAGGAATCTATTTTAGTGCTGTTTAAATGAGGAGAACTATGATATCCTTGCCTAGGGAAAAAAGGACTTTGGTATCCTTTTACAGTCACTAACACAGGAAATCCAACCATATTGCTTAAAATAGCTAAAATACCTTGAAAAAAAATCAAAACATATGGCTTTAACAACTAAAATAAGTGGAATTCAAATGAGAACTTACTGAGAAAAAGAAATCTGTCAGAAATCAGATTTGAAATGATCAGTACGGTAAGAGGTGATTCTGCAAGCAGCAGAGTTACTATTGCTGCAGGTCATGGTCTTCTGTGATAGGTGGTGCAACTGGTTCAGGAGTCACCTTCTCTCTGCTCCAGCTCTTGGGCACGGTTGTTGATTCACCTAATCAGGTCTGGATTATTTTGGCTGCAAACTGAGTGGGCCATGCTGATTCTGTGCTGAGCTGGCTGAGGGTGTATTTGCTCCAATGCCTTCACAGATGCATTCCTGTGGCTTCCAGGTGAAGTAGAACGGCTGCTTCAGAACAATGAAGTGCTTGGGCTGATAAACCCACAGCTATCAGCACATGGGCCCACACAGAAGCATACCACAGAAACATACTCCACTCCCATGTGATCTGTTTTATTCCACCATCACAGGAATTCTCTTTCTACCCATTACTCAAAATAATGAAGGAGGACTGTCATTGGTCTTGCCTATTACAGATTTTCTGTACAAAAATTCTTTATTTAAGTGATCATTTAAGTTAATGTCAGGCAGCTCAGGTAAAAGTTTGAAGGTGGCCCTAAAGCACACAGAATGCTGACAACTGAGCAGTAATTTAAAGAAGTCATGGAAGCTGGAATTACAGAGGTGCTTGAGGTTGCAATCAATTATGTTGCTTCAGTATTGATTCATAGGATAACTTCTTTCACTTGGGCTAAAGTAAGCAGAGTAATTGAGGTATAATAACCTTAGCTAACTGCTCCCATAAAGCTTCACCCTTCATTAAGAAGACTGAATTTATTAAATTTGCTTGATAAATCTTTATATTTTTGGACGACTTCCTAATGCTATGTGATAACAGTCATGAAAGTATGATCTTAATCTAAAATTAAGATCACATACATGTGGTGCGTTGGCTCTGCAATGTACTCACCAATGCTGCTCTATCCATCTCCTACAGCTGGACAGGGGAGACAAAACATAACCCAACGTACCTGGATCAGCAGAGGAACAGGGAGGGATCACTGACCTGTTACCTTAATGGGCAGAACCATAGATAGCTGGGGCTATTTCTACAGGATAACATTACATTTATTTTTAACAGGATTAATATTAAAAAAATAACTACTCTGTCAAGGTGGCCAATAGTTCTATTTCAGAACAATGGTGAAACCATATATTAAGATAAACTCTTTTTCATACAATTTTATTTTATGATTATCTTGAAATAACATTACTGAGCTGTTAGAAACCCACATAGTGGGTTTGTTTTGTTTATCTTCCTGGATGTATGCATAGAAAGAGCTATTACAGTTACAACCGGGCATACCAAATCCTATAAAAAGTAAAACCAGACAATCATATAATCATAGAATGGGTTGGGTTGGAAGGGATCTTAAAAATCATCTAGTTCCAACCCCCATGCCATGGCCAGGGACACCTTTCACTAGATCAGTTTGCTCAGAGTCCCATCCAACCTGGCCTTGAACACTTCCAGGGAGGAGGCATCCACAGCTTCACTGGACAACATGTTCCAATGCCTCACCAACCTCTGAGTAAAGAACTCCTTTCTAACATCTAATCTAAATTTCTCCTCTTTTGAGGAGATTCTCCATTGGCCTATCACTAGCTGTCCATGTAAAACATTGCTCTTCCTCCTTTTTGTAAGTCTCCTGCGAGCACTGAAAAACCACAACATGGTCTGCCTGAAACCTTCTCTTCTCCAGGCTGACCAGCCCAAGCTCTCTCAGCCTGTCATGACAAAAGAGGTGCTTCAGCTCTCAGATTCTTTTCTGTGGCCCTTTTCTGGACCCCCTTTAACAGGTCTGTCTTCCTTGTGCTGAGGACTCCAGGGCTGGATGCAGTACTCCAGGTGGGACCCACAAGGGCAGAGTAGAGGGGAGAATCATCTCCCTCGACCTGCTGTTGAAGTTGACAGTGTTCGTTCAAAGTACTGAAAAAAACAGGGAACACAACAAAGAACTTTTTACAGATATGGTAACAGAAATAATTTCATTCAAATATGTGGCAATAAAGTTATTTTTCCTGTATTATGACTCAAGACAGATGTGGAATGAGGGGATGTAAGCACTAAGGCGCAAAGGGTATTAATACTCAAGTTGCACTAACATAGGTTTAGAAAGATGCATTGAAATGTCAGGTGGATCTGTCTCAAAATCAGGTAGCCTTAGTGTTCTGTGAACAACTATACACTATCATGTGCAAGTGACCTTACCTGTGTATGGATTTTACAAATTCTATCAAAAAGAAAGAAATAAGTAATGTATAATATAAGCCAAAATGCAGTAAAACTAGAAATTACAGAAATAATGGTTAGTGTTCCTACCACTGTTGTGAATATGCTAAACTGATCAGTTGTTTGCTGAAAGTTTCAGCAACCAAGAAGACTCAGCTATTTCTTATTTGGAAATTAGATTTGGTCTTTTCTCTTTATCTGGACTTCTGTAAAGTCTTTGACATAGTCCCCTACAACATCCTCCTCTCTTAACTGGAGAAAGATGGATTTGATGGATGAACTGATCAGTGGGTAAGCAATTGGTTGGATGGTGGCATTCAAAGGGTAGTGGTCGACAGCTCAGTGTTTCGAGGGAGATCAGTCACAACCAGTGTTCCTTTTACAGAGAGAGAGAGAAGAGAACAGTAAACTGTATAATTGCCCTTCATTTCAATTTTTACATGTTTTCCCTGTTCTCTTCGTCTCTATGTACTCCATTTGAAGCACAAATCAAGCCAACAAATAATTTAACAAAAGCTAGGGCAACTAATTTCTGAATTATTTAGATCCATTGCACTGGTAAAAATCTGAGGTGCTTAATTTTTTTTCTGAATTATTTTCACCAGGAATTCACTTCTGAGTATTTCTCCAAATTTATCAATCACAGCTATTTTCTGTATGCTCCATTTGTTCTCATTTTGGTTTTGGAGTTTTTTTGTTGGTTGGTTGGGGTTTTTTATAGTAAATATTTATAGAACTGTTTTCTGTAAAATTGATTATTCTGTGACAGAATATGGTGAAAACAGAATAATGTGATTTAATATTAAACAAGACACAGAGCATGTAGATAATTAATTTCTAAATGAGTTAATCACCAATCTAGACAAACTTTCATTATTTGTAAGAACATCACTAGAGGTTATTACTGAATAATTAATCGATTAATGTGCTACCTGAAAAAAAATTAGTTTGAATTCTCTGACTTGAATAGGAGAATAATACCACTTCTCTCATAATGTAAATCTTCAAATCTCTATTCAAACCAGTTTCAGCCATAAGGACACATGAGGCAATATAAAATGGATTTTAAATTTCCACTCTCCAGCTGGAAGACTTTCTTTTTACTAATCTTCACCACTTCCCAGTTCAGAAATCCAACAATGAAATATCTTGCTAAGGATATTTTATAATACTGGGAGGATGAAGAGTCACTGTTCAATCTTAGATCTCCAGTCTCCATGAAGCATATAACTGAGAAGGCTTGGGATTTTTTTAATTTTTAGTGTAATACTGATTCTCAGTGATATTATAAGAATACAGTCATGTTAATTAATGTTATATTTTCATACCATCTGGTCAAAAAACACAGCTATGCCTATGGAAAAGTATAATGGCAATATAATTAGGATTTCTTCTAAGAAAAACATTGTAACAGACCTGCTGCCATGCTTGTGTTATTTTAATTGGATCTTTAGCTCAAGGGTGTTCATAATTTGTAATAAACTTCAATGTTAATAAAATCAGCTGGAAGGAAGCATACTTACCTCCTTGATTACTCCATAAGAAATGAAATCCTAATTTGAACATCTTTTTTTGAATTTTCTTCTACTTTTAAGTCTACCAGCCACCAGAAACAGGTTTCATTCATTCCCAGATTTAGTAGGAGTTGTTAAAAATTATATGTATACTTTATTACAAGAATGGAGTATTTAATTCTTGGAGACAAAATAGAGAGCCTTGGTCTATAGTCAGGTCAGTCTGCTGACACTTGTTTTCTTACTTAATATGAGAGTTTAAAATGTGACTTGGCAATATCTTTAAGTTTATCAAGATGCGGTTACCAATTGAAAAAAAGAAAGTAGTTCTTTTTTCACCAGTTCATGTTTATTTTTTTGTTACTCAGAGATGTTAAAAAGTCTCACTGGAGGCAAGTGTTAGTTCTAATTATCTTTGAGCTCTGCTCCCAGGACCCAACTCAGTCACCAGTTCCTACCTGGGAAGAATCAACCGTCCACCGAGGCAGGCAAGACCTCGGTATAATGGCAGTAACAAAGCCTCCCCACTAGCTGAGATAGCAAAGAGAGGAAGCTAGAGGCAATTGGCTGATGTAGTCAACAAGCCACTCTCCGAGATTTTTGAAAGTCATGTCAGTCAGGTGCAGGCTATACACTGGACAGACAGGGATCCAATGGGTAGACTGTCCAGTGGTAACAGTCAGCAGCTCTGTGTTCTGATGAAGACTGGTAGGAAGTGATCTCCTTCAGGTGTCTGTTTCAGGACCAGTGATATTTGTATGTATGGCTAGGCTTCTCGAACAAAGATTTGGGAAGGGCTCTACCCATGTCGGTGTGTCCTTCGAGCCTGCACAGTTGATTTTTTAGGTGAGGCACAGAGTGGTATTTAATATCTACGTAAATGACTTAGCAGGACCAAGTGTGTTGTTAGCAAGTCTAAAGACAAGACCAAGCTGAGTGGTGCAGTTGAGTTGACATACCTGAAGAATGGAATACTATCCAGGGGGAACGAGGACAAGCTTGAGAAGTGGGCGCATGGGATCTCATGAGGTTTAACACAACCAAATGTGAGGTGCTGCACCTGGATTGGGGCAACTCCCAGTGTTAAAACAGGCTGGGGAATGAACTGACCGAGATCAGCCCTGCTGAGGAGGACTTTGGGGTGCTGGTGGATGAGAGGCTGGACGTGACCTCGCAATTTGCACTTGCAGCCTGGGAAACCAGCCATATCCTGGGCTGCATCAAAAGCAGTGTGGCCAGGGCCATGTCTGCTCCTCTAATTGGCTTCGGGGAGACACCACCTGGAATATTGCATACGGCTCTGGGACCCCCAGCAAAAGGACAGAGGACTGTTGGAGTGACTCCAGAGGAGAGCTGTGAAGATGATCAAAGGGCTGGAGCACCTCTCCTCTGAAGACTCAGAGAGTTGGCCTGTTCAGCCTGGAGAAGAAATGGCTTCTGGCAGTTCTTAGAGCAGCATCCCAGTACCAGAAGGGAGCCTACAGTAGAGCTGCAGCAGGACTTTTTACAGGAGCATGGAGTGTTAGGAGAAGGAGAAATTAATTTAAAACCTAATTCGGATTAAATATAAGAAAGAAATTTTTTATAGTGAGGATAATGGAACCCTGTCCAGGGAGGTGGAAGATGTCTCATCCCTGCGAATATCCAAGGTCAGTTTTGATGGGGCTGTGAGCAACCTGATCTTAGTTAAAGATGTCCCTGCTCATTTGCAAGGGGATTGGACTAGATGACATGTAAACTTCCCTTCCAATTCAACCTACTCTATAATTCTGTGATTCTATAATTCCCTCTTACCTCATGCAGATAAAAAGATATGCCATCCAGAGGGGGGCTTTGCTGAGTGGATTGCTTTAATGATCCAAGATTATCAATCAGCAGTATTTCCCTTTGTCATAGCTCCAAGTCTCCCAGACCACTTCCATTTAAATATCTATGAATAAACTAAGTCATAGCTGAGTGTTTAAACACACTTCAGTGTTTGTGTCATCTGTCATTTGTCTCTCAATCATAGGTAATATGAAATCACACTTATTTTTCCCCCTGGATACTTTCTTTCAGGAGTCCTGTGCTCTAGCATGTCCATATCTGAGCAACACCTAATCCACCCAAGAGACTTTGGAAGAAGCCAGGTTTTGATGACAGTTTGAATACACATGCAGCAAATCAAATATCATTAAGGCCCTTAGAGTTCTAAACAGAAAGTTGGTGCTCTGCTACAAGTGATGACTTTTATGAGTTTGCCTGTTTTTAATCTTCATAAGTTCTTCCTTGTGAGTATCTAGATACACACTAGCCCTGATTTGTTTCTTCTTTTATTCTGCCAGTTTCTATCATCCTTTATCTCAGATTTTGTCAATGTGTTGCATTTAATACCAGAAAACAGGAATCCTAAGAACATGGCCTGAGCTTGAAGCAAGGAGAATAGTCAGCTCTTTAAGGTGTCCAAAAGGCTTTCAGTAGGTTTGAGTCTCCAAAAGTTTGCTTCCTCCAGAAGCAAGTTTAATTTGTCCATTTTCTTCATTCTGTGTTTAGACAATCACTACTGTAAAGAAACAAGAAAGTATCACTCCTATGCTAAGCCTCTATGTTTTGCAGTTATGTATGTCTCTTTATAATACTTGTCCTTTCTTTATTTTGTGTAGAACTGTATCCAAATGAGGCAAAAGGACTGGGGAATTAAAATACTTAAACTAATAATGCAATATTGCTAATTATGATTAAACAAAGACATTCAAGGCCAGGTGTTTTTGTAAACAGTTTTGTTGTAGGTGTTTAGCCATTAATGTAAACAAACATAATACATTCAGACAGTTAATTTGCTTGATTGAAGTATTTAAAGACAGAATTCATGGTGTTACTTAATAAAAGTTATGGATGCTGTTCGTAATACAACATTATCGTTTCAACATTATCTGATAGCACTGAAATATAAATCTGTACTTAACTGGCTATGCAAGCATTTGTTGAATTTTCTTTGAATAATTAAAGGATTCAAAAGCTTCTTCAAAGGGTAAAACCAGCAGTTTTCTGAAGTTTCTTTGATGTCGAATGATAACTTCTTGAGATTAAAAGAAAAAAGAAAATTGTAGTTGCTGAACAGTTGAGAAGAAAACAAGCTGCATGCCTGTGCCTCAAGAGAAATAAAATTTTAGATGCATAATTATGGATTGTGTTGAAATCTATAAAGTTATGGGATTTTTTTTTCCCAGCCAATTTCTTTTTTCTTGACTTCTTGACTCAATGACAATTCAAATAGTTTTTCTTATTTCAATGCTTGAGGTGTTTTTTATTAGTAATCTGTTTTACTATAATGAATTACAGGTATTCCAAGCATGAAAAGAGTTCCTTGCAGATGTGCCTAAACTGAGGAGAAAATATCTGTACAAATAATCGGTACAAAATAACCAGATAGGCAACAGCTCAAGAACAATTTTAGCATTTGGAAAAGTTTTAAACACAGACCTTTGCCTAAGGTCCTACCAAGATCTTCAAAAGGATATGAAGTGTGTCATGCTGAGGTTTGAGGCCTGCACTGATTGTGAGCAGTGCTAGTGTGATAAATCATCTTTTGTAATGAGGAAATCTGCAGGTGGCTCTACCTGCTGGGCTGGAATTGTATTCATTTAAAGCCAGGGAGGGCATGTGTGGCTCCGATGACTCCTGTTGTGAACATGTAGCTGGTCCCAGTGCATTTGCCTTACTGTGTAACTCCCTGACATATGTGGACCTGCTTTTCTCTCCTGGGCATTCTCAGTGACTGAGTATATAGGAGCAACCACAAGTCTGAAGATCAGGGAATTGCACAAAGCTTAAGCTAGAATAGGAAAATTAGTTACACCTTCTTTGTGATCACTTCTTTGTCTTCCAGAACAGGAAATGAGTCAGATCATAGACATCATCAAAACTACTGAGTCAGCCATTTCCCTTTCACATGTAAATTAAAAGATCGGCCGTGAGTGGGGGTCTGTTGTTCCTTGTAACTGTGGAAGTGTTACCAGTTTGTTTATCCATCCTCCCTTCCCCACTACGCCTGATGCTCCTGCTCTGAAAGCTGGTTTGTGCCAAATGAGGGGGTTAGTGACCCCAGGCAGTCCAAATCTCAGGAAGCTGAAAGCCTTATTTCCTTAGACCTGTTTATTATTGAAATGCAGCCTTTTGCACAATTGTTCCGCTTAGATAATGCAGAGGGTAATTTGAAATATTTCGTGTTTCCTTGCATGTATGCTGCTGTACTTGCATACCAGTGCTGTTTGTCTGTGTACAAGCTAAATCAGAAATGTTCAAGTATTTACCATTCTTTTTCTCACATATGCTTGTTTTTCATATACAGATCTGTTTGATTTTATTATATTGTATGCTTGGTAAAGTATCCCTGTAGCAGGAGGGTAGCTAGAGTCATGCACAAAACAGCATGATTGTACACAGCCTTCTTGTGTTGTCCATACTACATTTCAAGGAAATACTGTAGCTGAAGACTGTGAATAGAAGGAGGTTAAGTATCTTCTGTGGAATGTCTGTAGAAAGGTTGGCTGTTGCCTATGAATAATGTAATTAATTTTTACTAAAAACCAAACACTGTATTATTAGGAAAAAATTAATGGATATCTCAAGTCATTGATTCCCTGACTCACAAGCAATCTAGTGGCTTGTAACCTGATTAAACTGTATGCACTACTTATATTGAAAATGTGATCTAAACTCTTCTTTGATAGCTAGAAGTTTTTTCCTTAATTTCCCTCTCAGGTACACCTAAGGCTGTTTTCATTCACTTTGTGTGTTTAAAAGCAGTATCATCCTTGTCCTTCATTTTGCAAGGTTAAGCAAGCCAAATAACATTAAACCCTTTTCATATCATAGTTTCCAATCCTGTCAAGTTTCTTTTTTATTGATATGGTTCCACACGTCTGATAAAGTTGCAGGTCCAGAATTGTATGAAATTTTCTGCTGTCTGTCAGCAATATCCCAGCTGATTCAACACAAAATTTTGTTTCCATTTTCTATAGAGGATTCATACTGAAGTTTCATAATCTCCTCATGTCACCTTACTGCCTGCTGATGTTCTTATGTTCTCCTTACATGTCTGTTATTTCCAGATTAAAAAGTCAACTTTCATAAGATGTTTAGTCACCTACCTCTTACAACCATGAGTATAGGATTATATGTGTTCTATTATTATAAGGACTTAATTTCTGCAGCATTTCATCTCTAAGTTGCCTGACTGCTTCTGTGGGGTGTCTTCTCTCATCTATTCATGATGCCCCCATCTTTATGTCATGACAGTCATGTCATGACAGTGTCCAGGACTTTGTGCCAGTGCCACTAGGTATAAGACTGTTCCTCAGAAGCTTCTGTAGTAACTTCCCTCCAAACTGACAATTCCCCATTTAAACATAGCTTGTTACTACTTCTCTGTTACCTGCTTCAAATGCATTTCATAAGTCTGGTCTTAAACCTTGTCTTCTCCAGGCTGGCAATATTTCTCATAGAACCAAAAATTACTTGCTCAAATCTGTTTTGTTGTCCAGAAACTTGTGATCACCCATTACTTAGTGTTGTACTTTATTATAGTAGATGTTATTGAGAACATCTTAATGTGCCGGTAGTCATCTGAATTTCAAGGGTTTTCTTAAACCACTCAACTTGCTGCTGTTCAGCAGAACAATATTATCTCAAACACAGTAGATTTATGTGTGTATTTCATGTGGATTAAATGTCTCTTGAACTCACTGGAAACTGAATAAATCTTCATCTGTAGTGGAGCTAAACTCTAAAGAGCAGGAGGAAGAAAAATCAGAAATAGTTCCTGTTCGTCTTATTTCTACATTTATTAAAAGGCCAGTTTAAATAAAAGGGTCAACAGTTTAGTACTACTTTGGATTTAAGAAGAGGTAGAGTGAATGGAGGATTAAGTTTTATGTCTTCTCTGTTAAATGGGAGGAACTATTCTTAATGCTCAAAGAAAAATTGTGTTCATTAAAGAAGTGCCATTTGCATTCATTCTTTTAATATGTGGAGGTCTTGCAATAATTAAAGTGGGTTGGTTTGGGCTTTTGTGTATATGTAATAAGAACTTGCCTTTTTTATTACATCAGTAAATCAAAGCCATTACAATGATGTCAGAGCCTGCAATGCCAATGGCATTGTGCTTACGTATTAGGTATTGTATTTCTCTGCTGTGAAAATAAAGCTTTGCCTTTACTCTGATTTCTTTCTCATAATTTTTTAAAATTCTTACTTGCAGTTCAGAGTTCCTCAGGGCCCGATTAAATTAGTTGCATTTCTTGCCAATTTCTAGTTTCAGCTGGCATGAAAAAAGGCAAGCAGAAGGCCTTGCCAACTCTTGGTTTAGTTGTACTGTATCATTCAGAAGAATCATTCAGAAGTCAGCAAACTATTCAGGGAAGTCACTAAGTCATGCAATATGAAAAAATAAAATCTTTTGCCTCCATATATTATATTGAATTTCAGACAACTTCTCCCATTCCCTGCTTTCACTGAATGTGAAATGGTTGTATCACGACAAACTGAATGTTTATTTGGCAAAATATTCTCTTGACAGTAACCAGTAAGAGAAGCTGAGACAGGGGTGTAGGACAATAAGGAGATGTGACGTATCACCAGCTGGTGCTTCAGGAGTTCATAGCATTGAACTTAGTCTCCCACTAAGCTGTCTAAAGACATCCAAAATTTTACCATCAGCAGATTTCTGTGCCTTTAAGATCTGTGCTTGAGCTATGTATTTCCTTTTCTGTGTTTGAGTCTTGAGTGCATTCTTGTAACTGTCATAGTTCTTCATATGAGAAGAGATGGTGACCATTCCTACCCATTTTACTTATGGTGCTCACTTGCGCTGATTTTGTGGATTCTGGGATTGGCCTTTTTTGGATTACTCCCTTTTGCCCTAGTCGTCTATTCATTTAATGGTCCATATGTATGATCTTGTAGTGGCCTTGTTAATACCTCTGTACTCATCATATTGATGAAAAGCTCAACATGAGCCAGGAATATGCACTGACATCCCAGAAAGCCAATGGAGTCCTGGGCTGCATCAAAAAGAAGCATGGTCAACAGGTCAAGAGTAGTGATTCTAGGCCTCTATTCTGCTCTTGTGAGACCCACCTGAATTGCATACAGTTCTGCTGTTTCTAATATAAGAAGGACATGAGACTGTTGAAACAAGTCCAAAGTTGCCAAGAGATACGAAGACAGGCTGAAAGCACTGGGGATGTTCAGCCTGGAGAAGAAAAGGTTGTGTGGAGACCTCATGGCAACCTTCCAGTATCTGAGGGGGGCCTACTGGAAAGCCAGAGAGAGACTCTTTGTAGGAACTGTAGTGATAGGACAAGGAGTAATTGGTACAAATTGAAAGAGGGGAAATTTAGTTTAGATATACGGAAGAAATTCTTTACTGTGAAGGTGGAGAGACACTGGATCAGACTGCCCAGGGAATTTGTGGATGCTTCAACCCTGTCAGTGTTCAAGGCCAGGTTGGATAAAGCCATGAGCAACCTGGTGTAGTAGGAGGTGTCCCTGCCCATGGCACAGTGAGTTGAGACTAGATGATCTCCAAGGTCCCTTCCAACTGCTAACATGTTGTGAATCTGTTTGACTGATTTCAGATGGGACATCAAAATATTGACAGAGTACCTGCCTGCAGCTTTCAAGATTCAGGTGCTCTGTGGCCACAACCATATAATGATGTTTCTGATTCTCCCTAGACTTGTTCTCAAGCTATTTGCTTTTTCCTTCATCACTACTGAATCTCAATGCGACACCTGAACAAAATTGCATACTACGTTCTCTTCCCAGAGTCCTGGCAGCTTGCACTCAGCCTGACATTCTTCAGGTATAGTTAGGATTGTGTTCTTCACATATTCTTTGCATTTATCTACACAGAATTTAATCTATCATTTTATTACTGTGCCATTCAAAATGATGAAAACTTTTGCAGGAAGGTTTGCTTTTAGCATGCTGAATAATTCTGGTTTATATTCAGTAAATCAGAACAAACCATGTTTTTCAGATTTATCAATTCAGGCTCTCACACAGGTCCATTTCCCAGGAAATTTAATCATTCTTCCTTTTGCCTTCTGGGTTGACCACCTTGCTTAGAAGTTTCAAAGCAAAGCTAGTATCAAATTGATTTTTATCCTGCAATATTGAAAACAAATTTCTGCATTGCACCAAGACTAAAACATGCTATCTTTAGTAAGAGTTTATGATTTCAGTGTAATTTTTTTCTGAACTGTTTTCTCCATATTGAGAACTGTTAAAATTTTCAGTAACATAATTGAAAATGGATTAGTGCAGGTTGTTGTATATGTGATAACTCAATATTACCAAGTTGATTCATTTTTTTTCATTGCTGCTGTTAATCTGTTGTTGATTATCAAAGGCGAAATCATTACTATAATGGAGTACATCATCTCTCTGTGATTTCAGTGGAGCATATCAAATAAACCAAGGCATCTGAAATTGGAATGTAAAAATTGCAGTATTAATGTGAACAGAATATTTTTGTTAAAGAGTGCTGCTACTGTATCTGCTGTGAAGTTCATTTTGTAGTAAGTTGGGGGTTACAGGAGAATTTGCACAATTGAGGGAGAGCATTTAGCTTTACAGCAATAGCTTATCATCCATTACAACTCTTCTGGATAAAATACAGTATACTACTTTCAATAGAACTTACTGTGAAAAATCAGATACAAGATAATTGTGTACACTTAGTGGTTTCATTTATGCTCAAATACAATTCTTCACTAGAGGATTTAGGAAAGAGTGGAGTGTCAAGCTTTGAGGGGAAGGATGCTGATACTATTTAGCAACAAAACAACTTCAGCTTCTTAATTTTATTTTCAACATTGCACATTTTCTTTATTTTCCCCTAAGGGGACTTTACTATGAAATTCTAGATGTGAAAATCATGCCTTCAACTTTTACCAGAAAAAGTGGCAAATACAGAAGCGTAGTCACCTTGCAGAGTTCACAGCAGGCAGCTTTAAGTATAAGACACCAGGCAGGAAGTGTGCCTTATAACCAAAGAGATGGGAATCTAACTGGATCAGTTGTTCTTTTGTTGTAATTCAAAATGTAAATTGTGGAAGAAGAAGGGAAAATAGGTTTTCGAAAGAGTGAATATTATCACCAAGCCCTTTCCTCGACACTCTTTTTCAATTCAGTTTCTAATCTGCTTGTCCTGCCAGTGTTCCATCTCTTGTCCTCAAGGAATCCATATTTCAATTTTTCCTGCGCTGCTGGTTTAAACACTAACAGGACTGATGGTGTTGGTTCCTGTTGTCCGTGACAGCAATGAAGTCACTCAAACCCTCCTGTCCTTGGTTCATGTCATCCCATGTAAAAAGCAAAATACCCACCTTCCAATGCAGAGCAAATGTTCTCTGACAGCCTTAGGTAGGACTTCTGTGAATAAGGAGTTATTTGAGTCATGTTGTAACTTCATATGGTTTTTTCACATTTATTCTTGCTTTAACATAACAGAGATATCTGTTTTATTAGAGGCAAATTTAAGACAGCTTAAGGTGTTTCTCAGAATTAGACTGTTGCTTTTCTACACATTACATGACTAGCCTCAAATATTTTAATCTGACTAATAGTTTGCTCAAATGGAGTGATTTGAGGTCTGAATGGAATAGGAGGGATGCTCTAGAAGTTTTGTGTTAAAGGTCTGGGTTTTTAAATGTGGCAGTGTTTATTTCTAATATATGCTGATGGATTTTAAATAACTTTCATGGTTCTTAGCTTTGTTAGGAGTTATTTTACATTTATTGCCCTGCTTCCAGTAGCAAAACTTCTGTTCTTGAAAGAATGAGCTAAATGTTTTGAATGTGAGACATTATGCAATCAGAACTTGTCTCTCTTGATGTCTTCAGTGTATAAAAGACAAACTTCAATACCTCTCTCAATATCTGATTGTAACCGAAGCTTGCAACACCTCATTGAATAACATTTTCAATCAAATTACCACATTTTCCTTGTGTATTATAAATTACAGACTAGTCTGTTTGCAGATGAGAAAACCGAAGCCTTTCTCCTTTATCTGCTAACCATTACAAATAATTCTGTCTCTCTGGAGTTAGTAGGTGTTAGCTTAGCTGTGCAGTTAGATGAAGTAGAGATAAACCCAAGATCCCTTCCTGTTCACTTAGATAGAAGACAGTATTTGCTTACTGTGAACACTACTGAAACAGAGACCAAAACAGTGTAAATATTTCTTACTAAATGCTTTGAAGTTTTCTGCCTTAAAATAACCATGATCTATGTAAGAATTGGTAATGCTCAGCATGATACCAATGTGAGTACTTTTATGAGTAGAAGCATTTCCACTTAACATCTCTTTTCACCCTATACCCCTCTCTCTCTCTCTTTCTAGATGCAGCAATTGTTCCATGAAAACTATGAACACAACCGCAAGGGTTACATTCAAGATCTTCACAACAGCAAGATTCACACAGCCATAACCCTTCATCCAAACAAAAGACCAGCCTACCAATACAGGCTGCACAATTACATACTGAGTCGCAAAATTTCTGAACTGCGCTATCGGACCATCCAGCTCCATCGAGAGAGTGCCCTGATGAGCAAGCTCAGTAACACTGAAATAAATAGGGAAGATCAACAACTGGGAGTGATGCCATCTTTCAGTAATTTCCAGCCACGTGAAAGACATGAAGTCATTGAGTGGGAGTTCCTGACAGGAAAATTTCTTTACTCAATGATGGAGAACCAGCCACCTCGACAGAGCCTGAGCAACGTCCTGCGGGCTGCATTGGATGATACTGTGATGCAAGTTATGGAAATGATAAATGAGAACTCTAGATCTAGAGGAAGGCTCATTGATTTCAAGGAAATACAGTATGGCTACCGCAGGGTGGACCCTCTGCATGGAGTGGAGTACATTCTGGATTTATTACTTTTGTACAAAAGGCACAAAGGAAGGAAAGTTACAGTTCCAGTGAGGCGTCATGCTTATCTTCAGCAATTGTTTAGCAAACCTTTCTTCAAAGAAGCAGAAGAGTTGGATGTAAGAAGCTTGCTGGAAAATACCAACGCTGACACTCAATCTTTCTCTTTTCTTTCAAATTCTTTAAAGATTTTTTCCTCATCATTCCAAGGCACCAAAGACATTGGAGGACACAGTGACAAGAAAATACATATCCTTGTCCCTGTCACGGGAAGATTTGATATTTTCTCAAGATTTATGGATAACTTTGAGAAGACTTGTCTGATTCCCAGGCAGAATGTAAAGTTGGCAATAATTCTCTTCAGTTCTGAGACAGGCCAAGACTCTAGCAAACACATAGAGCTAATGAAAGAATATAGCATTAAGTATCCTAAGGCAGATATGACCTTGATTCCAATGTCAGGAAAGTTTTCTAGAGGTTTAGGTCTTGAGATGGCTTCATCTCAATTTGACAATGGCACTTTGCTGCTATTCTGTGATGTTGATCTGATATTCACATCAGACTTCCTCCAGCGATGCAGAGATAACACTATTCAGGGAGAACAGGTTTACTATCCTATCATCTTTAGCCAGTATGATCCAAAAGTAATATATGGAGACAACCCTCCAGCTGACAGTAGTTTTGTTTTCACAAAAAGAACTGGATTTTGGAGGGAGTACGGATTTGGAATTACCTGTATTTACAAAAGTGATCTACTTACTGCTGGTGGATTTGATACCTCAATTCAAGGCTGGGGACTGGAGGATGTAGACCTCTTTACTAAAGTGATAACATCTGGCTTGAAGGCTTTCAGAAGTCAGGAAATAGGAGTTGTCCACATTTTTCATCCAGTTCAGTGTGACCCCAGTTTAGATCCAAAACAATATAAAATGTGCTTAGGGTCCAAAGCAAGTACATTTGCTTCTACCATGCAGCTCGCTGGACTCTGGCTACAAAAACACTTGGGTGTCAGGTACAACTGGACTCTGTCCTGACATCTCAGCCTATTTGGCCTTTTTAGGGGAGTTTACCTCATTATTATATTATTTGATTTTGTTGTCATAATTTTAAACTCCCTCCTTGTTGTCTTCCAAAGACTGTTGACCTCAAATGGGGTGACTGCTGTTCACTGATGTTTCTTACACCTACTGACATGGTGAGGTGAATTCCTTCATATTTCTTTTATTTGAAAATCAGTCAAGTCATGGAAATCATATAATCCCATGGAGCATATACATCGCAAGAGACTGTATCAGAAGAATGTTCTCTTTTAGCTTTCAGACGCAGTATCATCTTTGTTGTATTTCTTAGATTTGATGTGATACAAATATTTACTGGTGAAGGTACCACAAAAGTGCTTTATGCTTCTTCTGGGGATGGAACTCTATAAGATAAACTTGAGTTTTATAATTTATATGAGGACTTATATGTATAAATGCTACTTTTCTTCATCTTTAGAATTTTTTAAGTAAATAACTATAATTGTACCTTTATTTTTAAGAAAAAAAAAAAAGGAGTAAAGCTGAGGAGCTACTGGCAAATACAAATGGTACTGGCTACCATGGTCACTAAAAGTCTTATATTAAAACAAGCTCCTCATCGTTGTTCAATCAAAGTGTAAATGAACTTTGTTTTCACAGCAAACCAGATATAATCAAATGCTCATGTACACTTCAAAAGACTTGTGAGCCATCATCCTTCATTTGTAGGCAAGAAGTAACTCTGCCTTCACATGGTCATTTGTGATTAAGTGCAGATATACAGTATTCTTATTTTGAAACACATAGTAGAAGTTGCTCTTTCTCTTTTTTGAATGAGTCTTTAATACATAATTTTCTTTTACATTCCTTTCATAAAGCTGCACTTGATATAGAGTGTTAGAAGTTGAAGCTCTATCTTTATTTTTTGTTACATTTTCCATGGGTATTGGTACTCAGTAGCAACTTATTGTTAAAATAGTTGTAGAATAATTATTTAAGTTTCGAAGTTTACTATTGCTGGTCAAAGTTCCTTGCCAATATATTTATATTAGTTGAGATTATAAGACTGTGTTCAGATTTATCTCTCCAGACAGTCTGAAGTTGTTATTTTGTAGATTCATGAAGTAAAGTATTTAAAGTGATACTAGCAAAAGAAGTAATAAAATAAATTTCTGTATTTTAGGGAAGTGTCTATATAGGGATATATATGTGTGCATGTGTTTGTGTGCATGTGTGTATATCCCTATATACATATAGATTTATACAGAGAGTAATTTCAAAGTATGGTCCTCCTTTCAGTTCAGGCAATGTTTTGTTACAATTGTTGTTATTTTTGCCATATGCTTGGAACATTTCATGTTATACTGTGGTAAGAGGTCAGAGACATCCAGGAAACCATCACAATTCAGCTAAACTTAAATTAATACAATGGGTACCTTCAATAGCCTCAGTACCCTTGGTTTTAAACTATATTTCAAATAGAGCTGGGTAAGAAAAAGTTGAAAGTTTTTCAGCTGTAACTGGCAACTTAATTTCCTTTCAAGAAAAAACAACTGAGAGATTGGAATTCAGTGACACATCTACTTACAGAGGATATCCTGCTAAATTTCCTAAGACATGGGAAGGATGTGTAGTTATCTTGTCTGTGGTTCTCTGTGCTGGATTTACCAAGCAAAGAAGGAGGCAACCCTGATAAGATTTGAGTAAACTCAGAATTAAAGGGCTGGACGTAGCTTGGTGTGTGCTTTTAAAAAAGGCCATTCTCTTGCCTTAGAGTGGGTAGTAACTGTAGTGCATAGGAACAAATAGAGGATAATTCATATTTGTCTGCCCTGCTCAAAGAGAGCTTCTGGCTTGTTGTTCTCCCAGAGCTCTTGCCTTCCTAGCCCAGTAGTGTTAGCTCAAACATGTGTCAAAAGTAAAATTCAGTATTACTTATGAAATAATTCTTGGGAACTTCTCTTTGAATTGCATGCAAAGATCACACTTTTTTCAATAAGAAAGCTAAGAACAAGGAACATGTTATTTAATTGATCAATCTCAACTAACCAGTGCAACCCACATTGTAAATATCAAAAACTACCTGTCGATAAATGTTTATGATGATTTCATAAACAAGAAAAAAACTAATGATTTACAAAGACATCTAAGGAAATCATTGTCTACTGGGATGTATTCCAGTGCTTATCTCAATTAATCAATTTAGTGGCCAGAAAGTATTTGCTCAGCTCAAAATAAAATAGTCAATTACAACAAGCAATGAAACCAATCTTTCAGTGGGGATAAAGATGTATACAGAGGACTTGCAGGATCAGGTCCTACATGATAGAAACAAAATGCTAGTATTTACCAGTACAAATATTTATTTAGTATCTGACTGATTCATTTGTTTATATGATGAATTACTTTGTTAAAAACCTGATTATAAATGTTTATTATTAAATATTGCTTTGTCTTTTGAAATAACTATCCTGAAATAACTTGAGAACTTGTGTTAGTTTGTCAAAGGAATAATATGCCTTTTAAGGAGATCATATTAAAAAGGAAAAAAAAAGCACAAAAGTGTTAATGTTACATATGTATAGATTAAGATGGAAATATCTGTGCTAATCAACTGTTTGCTTTTGTCTAGTCCAAATCATAATCTTGACTGTAAAGTGAAATTTCCATGTGTATGATGTCTGTTTGCAAATGTCTGACTAGTGAATTCACAATAGAACATAATGACCAATTTTAGCTAGAATCTTGCCCTGGGAATAGGTTTCCTGCTTTCCTTGCTGGGAAGCAGGTTGTGGACTGCTTGCCCTTTGGCTTTTCAGACCCTGCCATTCTCAAAAAAATATCTCAGTATTCACCACCCATAAAGCTCAGAAATCCCTATACCACCACATCATGATGTGTTTTCCCATTCATAGTACTTAATTTAACAGAGAATTTACATCTCTTAGATGAAGGAAAAACAGCAGATTAGGCTTTCTAAGGCTTGCTGTGTATGCTATGAATCAAGCTGAAGAAAGGCAGAGGGGCAGGGGTAGGTGTGAAGCTCAACTGCAGGAGTTGGCACCTTCTGCCCAAGTCATCTCCTTGCTCCACCCATCCTGCCACATGCCTCTCCTTGGAGCAGTGAACAGGCAGTGCAAGCCAGCACAGGAGAAGAGCTGTGCTTTGTGTGAGCAGCTGCTTTTGAAAAGCAAAAGAGCTGTTTTAACCAGTGTTTGGGGGGGGGGGAGGAGTGAAAGGAGGGTGCTGAACTGAGGATTCATTGAATTGAGTTGTCAGGTTGTCTTGTGCAGGTTCTGTTTCTCCCTTTCCCCACAGGGCAAGTGAGCCTCATCCCACACCTCTTCCCTGTTTGCTTTCAAGTAGCATTCTGAAGGAAGGGGCAAAACTATCACTCCTTCCATTTAATGGGGCTAGTGGGCATGGACCATACACTACCATATCATGAGACATATGGGGGAAAAGGTGCAAATGGTCTTCCCAAAAAACAGTACAGAGAGAGGCACCTTCTGCACTCACCAAAGACCAGAATATGTGCACAAAAGTGCCTTTTGGAGCTTTTGCACCAGTGTGTGCTTAACAGTGCCTCAAGACTCCTGCAAAAATCATGATGCTGGTGAAATGACTCATATGAGTGTACTGCATATCCGGAGGAACTGTGGAGACTTACAAATAACATGAGTTAACAATCACTTTCTTTAAATAGAGCAAATAAGCAATTTAAACTTCTTTTGGTTTCTTGACTAATCACTACAATTACTTCTTAAGACATAGTTTGCCACACTGAAGATTTTACTCCAAAGAATGACACTAGCTTTAAAATGCAAACAAAACTAATGTGCAGTCTATATCTAACTTTCCTGTAACTTGAAATTGGTTTAAATTTTTGGAAAAACATAGGGACTAAGAATTGCTGAGCCACTGACTGGGGGAAAGTTTTTTGTCTCTGGTCTTCTTTTAAAAGAGAATCAGATGAGAAAAAATGTCTGTTGTAGATACACACATAAATCAGCCATGATGTTATGGTAGCAATGATAATTATGGTCCTAATCTGCATCACAATGAAATGTTTCACTACGTGTAACTATTTACAATAAGTGAATATCACTGAAAGTTATAGTCTGTCATGCATCTGTAAGTAACACAAAGTTAGTTCATTTTCAATTCTTTCATGTCTTAGAATAATTTTCTTTAAATTTTCTTCTGTCACCATTTATTCCTTTGATTAATGAGATGACTTGTCACAACTCACTCTCACTTTCCTGTTTTCGTTTTTCTTGGGACTGTCCTTTTTCTATGCATATTACTACCATATTGATACTTTCTGAGCTAGCTTGATATTTCTGTTATGCTTTATGATGTCACTGCCATATAAAACTGCTGAACTAGAATATTTTACTGCACAAATTTCCAGTCCTACTTCCAACTGTTTCCATTTGCTTCTCACTGTAAGTTAAACATGTTCTGAATATTATTACCTCATCTCTTCCTCTGGTCGCCTTCATACTGGAATCCCACCAAAGCAAGCAAATGCAAAAACTTTGCAATACTTAAGTCTGAGAAAATGAACAGATTCAGTGGATTTACTTGATCTCCTTTTCTTGTTTGGTTTTTTGTCTTCAAGTCTTTTGTCTAGATTTTTAGAGCCATACCTATCAGTTTCATAATTTTAATAAAATAAAGACAGCATATATATGGGCTACATACAGCAGACTGTAATTTTACACCCTTATTTTCTAGACATCTAAATATGGAACAGATGTTTGCTATTTATGTGAACTTTGGAGATAAATTAAAAGCATTCTTATTGATTCAGAGTTTACATACTGCTTAGGCAGAGATCCAAAGATGTAGGCTGAGTTTTGTTTGTTTTGTAGAGTTGGTGGGAAGATCTCAGCTCTGCATAGGATACCTGCAGTGTGGTAGTGCTCTTCACAAGTCAGCCATGTCTGGCAATGATTTTAAGTGATTGAAAAGTTATGGGTGTAGCATCCAGCTTCATATAATGGGCAAGACTTTCTGGACTCACCTAAACATCTGAGAGACTAATCTTCAGATTCAGTGGCCAGTGACATAATCAGATGGTAGGCCCATGTGAATACATCTGCTGCGGCAACATCTGGGCACCACTGAAAGCATCCCTTTAAAAAAGGAGGCCCAAAGAATACAGTGAGCTTAGTGAAGATATTCCTAGAAGGTGTATATTCTAGCTAACATAGTTGCCAAATACTTTTGCCTAGAGCAGGGAAATTGCCTTTAGATGAGTTTTTTAAAAAGAATAGAAAGGTTAAAATCAATGATTTAAAAAATGCTTGTGCTTGTGATCATTAATATTTTTATTATTGGTTATTTGGGGAGCCTTCATGACTTGCTCTCTCACTCTTGATTAGGGTAATGTGCAGCAATAAACTGTGTTTATTTTTCACGTCTCTCCATACACTGCTACCTAACTGCTTTGAAGATGGTGGTAGAACTGTGAGTGACCACAGAGAGAACTACTGAATGTAGTTCAGCCTCAAAACCAAAACTCATATCTGTTCCCATGTAAGGACACCTCACATATAAAAAGTAGAAGCCTGAGTCTGTGCATTGTCACGGGTCTGGGGATCCACCCTAACGATTTTAGTGTGTGATTGCTAGGAGCTGGCACAGGCAGTCTGAACAATGTCTGAACACACCACTTAAATCAAAAAATGAGGAATTCAGGAGAGAGAGAGGAATGCAGTAAAAATGTTTCTTGGATGATAGTACAGATAGGAATGATGTAAATTCAGAGAGGAGTGTGTATCTTTTTATGTTAAGAGAGTGGAACATAAAACTTTTTCTTTCTGAAAGCTTTTCCCTTTCCTTTGCATTCCGCTTGTACATGCAGAAACAAATGCTGGGACTATCTGGAGCAATACCGAAACTATAGACCTTCTACAGGTACCTGATTTGTTCTGACCAGCAAGACCAAGTTTTGTGAAGTGGTAGATGAGCTGGCAATGTTTTAGTTTTTCCTCTTCTCTTTTCAGACATGACACACTTTATTTGTTATTTAACTGGGAGTGGGATCCTTGACAGTTTTGTGTCAAAGATACTTCAGTGTTTTGTGCCTAAGATGTTTTAGTTTTTCTGTTGTAACTTCACATATTGCACTGCTATGTGGCACATCACTGCTTTAAATGATGAAGTTTCCTTAAGCAAAGACTTCTGGAAGTAGTATACAGCTGATGTAACCTTGCAACCACAGCTATGTGACTGAAATAAAGGACATTCACCTGTGGTTGTTTATTTGCTGCATTCATACAATGGTGTTGCGTGGTGGGAAATTGTAAATTAATATGAGTTATGACTGAATATTTTCTGTTGACAAAGCTGAGCAAATCTGTTTAACTGTGGCCAAGTGATGAGCCATGCCTCCATGATGTGGTGTTACTGGAGGATATCCGGAGACTATAGGTGCTTTTAACAAAACAAGTTGCAGGGAGATATCTATAATAAAATTGAATAGGAAGCACTGTGTTTTGCACTCCAGAAGTGCTGGTAGCAGAATATTTGTCTTACTGGTAAAATTATATAAAGCCATAACTTCTGCCACAGTCAAAAATTGTTCAAGGGACAGACACAAGGGCAGATCCAGGGGTCTTGCCCTCATGTGTGAAAGAGACCAGAGAGATCAAGATTTAGCCTGGAACACCCTGAGAAGAGAGCCCACTCTGAAAGAAACATGGTTTCAGCAAAGAAGGGAGCATGCAAGAACCCAAAGAAAATATTATCTTTCTTCTTTTTCTTTTAAGCTTGACATGGTGCTGTACTCATCAGGGAGCTACCAAGGCTGCCTGGATTCAGCTCAGCACCAGGTGAAAAAAGCACTCTAAAAGGAAACATAAATGCTGTGTATGTGACAGGAGCAGATACTGGGGGCAGTGGGAAAGAAAGTGTGTGGGAAATCATATAGCAAGTCAAGAAAATACACATTTTTTTTGCTTGTGAAGTAGAAGGTAATGTGGGTGTAAGCAATTTTACTAGCCTTGATATATAAGGGCAAGCATGGGTAATTAGAGGTCATAAATTTGCAAGGAAGAAGGTACAGTGTAGAAAGCAGAGTCCCTGTGTAAACACAAAATTTTATTAAATTAGACATTAAGGATATGTGATAAAATAGCACAAGAAAAAGGAAAGAGAGAAAATGGAGGAAGAAAGGAAGAACTTTAAAAGGTTTAATAAAACCCAACTGAAGGACTAGAATAGATGTAGCCATTAAGCACTGGATACAGAATGCTTTGCAGTGCCATTCAAGAAACATGGGAAACATGTCATGGAAGCACTGCACCACACTGCTTTACCTGGGTGTGGCTGAGGGAGCAAATGCAAGCCTAATATTAAAATATCCTTTCTTTCGTTTACTTTTTATCAGAGCCTGAATTACCTGCATTTCATTTCCTGTTGGTTTACCCCCATACTGTGGCAAATATTCAGATGCTGTGTTACTGTATTTTTTTTCTATATTCAATAAATAGAAGACCTCTCTTTAATATTAAGAGTTGAAGTTTAGTGGTAGAGAAAGGGCAGTACCAAGGCTATCACACATCTGATTTTCTTTTTTTTTAATAAAATGTACTCCAGTTACAAAAAGTTGGCACTCAGCAGAAACGTTTGCAGTCTTATCCCATTTCTCTTTCCCTTATACCTTCAGTTTCTAGCTTCTCTTCTACTTAGGTACTGATGAGAAATTTGGAAAACTAAGGAAATCTATATCTTTTTAATATCACCATAGCAAAGAATTTAATCTTGCACACAAATTTTATCATGAGCTTATGGATTTAACCTAAAATCATATATCCCAGATAAAACTTCTTTTAGAACCTTCATAGTTTATTCATACAAATATGAAGTTATACTCCATAATTACATCAATGATGTGTAAAATTGCTGAACTACAGCACTTTCTTGAATTAGTTCCCAGCTCCAGCAAGCCATTTCCATTTGCCTGTCACTTCTCTTTACAGTATCCTGAATTTTATTACCACTTTCCTCAGTCTCTTCTCATGACATCTAGAGTTTATTGCCAGAAAGAGGAGCTCAAAACCTTTCCAGATTTAAAACGCATCTCCAAAATTAGGTCTGAAGCATACAGGATTCACTGATTCAACAGACATTAAAGGGCTCAGTGACACAAGGAAGCAAAGTCTTTGAAGCAGAGAGAAAACACTAAAGAAGCAGAAAGGTGCTTACCTCCTGAGGCATTCCATTTTATAGAATCACACACAATCACAGAATGGCTGAGATGGAAAGGGACCTCTGCAAATCATAGAATCATAGAAGAGTTTGATTTGGAAGAGATCTTTAAATGTCATCTAGTCTAATCTCTCTTGTAATAAGCAGTGACATCTTCAACTAGATCAAGTTACTCAAAAGCCCCATCCAAGCTCACCTTAAATGTTCTCAGGAATGGGGCATCTTCCACCTCTCTGGGCAGCCTGTTTGAGTAATTCACCAATCTGATTCTGAAAAACCCACCTTCCTTATATTTAATGTAAATCAACTCTCTTATAGTTTAAAACCATTACCCCCTGCCCTGTTGCAATAAACCCTGCAAAAAATTTGTCCCATCTTTCTTATAGGCACCTGTCAGGCACTGAAAGGCTGCTGTAAGATCTGCCTGCAGCCTTCTCCTCCAGGCTGAACAACCCCCACCAACTCTCTCAGGGTGTCTTCACAGAGGAGGTACCCCAACCCTCTGAACATTTCTGTGGATCTCCTTCCACTCCAACAGCTCCATGTCTTTGCTGTGCTAAGGGCACTGAAACTGGGTGCAGGACTGCAGGTGAGGTCTTGCCAGAGCAGAGTAGAGGGACAGAATCACCTCACTTGACCTGCTGGCCACGCTTTTGTTGTTACAGGATATGGATGGCTTTCAGGTCTACAAGCACACATTGCTGGCATATCTCCTGCTTTTCACTGACACCCCCAAGTCCTTCTTGGCAGGGCTGCTCTCAATCTGTTCATCTCCCAGCCTATATTGATATCAGGGGTTGCCCTGACCTGAGTGAAGCACCTTGCACCTAGTCTTGGTAAACCCCATGAGATTCCCATGGGTCTACTTCTCAAGCTGCTCCAGGTCCATCTGAATGGCATTGCATCCTTCAGGTGTGTCAACTGCACCACTCAGCTTGGTATCATCTGCAAATTTTCTGAGACTGCATTCAATCTGTCTGTGTCATTGATGGAGACATTAAACAGCATGAGTCCCAGTATGGATGCCTGAGTGACAGCACTTCCCACTCATCTCCATCAGAACACTGAGCCATTGACCACTATCCTTGGATGCCACCATCCAGCTGATTTCTCATGCACTGAACAGTCCACCCATCAAATCCATCTCTCTCCAATTCAGAACAAAGGATGTTGTGGGCAACCATGTCAAAGGCTCTACAGAAGTCCTAGCTCACTTGAATCATCACCGCCTCTAAACCCTGCTAAAAGTTGGGTAGAAACCACTGATTTCTCTCTGTCTCAGTAAGCTGAATGGGTTTTCAGATGTAACTTTAACAGCTAAAAACTCTACTGGATTGAAAACCATCCATGGAGTGAATGCATAGGTGCAAAAAAACTTCTGTCCCAGATCCACCTTGTTCTGCAGCAGTAAGCAGGATACTCAAATATGCCAGTGGGGGAAAAGACCAAGCAATGATCAGGCAGAAAAGGTAAGGAGCATCTCAGGGAGTTTTTTAATTGTAATTCTAAGAAAAACTGCAGTGCTGCTGTTGTTAAGAAGTCAGTTACCTGCTGAGGACTGAACTAAGGTAAGTTGACCATCTTGACTACCAGCATGGTCAGAGATATCTGTTAAGTGCTATGATAATTATACTGATAAATAAGCCATTGTGTATTTAGGTCTGTGATCCAACTACTATCAAATAGTGAGTTTCTTTGTCTCGTTCTTTTCTGATAAAAGCAGGTAACTATAGACAAAATTATGACCTTATTTTGGTTCCTGCAAACCTAGTCCGAAGCACCAAAAAGCAATAATAATATCAATGTTACAAAAGAAAATGCACTAAGACCAATGTCACTGACACTGATAGAAAATGTTCTGTATGTATTGCTGTTTTGTCTTGAGGATTTTTTTTAGGCTGTGACATTTCCTCCTATGAAAGGGAACAAACGGCTGCTTCAGTTACTGCCCTTATAATCTTTCTTTTTTGTCTACTCTGGGTCACTTAAACTGGGTGAATGGGGTTGTCAATAGTAGTGGCAAAAAATATTTGCCAAATTGGTTTCATTATAAGTCTGTCAAAACAGATCAATAAAGGCAAAAACTCTGGAGAGCAGCAAGTGACCAATTAAACTATTGCTGGCAGCATTTGACAGGAGGAGGAAGAAATTACAGTTTTTTGATCCTATTAAGGAGTACCTGTAAGACTGAAGCATCTGTTAAAATTCAATATAAAAGTTCTCCAAGGTCTCCTATAACTAAAAAGTGCACTCCAGATTACTGTAGCAATTTCAGAATTTACAGAGTAATTCCAGTAACACAGATTATGGTTTCCATGTCTCTGGAATTAGATATTTTCTCTATCCACATACTTATTGGTATATTCACATCATCTTTATGTGTAGTTCACTTGCCAAATTTTGTCATGAATCAGATCACATAAGGCTATATCCTAACTGCCAAACAGTCTTTGACAATGTTTCAGCACTAAAAGAGGAGCATAAAGCTAATATGATTCCTTTCCAATTTGTAGTATTAAAGTGTGGTGTAAAATTTCTGCTACTTGATATAGGAGCCCACATGGTATCACAGTGGTATTGAGTTTGCTCAGAAAATAAGCAAAATTGATGATTTCGGAATGGCTTCAAACTTGCAGACAGTGTCAAGGCAGCCACCAACTAAAATCACATTTGGGCAGCACTCTGGATCTCCTGTATCTACCTTCTAATGAAATAAAATTTTACTTAGGAAGCAAGTCCTTCAGCACTGCCAACAAAACCTGTTTAAGTGTCCTACCTGTCTTATTCTTGCAAAATCTTTTTTTTTTCTTAATAATATTTTAAATTTTAATTCATGATTATTTAGTATTTTCCATGTCATTCTCCAACAAAACTTGGTGTGAATCAGAGTTTACCTTCTTTCTTATGCACTTTGAATGGATGAGATTGGTGGGGTGTGAAGAGATACAAAATTGCAGAACTACTTGCCTTTTCTAAAATTCCCTTCAGTTTCTGAGAAACTGAAAAGCAGTCCTTCAGAGCAGATATGTTTATTTTACTTTGGTACAGACACTTATTCCTGCATTGAAAAAGGACTCTAACCAAAAGAAGCAATTCAGAAAGTGCTTTTTGCTGCCAGATAGGATTCATAAATCTGACTGATAAGGCAGATTGCAGAAGGCGATACAGTGCATAAACCATACTTCTCTGATTTTTTTTTTAAATTTTCGAAATTATTTTTTAAATCTGTCATTCAACCATCTGAGTGAATCATAGTTGCCTCTTCATCTGCCCTCACTTTGAGAGCAAGACAGAAGGAGTTTATATTATTTCATGGGCCACTTATAGATGAACCCATTCTTACAGATGGCTTTAATGGAGGATTCTTAAGATTTTCTGCAAGGAGATTTTTTATTAAAATGAAAATTTTCAGGAGAGTGGAATAAAGGATGAATATCATTTGGATGAAATTATATGGATGATTAATGCCACACTGGGGATCATTTGAATTTTCTAAATTATCTCAGAAGCTTTGCAGTCTTTGCTGTTGTGGCATGAGTAAGATCAGCTTTTGGAAAAGTGATATAAAAATCATCATCTAAGAGAAGACAGGTTATGAATGTAAAGGATTGGGCTTGCTGAATGTAATTATACTGAAAACTTAAAAAGTTTGAAGCAGTAAGTGCTTGTAGGAGCTGTTTAAAAAGCTTCAGCCCCAGAAGGGGCTAGTGATTACTGAGGTTAGAAAAGGCTGTGCCCACCTTCAGGAGGAGTGGAGACCAGTTGCTTGAACTGAACAGGCTTGCAGCTAGCAGGATCTCTGCAGCTATTCTAAGAGGACTGCAAGCTATCCACTTAGGTAAGGTTTGTTACTGGGACTACCATCCATGTCTAAAAAGTGTAGAGAAAGCAAGATTGGCAGTTCCTGTATCTGTAGAGAGAACAGTAACAGTGGCTTCTAACAGGCCACTGGGGCTTTGAGAGGTTATTAGGGCATATCTTCACTTTTCCTGAATGGGATGGAGTCAGCTAAACTGTATCAAGACACTAACAAAAGAATTCCTATGCCTGTCTCACACAGCTGGTTGGTACACACTGCAACTGCCCTATACCTGCTCTAATTTATGCCAAGACTTACTGGGTCATGGGAGACTGGGTCATAGGACTGTCATTACCTGACAGTCACTTCTTGCACTGTTAATCCCCCCCAGACAACTATGACACTACAGTTGCAAATAGGCAAGTTGTGCTTCCAGGCCTAAAGAGAAATACAGGACATCTTGAGGAAACACAGGATGACAGAAAGATATAACTGCTGTGGAGGTTTTGTGCCACATCTTCCTTTACCTAGAGAAGAAAAGGATTATTTGCTATGGCTAAATGTCACATGGAGAAGGGACGGAGAAGCATAATGTCAGGGTGTACAGCTGCGTACTACTGTGGGTCTGTGACCAGGCTCCCTGCATGCCATGGTGACATAGATAAGAATTCCAAATTGGGAAGAAATCTACTGCTTACCCTGGAAAACAAATTGTCAGCTTGTTTGGGGTAAAAAGTGAGGATGCAAACATCGCTGAAGTTACAGAGGTGTGAAAGCCTATGCTGTTAGAGTTGAAATGGCTGAGAGGACCTTGCTGGCAGAAGCTGGTGGAAAACTTTTCAAGTTACAAAGTTGTTTTTGGACAAATGTCAAAGAAATCAGACATGGTTTGCTTTGTCAACTATTATGTTACTGATCCCGGCAGTCCATAGTGTAAAGGAGAGCACTCTGGACTCTGAATCCCAAGGACCTAAGTTCAAGTCTCAATGGGGACCATCCCCTGGCAGTTAAATGTCTCCCTACCATCCGATCCCATCAGATCTTGGATGCTGAGCACGGTCAGCCCCAGTTAGTACTGGATGCTGTGACAGTCCCGAGGACTTCAGTGTCACTGTCCAAGCTCACTCGCCCGTGGCAGATGAACCTCAGGACTTAAATGGTGGGGCCAGTTCTGCGCACGCTGTGCCTCACCTAAAAAATCCACTGTGCAGTCTGGAAGGGCACACCCACGTGAGGAGAGCCCTTCCCAAGTCTTCGTTTGAGAAGTCTGGCCATACATACATATTTTTGATCATGGGAGCAGTTGGTTTCCAGCTCAGAGTTTAATCAAAGCAATGCAATTTGACAACCTGCTAAAACCTATGAGATCAAGATGCCTTTCCTAGAAATAGGATGCCATTAAACATCATTATCACCATCACTATGACCCTTCAGAAATTCTCCCATATCCAGCAATATCAGTTTCAATTAACATTAATGGCTTGTGGAAGGTACCTATCTGGCTTGAGTAATCTGATTGATGCCAGCACATGCCCCACTTTGTACAATGTGGTTTCCTAAAGTTTTATCAAAGAGATGTAACTCTCATGAAACATGCATTTTTGGCAAGGGCAATTATATTTAATGAGTGAGGAAAAATTTGACAATGTCCTTATTTTTGACTAGAGAAACTTGATGAATTCAGAGGAAGCCATTCTAGAAGTCAGACTTAAGATGACAGCCATTAGAAATGTAGGCAAACCTAAAACAGAGTGAGCAATTTTTTTATTATGTACTTTCAGTAAACAAAAGTTAGGAACTCAGGGTTATGCTAGCTACCCTTCTTCCATATTACCTAATATGAATACTGCTTTTCTGCTCTTCTGGAGCTGAGTTCACCTCCATACACATCACACCTCTTTCATCATCAGCATAAGGTACTACTGCCAAACTCTGTTCTGATGTTTTTAAATAAGCATCTTATACAGTTGTCAGAGTGGATTCTGCTTGCTGACTACTACATCTTCATTTTTCTTCCTTTCTCTCTTATTTGACACATAGGTAGTAGGTCTCTGAGATCATTCTATTTCTTGGCCTATGTCTGTACCATGTACAGTAGGCCACCAAGTCTGTTTGAGGGCTTCAGTGGATCCTAGTAATAAAAAAGCCTCATGTGATTTTTTTCTTTATATTATATTTGTGCCTCATCCATTAATATGATTATATACTGATTTAGGATCTCATAAGGCCCATTTGGCATAAATAATGCTTTCATCTATAATGGTAGCATTCAATCTCTTGAAAGTTATGGAAATATTAATCATAAAAATAGGAACTTTAGCAAGATTTCTGCTATAGAAACTTCCAGCATTTCACTTTATGTACAAATGCTTCAGTAGGTGGAAATACTAAATAACCAAAAAAGAAAAAGTTTATAGTTGAGCGTTCAATAGCAAAATGTATGTGTTCCAGAGATCTGTTCTCTTTATCTGCTTAGAGAAGATCACCTCTACCGCTCACTGTTCCTCCACCTTAAATGTCTCTCTGACAGGTTTACAAGAGCAACTAATTTGGTCCTTTAAAAACATTGCACACTCTTGTCTTTCATGTCTCCTCCCTGAAATAGAAGAGAAACAGTGTAAGCAAGATGGAATTTGTCTTCACGGATCAGTCCAAAAAACCCCCAAACCAACAAAGAAACAAAAACCTGAAAATACAATTCCGTTATAGGAATCATCTTTAGTTAGGGTCACCTTGCCTTTAAACTTACTTGTTCTGAAGCTGTCAACTGGAATTTATCCTTAGAAAAATATTTGTGTTTGTAATGCTGTTCATCATTTTGGTTTTGTCAGTCGTAAGTTAGCAAAGTGGGTCCCAGTCTATCTCTGTAAGTGTTACACAAAGTTATTCCTGCCAGCAACTCCTGCTGGCAAGCAGGCACAGACATATAATACCTGCTCAAGCAGCAAAGAACTGTTCAGAAAACTGGACTGAAACCAGAACCCAGTCCAGATAAAATGTAATTAAGTCTGTTTTGTTCTTCCCTTCCACACGTGCAGGGAATTTGCCTTTCTTTAACTCATATCGAAACACTGTCTCCTGAAATAACTGAACTGAAGTGGGAGCCACCATGTGAACACTTAATCCTCTGTGTGGTGGGGACTTTTTGTCCTGTCTTAACTCCATTTGCAATTGCTGGAGTCATCACCTTCAATTCAATAGGACAAAAGCATGAAAAAGGGAGACTGCATGTGTTTATCAAAGACTGTATAACAAAGTTGCAGTAATGAAGATCCACTGATGAAATAACAAAGTGTAAAATTAATGACAGGCTAATGCAAAAAGGTATATTGAAAGCCTTTCTGTAATTTGAGATGAGCTGACAGCTGTGACAAAGGGAGAGAAGGAAAGGGGAAGCCTATTAAGGAGCAGAGTTCCCTGCTCTCTTAAAAGTCCCATCCTTGTCTTACCTCCCACACATTTTCCATGCTATGTAAAGTGAAGAAACTGTGCCTATAATGCAGCATAGAGTATCATCATTGTGTTCTAGTTCTGAGCCTGTAAGCACCCAGAAATTCTGACAGTTTTCTGTTATGAAAATTGGTGGATATAATGTTCATCTTTCTTCACATGAACCAGTAACTTCACCCCAAGCTTCCTCACTGTTTTTGCAGTAGTTTCTGAAGCCAGAAAAATGTAGTTGCATTTGATTGATGGTTACTTTTAACAGAACAAAGGGATAAATTCTCCCACAGTTTTAGCAACGAAGGTAACTGTTCATTGAGCAGTATCTGATTACATAAAAATAAGAACACTCTTTTCTGCTAATTTATGTTCCTCTCTTTTTTCCTCAGAAATTCTTGTTTCTGTCAGTAGATGTGTGTATTTTGACCCTATTAAGAAACATTCAATTATGGAAGGATTATGTCTGAAAACTAAAACTGTAGTTTCAAGACTTGAATTAGGTGCCTAGATCAGACAAAACAGAGCTAATTTCTTTTGAGGTCAGTAGTCTTCAATATGTATTTTACAGCTGATTATGACACAGTTTACACTCTGGGCCTTTGGAGCATCTCATGGCTCTTGAAGGACATTCAAGCCCTTTCCCAGAGCCAGTGCAAATAAGACTTATGCATGCAGTCATTCTCCTTCCACCCTCACCTACCGATGACTGGAGGGGCCATGGGGCAGTCTAAGAGGGTTCCTCCACTGACCAGCTCAGGTTGTCACATGTGTGAGGAAAAGCAACCATTGGAGGACTGCACTTCCCTCTAGTCACCACCTCTATCAATGCAACTGTTATAGCTGACAGCAGCATTGATATCCTCTGCTTTACACTGCATGACTTGATGCTTTAGCAGTCTTCAATTCCTCATTCATTTAAAGTAGTGGGAAAAGCTATCCAAAAGTGTCTAGAAATGAACGTCTGTAGACTTAGTTTAAGCCATGCTAAATTTAGCTGAAGTCTCAATAACATGGTGGGAATCTCAGTGTATATTCTTTTATTTTATTGTAAATTTTTATTTCCCCCTTTCTCAGAGAAATCTTTCTTAAAATCAATTTTTTAATTCTAATTCATTGAAAAACATGTTCTGTGCATCTTAAATGTACCCTAGGCCTTCCTCTGATTGTTTCAATGGGTGGCATTTTACAAGCTTTTACTTCACGTAGAGCGTTGCTGATTGCTGTGTTGGAAAGAAAGCATTTTAATAACTGCTGAGATAAGTGGGATTTGAAGATAACTGTTATCCACTTTCCAAACTGCATTGTTCAGTTCTACCTTCAAAACATATCCATACAATATTTTTACTTCATGTTTACAATCTTTCACAGTGTTCAGCTCAGAATCAGTTTGTTTGGAATTCCTATTTGGATTTAAATATTTTCTTTTAAAAGAATGTATATATGTTGAAATATTTTCATTATAAGTAAGAAATGATGTTAAGTTGGGTTTTTTTCTCTAGGGAAAAGGGCAAATGTAAACCAAAGTGTCTAATTTTAACATCAGAATTTTCAGAGTTACCATAGTAATTAGTGCTGGCATTTTTAGTGTTTCTATATTCCCCTTCAGTTTGACAGCCTCTGTATTTACAAGAAGTGACTTCTGAAAAGAAATGTAGTTACCGTATCACAGTGTCATGTGCATGATAGCACTTGGTATATTTACAAAACAGACTCTCGGAAGGATAAGGGTGGAGGGAACACCTTCAGCATACTTTTTCTGTGACCACTTTGTCGCTAGTTCTGAACTTATTTATGTGTACTCATATGTTGGGGTTCTAGGTGATAATGTGTCATATTTTGGTCATAAATTGAATGGAAATTGCCACACTGAGGCAGGCATGTAGCATTTTAGCATTTCCATCTTGACTGACCTTCTTGAGGGAAGAGTTAAGAACTTCTTGTAATGGGAACCATGGAAAAAAATATAGACATAATTGTCTTTTTAAAATTCATAAAGTCCTGCCAAATCCTTAAAGTCTGACAAATTAAGAGTTGCCTTTTTTCCATTTTAAAAATCTACCTGTAGTTATATTAGAGCCTTTGAATGTACAATTTTCTACTTAATAAGAATGTAAGAAAATGTGTCAAGAGCATTCATTTGCAAACTGGATTGATATATCCTTGCTGTCTTCTACTTTGACAGGAGTGCAATAAAGAAGCTTGGGCAATTGTTTTGTCATGGAGCAATGCATTTGACAGTCAACACATGCAAGGGGCTCTCTGAAAAATGCAGCATTTCCACACAAAGGATAAAAACATGTAGCTTAAAATGGGAAGTACAAAGGATGACAGAAACATGTGCTTCCAGAGTTGCCCTTGTTGCTAGGGTCCACTGTCCATCTCCATTTTAAGAACAATGGCTTGAAGAGATTTAGCCATTCATCAGCACTTGTCTTAGTATGACTAGAATAACATTCATGGCTCAGCTCTCCCACTTTTCTCTATTGCACTGTTGAATGATAGATTTCCTGGAGATAAAACACAAAAAATACTTTTGGTCTGCCCTGCATGCAGTGCATAGTCTTACTGAATTGAGTGGTGGTCACATTTGTGAACAACATTAGATTAATTTTTATGACATTAATAGAACTAGATAATGCAAATCAAAATTCATACTCATTCTTTTAACACTTGAAACCTCAGCTTAAGTAGTAATGCTGGAGAAAAAAGTAAAGAGATTTAAAAATGAGATAAAATCAGCACAATACAAGATATATTTATTTGCAATTCCATTGACAAAAATAAAAAAAGAAAAACAAACAAACACCCCAGAAAAACAAACAAACAAAACAAACAAAAAAGTCAACCCTTACTACCATGCTCCTGGTCAAAGCATAATTATCTATAAAGGTTAGTGAAGGGCAGACCACAAAAGGATTAGTAGCTTATGTGAAGTCCCCTGAAGTTTAAATTCTTATCAAAGCTCTTTGGTTGGGAAATTCATCAGAAAATCTCCCCAAAACCAGAGTTTATCCTAAAAGAGTTAAAATTTTCAGGCAGGAAATATTATGGCAGTATGTTGTGATGCTGTAATTAATTATCTTCATTTCTCTGAAATCAGGTATGTGAAAATGGCCATTTTTGAACTTGGAGAATCTGATCTTGAAATACCAACAACTGAAAGGCAGGTGGGGTTTCAACAAAAACTGTGCCCATATGAAAAACCAGACCAGATGAGAGTACTTATGGAGAGACTGTGCAACCAAAGCAGTTACAATAGGTGTGTCAAAATTATCCCTTATTATTGCTATTCACAGGCCAGTTTTCTGCACCAGTGGAAAGATGTTATTTTTCATGCTGCAGTGTAGTGGTTTTCTATATTTTAAAAAACAATTTCCATGACTTTTTGACTTTTTAAATATGAACATTTGGTAAATTATCCTGAAATAGCTGTGACAACATCATCTACTGATTTAAGGAATAACCATTATATTAGGTAGAATGTCTGTATTTAAAAAGAAAAAAAAAAAGCCAAAACAAACAAACAAGCAAACAAAAACCAAAAAAATCAAACCACAAAACCCAAAACATTTCTCTTTGCTCCTTCCAAATACTCAATCTATTCCATTGCTGTCAGCTAACCCCATTTTTTTCTTTTCCATTGCTGCAGATGTATGCTTTTTCAAAACTGTTCATCTTTCAAAGGCATGATGGCTGTTCTTGTCAGAATAATTTCCCTCAAATTTACTGACTGTACGGTTCATAGTATATGCATCGAGTGAAATAAAGTTTTTGTAATTTAAGATTTTCCCTAAAATAGTACTCTTATGTATCCACTGTGGTCTAACGTTCCCCAAACCTGTGTTCCCCACAATTTTCTCCATTTCGCTATTATACCTTCCCCAAATATTTGAAAGTAAATATAATAAAGCTCCATGTGCTGAAATAGGAGTCTGGAATCCATATAGACAAGATTTATTGCATGCTACTCTTGAATGAGACAGACAAGATGGCAGAAAAATTTTTAAAAAAATCATCACATCAGAGTTTGTCCATCCAGGAAAAATTTTCATTCTAATCTGGTCAGGATTTGGGAAAAGTATGAATAACTAGAATTAAAATAGAAAGTGGAGTTGAAATTTATATTGGTAAGCTTAGAGCATGTTCCCCCCGTAAAGGCAACTGCCTTTTGGGACAACCTTCATTGTTACAAATCCATGGGTTTGAGACTGGGAAGAGAAGAACTCTAAAAAGACATCTCTAATGCTACTAGACAACTCCATAATAAATGTACTTGATCTTTTTCTTCTCTTTTTCAGAATTATAAGTTACAGTCATATGGAGGGCATACTGGGAATAATCCAGCTCAGAAAATCTGCAACAGCTCTCACTAAGGTTTTTTACCTGGATACTTTAATTATTCTGCCAATTTGACAAGAGAGTTCCTTCTTGTCATTCTCTTTGAATTGCCTTGCCTTATTCAGACCTCAGAGGTTTGTAGGGCTGCAATATGGCTGAAAAGAATCCTCCTTCAGCCTTTCCCAGACTTCTTCAAATGAAAATGTACTCCTCTTTAATGTGTTAACTTCAGCAGGTCATAACAGCTGTTTTACAAGAAGTGTCTCTACTCAGTAGCTTTGAAATAAGTGTGATAATATATGATCTACTATTAGACTGGGACAATCTTCAGGTCTAGGCATAGTCCCACGTGAAGAGGAGACTTGAGTGCTGTGGCCCAGCTCAGGATCAAGTGCATTGGAAAAGGGCCCATGCAGATCTAGCTCCTCCCTCAAACTTAATATGAGCTCTCCATGTCTCCAGCCAACCCTTCTGCCAGAGAAGAACAGTGGAGAGGGCTTTTTGTCTACATCTCTCTTGGTCGTCCCTGGGAAAATGTGTTGGATTAGTCAACTGAGCTTAATGTCTTTCTTTGAAGTAAGTGCACCAATTTATTTGCACTGAAGTAAGCAGATGAATTGAGACTGACAGATTCATATGAAAATAAACCAGATCCATTTTTCCTAAGAACAAGAGAAATATCTTGTCAGGTCAACTCAGCAGCTCTTTAAGAATGGAGCAGTGAGGGGAGAAAGAGAGAGGGGAAAGTCACTGATAATTCAAGGTGTCAGTCCTTCTGACAACTCAGGTGTCTGAAACTACATGGTTATCCTTCAATGAAATCACGTCAGGGCACATTCATGCAGGACCCCAGTCTGATGGTCAGCCAGGAGTTCCCAGAAAGCATTTTGCATCCTGTGCAGCGGCCCTGAGGGCAACACTGGAAAAGTCATTCTGTTTCCAAATACTGGAAAGATTGCTAAGTCATTCTTTTTGAAATTATGAACTATGAAAATTGGAGTTGGCAATACAATTGATTCACCAATTCTGCCTTATTTTCAAGTGCTGTCTTCCTAGTGCTGTCTTCCTAACATTGTTAGGTTACTTTTCTTTCACCTTTTCCACTTTAAAAATAAATAGAAGGCCGCAGGAGAAATCTGCATGTGCAGAAATAGAAAGAGGTAAAAAGTTGTAAAATACAGTCAGTCTAAGCAAAATATTTAGGAAGTTAGAACAGAAGAGTGAAAGAGAGACCCATTCCCAACCTGGCAACCTGTTACTCCCCCTTGGTGGGATCATCTGTTCTGAAAACCAAAGTAATTACTAATTTCTAAATCTACACCTCCAGTATTTAGACAGGTGGGCACTCCAGGTCTTAGAGGGTTCTGTGCTGTGTTTCTCTTATTTTCCTGTGGGCAAATACAGTGTTGCTAGGGTGGAATAACTGATTTCAGTGAGGGTCTCAGCACTGAACCTGGCTTCCACCAGCTGGTTTAGGCACTGATATGAGCAGCTGCGTTAGATAGCAGGGTAGGCCAGTCTGTGTTAAGCTGACCACTTCAAAGCTACTGCTGGACTGCAGAACTAAGAATGATAAGGTGTAGCATTTGTGATATATAAAATTATAATACTACCTTTTAGAAATTTTTTTTGCTTGTTTGTTTGTTTGGTTTTTTTGTAAAAGTTTCTTCTTTTTCTTTATTAAACTATAGCTTGTAGAAATTTTTAACACATCTGCTGTTCAAGTTGTCTAGGAGGCAAATAAATCATTGTTTTCCCCACCTGTTATAGAAGACAGTTTTTAAATTACTTTTAATAACATATTAAATAAAAAAGAGAGAGGAGGAAAAGATTAATAGCTATATTGCTTTCCTAACAGCTAATTCACCACATACTGGAGAAATCAACTTGAATCTGTCAGAAAAAATGTGATTTAGTAACACTTGGTATTCCAATAACTTCAAGATAAAGAAGGTCCTTCTAACTTATCTAAAGGCTTTTAAATCTTTTAGATGTGTGCCTTTTACTTTCTGCATGCCTTTTGTGTGTTGAATGATTCACTTTGGTATCAGCTGTCTGTCTATTTCATAAATGGCAAAAGCTTCCTTTCTTTGTGAAGTGTGTTAAGGTTGTTTGGAGTAATTAGCCCAGTGTTAATGAGCTAAAGTCTTCTTTTCTCCTACTATTGTGGTGCTGAGCAGCATTAGCAAGAAGGGGTATGGTAGACCTTGCATTCAAAGCTAGCAACATAAAGTGAAACTTTGCAGCAGGAAGTTTATGGCTTTTGGAGTGTTAGGCAGGGTAATATAGAATAATTTATGTATTTTAGCATTCCCATTAAAATAAATGAGAATCTCTGTAATCCTTGTCGGCAGTGAAAGCTGTCCAGAGATGAGGATATGGAGCTATCATCTCATAAGCTTTGGTGTCCTACTTTGTCCTTATAATGCTGAGTGACCAAGTCCAGCATAATCCCGTCAGGCCATGTTGTAGTTGACAGGCTAGTGTGATTTTATGTACGTGCCACTGAGCTATTTTTTAGTTGAGGTTAACAAATGCTTCTCATCAGGGAGCCACAACATCCACCTCCATTGCTACACAGCATAGGAACAAACTGTTTTTTCAATCCTTGTATTTTGATATTTTTTTAAGAGTGGCCACAGAGGTGCTGGAAATCTAGGAGAATGCAGGCATAGAAACAAAAAACAGTGGGTGGATATTTGATTGTCTGCTTATTCATTTATTTTTGCTGGATTTTTTTTGACTTGTCTAAATCCAGTTTTCACACCACTATGCTACAGCTATGTCTACTTTCAGAGACATACTCATTGTGACATATGAATTGCTCTTAAGTCCTAACTACTTGCCCTTTGCAATCTCTTAAAACTGATCAAGGAGGTAGCAAAGCTAGAAGGGAAAGACCTCCCTGCACACAGGTCTATTAACTGGTGTCCACTGCAGTTAAAAACAGCTCCTTGCAGACCCAAATCCAAAAGGGAGTTTTCCTCCTTGCAATGACTATGTCATGGTGGCACTAATAGCGCATTGCCAGTCCTCTGTTGGCCCCATTTTTCAAACACTGCCAGGACAGCACAAGTGCTGAGGAGGCACCTTTGGAACTGATCATTTTGAGGACTTCAGTTTGTATCTGAGTTTGCTTCTGGATGGCTGGTGCTGGCTGAGAAAGGGTGGGTGGAGTGCATTGTGGCAGAGGCCTTCCGAGGATGGCAGGTTGTTTGTAGGTGCACTTGATCATCCACAATTGTGAAGATCCTAATGGTGAAAAACAGTGCTATTTTTTTTCCTATGGGTTTCTGCTGCATCAGCATTCAGTTAACATGTTAAGATTTACCTTGCCACTTAGGAGATAAATGGGCAGTACCTGGGAGGATTGATTGTACTGATAAAGCATGTGTCAGATGGAAGTAAACAGAAGAGCACTTCTAACTTGCTATTGTAATTATAGCACTGATTACAGATTTTGGCAGGTTATTAACATCAAACAATGTCTATGTATGGGAAAGATAGCCTTAATTTGTAAATATTTGTTTTCATTACCAACTTCTACTAAGGCAGTAAAAAAAAAAAATTGTTGCCTCAAACATATGAGAAAACATACAGAAACTCAGTTCAGGTCATAATGATCAGTTTATTATCCTCTGAGAACCATGTGGAGTAAAGAAAACAAATTGTATTATTTGAGACCTGAAATCCCCTGAACAACAGCTTTGTGTATATACTTCATATACAAGGTTGTAATCTCTTTTTCTTTTTTCTTTTTTTTATGTTCACCATGATCTTTTTTGCAGGAAAGTAAAAGAAAGTGAACAGAGAAATTCTGCCAAAAGACATTTTATTAATTCAATCCTGACCATATTCAACTGTGGTGAAAAGCAAGAGAACAGTGAATACAGAGCGCCAAATACATATGCCTTTAATTTATTATGTATAATTTCGTTGAGTGGCCTAGCTGCCTTAGTGACTCAGCTGCAACTGTATAAAAGTCCCTTAAGGTCTGCACACCAACATATTTTATTTCAGCAGGGCTCTGTTTGGCTTACCACCTTGCAGTATTCTGGAATATGCAAATTGAAACCTGAATTCGTTTCATTTTTCCAACCTTTTTTCAGTGCATTGCAACAGGTCTGAAAACACAAAACTGAACTCTACATAGCAATTGAATGTCCATGTTTGCTTTGGACAGAGTCTTAAATTATCTCAATATTTTCTTGGTTAACTTTTATTTCAGTATTCTCTTTGTTGTCAGCCTTTTTTTATGGGGGCTATGTCAAAGAGTTAAACCAAAGGTGTTGAAAATAGCTGCAAAATTAAACACAAGCTTTCACTGGAAATTCAGTGCAACTCTCCTTGCTCTCACTGCTTGTCAGATTTTCTGGGAATAGCAGGGGTTAAATTTAATTGATATAGTGATATAATTATTCCCTTAAATTACTCTCAGCCAGCTTTTGTACTCCTTCGTTAAACAAGAGAGGCTGGCTGAAAAACCATTAATGCAGAGCGCCAAGGACTATGCAGTCAGTTGTAATCAAAATCATGTCCAAAATGTCAAAAAAGTAATTTCTTTTTTGTTTCTTTTTTGTTTGTTTACTAATAGAATATTTTCAGAAATTCCTATGAATCACCTAAGGCCCAAATGTGTATCAGGAAGCATATTTGAAAACATTTGTGTACCTGGAAGGTATGAACTAAATTGATCAAAATAAATTAAAAATCAGGGCAAGTAAGGAAGTTGGAGAATTAAAAAACATAAGTCACATTTTGACTTTCATTCAGAATATTCTTGTACATTTAACAGACGAATTTCCTTCCCCATCTGAAAGTCTTGGCTGAACACTTCTAACACAGGAGAAAGAAAATATCCACCTCTCCCATTCAGTACTTCAAATCTTTTCAAACAGCAGGATGAAGCCCACTCAGTGAACAATTATCTCCAAATCTCCCTCCTTGGAGGCTCTTACACCTTAGCTTTGAGGCTAGAGAAGCAAGATTCATGTTATTGGTCTGACTGCTGCTTCTCTAAATTATATTCCATTGGGTTGGGATTTTGGAGGTTATTCTTTTCCAACACTTACAAAGCCAAATACCTGACCTTCCAGTAATTAATTTGGTTTACCTACATTTCACTGTATTTGTCCAAAACAAATTTCCTGAAAACTTTAGTGGAAGTTAGTGGCTGACATTTCATCAGACTGGTAATATTGGAATGTTTTCTGAGCTCTGTATCTCTAAAGTTTTTAATATTAAGTGGCAGGGGAGAGATAAAAAGAAAGTGTAAGGAAATTATTTTACTATGCCTTGTTTTGAAATCCATTTGTGGAACTTTTTTTGAATAATCTTTCTGTTTGCAAAAAGCTTTTTGATCTTTGTTAAAGGTTCAAACACAGGAAGGTGGTGTTGGCAGGAGCCCCTTAGGGAATTTTTCTCACCACACCAACACAAAAGGTTTGGGACAAAAAAGGACAAGAGGACAAAAGATGGCTGATGATTTTCAGATTCCAGCTGAATGGTGGGGTGGAGGTGAGAAAACAGAACCCCAGCACCTGTGGGTGGGGAGAGGTTTTCCATTCTTTTTCCTTGTGTGCTGGCTTGGCGCCTTTTTTTTTTTTTTTTAGGGGAGTTTATTTGGGCAGCTGCAGAAAAAGAGCCACTGCTTGCTGGTGAGAACTCTTTTCCTGGCTCTGCTCTTTGCTTTTTCCCCCTCCATCTTTGGGCACCCTGAGCTTCAGAGAAAGAGAGAGAGAGAGAAGAGAGGAGAGACACAGCTGCTTCAGGACCCTCCGCAGACCTTTTTTTTTTTCTCCCTGGGGACCGACTTGAACTGCAAGGAGATTTCTGGGAATTATCCTCATTTCCTTCACTCCCAGCCTTTCCTTCTTTGTTTGGAACAAAGGACAAGGAGAGAGGGAGAGAGTCCACGTGTGTGTTCATTCCTTGTCTCTGCCTCGCTGGGAAAAGACTGAGAATTCACCTCGCAGCCAGCTGAGGTGCGACACTGACACTGTCCATAAATATAACTGCTCCAGGAGGAACCTACTTTGGGGGTTTGTTCTCTATTGTTTTTACTTTTAGTGCTGGGGGAGTAGTTTGCTCTGGTCTGTTTACAGTTATATCTATATCTACACACACACACACACACACACACACACACATATATATATATAGTAGTATATATAGTAGCAGTTAAGAACAGTTATCCTTCTTATATCCATTTTCTAATTAAAGTTCCTTTTCCTTAAATTTAATAAGGAGTGATGTGATTATTGAGGACGAATCTTCTCCTCTGATTTTTGCTAAACATTTTGGTTTTTCCCTCAAACTAAGACACTCTTATAATTCTCCTGGAAGAACTTATTAAAGCTAGAGTCTCCTGGGCATTGGCAGAGTTACACTTTTCCATCTCCCATAAAACTATGGACTTTCAGATGAATTTTCTGTGGTTGGTTTTGCTCTATGAAGCTGATTCCATCCTGCTTCTCCAGTGAGCACTGAGCCTGAAAATGGCTTGAATCACAGAAGAAAACTTCTGTCAGTGGTGAAGCAGATAATTTAAGCAATTATTATGCTGCAAATACTACTTGATAAGTGGCATATATGAAATAGACTACTTTCCTTTTTATTGGAGTTTCTAGTTTCTGAGTTATGGGTTTGTCTGAGCATGACATTTCTGTTTGGAATATAAAAGGAGAGAAATATCACACACTTAGAATAGAACTACATTTGCACATATTGTAGAAGAACATTCAAGTTTTAAATAGAGACCAAGTACGGGTAATATTGTTCCTAAAATAGTCATGAATGCATTAAGACATGAGAAAATTAATAGAAATTGAAAAAGGACAGCCAGAATGAAATTGTAACCTAAGTGTTGGTTGCTGTTATCTGCTTTAGTGCAGTATAATGATCTGCACTAAAGAACAATAAATACATATTTTTCATTTATTTGTAGGAAAGCTACTCTTCAGCAGGCTACTGGGCCTTATGTCAATGCATTTCACTGCATAACAAAGAACAGTCAGTGTTACTGTCATAGAATCATACATACTGTTGATGCCTCAGAGGTTTTTGATTTTTGATTTTTTTAATTTTTATGGAATTCAAAGGAACTGTAGTGAATGTAGATTTTAATGTACCAGTAAAAGTATCCCCAGTACTTCAACATTTATACATGCCAACCCCATCATATATCAACCTCTCAAAATTCCATTAACTGTTTAGTCTTGTTTTCAAGGTAGAAGTGCTGAAAAACACCTCAAGACCTTCACCACAAGACATAACCATAGGCAGAGTGACCTCGAAGCCCAGAACACTGGAAAGCCTCCAAGGATTCCAACATGCTGTGAGGAAGACAAGAATGATGAAGGAAGGGTCTCAGACTCCCCCAGACTCAATTCCTGATGAGGTATGCCAGGGGGCAGGAGGGGCCAGAACCAGGGAATGGGTGAACAGGGACTGGATGAACAATACCAGCTTACCAATAGGTGGCTTAGGGGATGGTGCTATCGTCAAAATTTTGGGTTTTTTGATCATGGCGCAAACTCTGTGTTGCCCAGTCTTGTCAAAGCAGATGGGCTTCATTTAACTAGGAAGGGCAAAAGAACTGTAGCCCTTAAATTGGCAGGGTTAGTTAAGAGGGCTTTAAACTAGGTTTGAAGGGGGAAGGGACGGTAACTGGGCTCTCCAGAGATAGGCCTAAGGGCATAGAGCCCGAGTTGAGAATGAAATCAATGGCCCAGCTGAAGTGCACGTACACCAATGCACGCAGTATGGGAAACAAACAAGAGGAGCTGGAAGCCATAGTGCAGCAGGAAAACTATGACATAGTTGCTGTCACAGAAACGTGGTGGGATGAATCGAATGACTGGAGTGCTGCTATGGGGGCTACAAGCTCTTCAGAAAAGACAGGCAGGGAAGGAGAGGTGGAGGGGTGGCTTTATATGTTAGAGAGTCTCTTGACTCTGTTGAACTTGAGGTCAGCAGTGACAAGGATGAGTGCCTGTGGGCCAGAATCAGGGGGAAGGCCAACAAGGCTGACACCCTTGTGGGTGTCTATTACAGACCGCCCAGCCAGGATGATGAGGGAGATGAATTATTCTACAAGGAGCTGGCAGATGTCTCAAAATCCCCAGCCCTTGTTCTTGGGGGTGACTTTAACCTGCCAGATATCTGCTGGGAGCTTCATACTGCAGAGAAGAGGCAGTCAAGGAGGTTCCTGGAGTGTATAGAGGACAATTTCCTTCATCAACTGGTAAATGAGCCTACCAGGGGGAAGGCCCTGCTAGACCTACTGTTTACAAACAGAGAGGGGCTGGTGGATGATGTAGTGGTTGGAGGCCGCCTGGGGCACAGCAACCATGAAATAATAGAATTTTCAGTCCTCAGGGATGTAAGGAGAGCCACCATTAAAACCTCTACTTTGGACTTCCGGAGAGCAGATTTTGGCCTATTCAAAAAACTAATTCAGAGCATAGCCTGGGAAACAACCCTTAAAGGCAAGGGGGTCCAGGAGGGATGGACATGTCTTAAGAGGGAGATTTTGAATGCACAGCAACAGGCTGTCCCAGTGTGCCGAAAGGCCAGCCGGAGGGGAAGACGGCCAGCTTGGTTAAATAGGGAGATTCTGCAAGAAATCAGGGATAAAAAGAAAGTTTACAGACTGTGGAAAAAAGGGCTGGCTACTTATGAAGAATTTACAGATAGAGCTAGGTCATGCAGGAAAAAATTAGGGAAAGAAAAGTGGAATTTGAAGTTAATTTGGCTATTTCAGTTAGGGATAACAAAAAGTCCTTTTATAAATACATTAATAACAAAAGGAGGGGCAAGGAAAGCCTCCATTCTCTGTTGGACTTGGAGGGAAACATAGTTAAGGAAGATGAGGAGAAGGCTGAGGTACTTAACACCTACTTTGCCTCAGTTTTCACCAGTAAGACAGGTGGCCCTCAAGACAACTGGCCTCTGGAGATGGTGGACAGGGAGAGGGAGCTGAATACCCCTCCTGTATTCCAGGAGGATATAGTGACCGACTTACTGAGCCAGCTGGATCCTCACAAGTCTATGGGACCAGATGGGATCCATCCCAGGGTGATGAAGGAGCTGGCAGAAGTACTTGCCAAACCACTCTCCATCATCTTCCAACAGTCCTGGCTCTCTGGGGAGGTCCCAGATGATTGGAGGTTGGCGAATGTCACCCCAATCCACAAAAAGGGCTGCAAGCAGGACCCTGGCAACTACAGGCCTGTCAGCCTGACCTCCGTGCCTGCAGGGTTATGGAGCAGATCATCCTGAGTGCAATCACACAGCACCTTCAGGGTGGACAAAGGATTAGACCCAGCCAGCATGGGTTTAGGAGGGGCAGGTCCTGTCTGACCAACCTGATCTCTTTCTACGATCAGGTGACCCACCTGGTGGATGAGGGGAAGGCTGTGGATGTGGTCTATCTGGACTTCAGCAAGGCCTTTGATACTGTCTCCCATAATATACTCCTGGAAAAGCTGGTAGCCCATGGCCTGGACAAGTGTACCCTCTCCTGGATTAGGAGCTGGCTGGAGGGTCGGGCCCAGAGAGTGCTGGTGAACGGAGCTGCATCCAGCTGGCGGCTGGTGACTAGTGGTGTTCCCCAGGGGTCTGTGTTGGGTCCAGTCCTGTTTAATATCTTTATTGATGATTTAGATGAGGGGATTGAGTCCATCATCAGCAAATTTGCTGATGACACCAAGTTGGGAAGGAGTGTCGACCTGCTGGAAGGCAGGAGGGCTCTGCAGAGGGATCTGGATAGACTTGAGAGATGGGCTGATTCCAATGGGATGAAGTTCAATAAGGCCAAGTGCCGGGTCCTGCACTTTGGCCACAACAACTCCCTGCAGCGCTACAGGCTGGGCACAGAGTGGCTGGAGAGCAGCCAGGCAGAAAGGGACCTTGGAGTACTAATTGACAGGAAGCTCAACATGAGTCAACAGTGTGCCCAGGTGGCCAAGAAGGCCAATGGGATCCTGGCCTGTATCAAAAATAGCGTGGCCAGCAGGACCAGGGAAGTGATCCTTCCCCTGTACTCTGCATTGGTGAGGCCACACCTTGAGTACTGTGTTCAGTTCTGGGCCCCTCAGTTCAGAAAGGATATTGAGGTGCTGGAGCAGGTCCAGAGAAGAGCAACAAGGCTGGTGAAGGGACTGGAGCACAAGTCCTATGGGGAGAGGCTGAGGGAGCTGGGGTTGTTTAGCCTGGAGAAGAGGAGGCTCAGAGGTGACCTCATCACTGTCTAGAACTACCTGAAGGGAAGTTCTAGCCAGGTGGGTGTTGGTCTCTTCTCCCAGGCACTCAGCAATAGGACAAGAGGGCACGGGCTTAAGCTCTGCCAGGGGAAATTTAAGTTGGATATCAGAAAAAAATTCTTTCCAGAGAGAGTAATCAGGCATTGGAATGGGCTGCCCAGAGAGGTGGTGGATTCACCATCCCTAGAGATTTTTAAACACAGATTGGACATGGCGCTGGGTGCCATGATCTAGTAAATGGACTAGAGTTGGACCAAGGGTTGGACTCGATGATCTTGGAGGTCTTTTCCAACCCAATCGATTCTATGATTCTATGATTCTTATTATAAAACCCATGGAACCAGTGTTCAGGCAGGGGCATCTAAGTGCATTCCTGTAGGCCCTAGGCTTGGAATTAAAGGACTTACCCTTTTTATCTTAACTCATCCACTAAGGTGGCTGGAGTCCTGTTTTCTGCAGTCTCTTAAGGCAACACTGTAAAAGATGAACAGGACCAGTGTGATTATGGTTTTAACCATTATGTGATTGTAGGGTTTCCACCTGGAGTAAGTAGAAACTGGAACAACATCAAATTCCCAAGACTGAGGATTAACTTAAGAAAATTGCATCTGATGAGCTGTTTCTTTTCTTTTCAGATTATATTTAGTATTGCATGAAGTCATGTTCTGTGGTTCAAACTGTGTTAAAAGACTATAATGCATTCTGACATATTTTCTTCTGTCAAGGCGCTACTGCATGCATTGCCTTTGTCTTTATTAAAATTTCTCACATTATGTGCTGTACTTGAGGAATGGCTCTTGACACTTCTTATTCAAAATATTAAAATGAGTTGAAAATGATGATTTAAAAGTGACTGCTTGTAAACAGTAATCACAGAAACACAGTGTGACTGAAGTTGAAAGGAATCTTTGGAGATCATTTAGTCCAACTCCTTGCTTAAAGCAGGATCAGCCAAAGTGGAATTAGTTTTTTTGGTTAGATATATATTTTTCCCCTTAAAACACATACAGGTATTACAGAATTGCAGACTGCTTGAGGTTGGTAGGAATCTCTGGAGGTTATCTCCTCCAATCTCCTGCTAAACATGGGAATCTAGGGCTATATACACATAAAAAGTCTTTATATATCTTTGTTCTAATCTGACAAAGCTACTTACATGGATAATGCATCTACATTGGAGAAACAAGTGATTGGAAATTAAAGCACTTGAGTAGATTATAGCTAAAGTTCTTATTCCACAGAAAATCTAGGAGAGACAATTAGGGAGACAGATCTTTAGAACAGCAATTGAAACAGTAATAGTACCTTTGTATGAAGTGATTTACCCAAAATATCAGCCAGACTGCTGATGCATTTAACTTGTATCTCTGATGTTTCCAGAGTAATGCCCTTCCTTATTACAGGAAGGGTAAGTACATCATGACTCAATGAAGAATTAAAAAGACATTAAAAATCATAGTGTCCTAGATACAGCAGCCATGACCAGTTTATCATTGTGTGGATGTAACCAATATTGTGTGTTCTACATCATCTCTGTAATTTCTCATGAACTAATAATAATAGAAAGCTTGCAGCAGCTGCCCAGGACACACCTGACACCTCAGACTACATCATCATCATCACCATGGCTAGGCTTCAGAAACAAAGATTTGGGAAGGATGCTACCCACGCTTACTGCAAACGTGCTGGTGGCTTAAAAGGCCAATGCAGGATAGGTAAGTCCAGTCGCAAAAGGCACAGCAGACAGTCTCCTTATGTGATATTGGCAAGGATCAGTTCTTTCTGCGTTGTCTTTTCTCCTCTAGACTGATTCTGCATGCATTCTCAAAGGAAACAGCAACGTCATCAATGGTGTGTCTCCATGAATCCTAATTGGAGGCCAGAGTCGACCACTGATGGCAGTCAATATGGCCAAGGCTGAGGTGTTGTTTCAGGGAGTCCTTGTATCTCCTCTTCGAGGCTCCTCTCTTGTGGCAGCCAGTGGTGAGTTCACAGCAGAGCACAATCTTAGGAAGGCGGTGATCCTCCATCCTGGAGATGTGCCCTGCCCAGCGCAGCTGTGTTCTCATCAGCATGGCCTCGATACTGGTGACCCCTGCCTGTTAAAGAACAGACAAATTAGTCACGTAATCAGTCCAGTCAATGTTTAGGATTGTACGGAGGCAGCGCTGATGGAAGCATTTGAGGAGTCGTAAGTGGTGGCAGTAGATGACCCATGATTCAGACCTATATAAAGGAGTAGGCAGAACAATGGCTCTTTAGACACTGATCCTTGTACTTTTCTCCAGGTATTTATTGCACCAGACTGTTATGGAGTTTTCTAAAAGCTCTGTATGCCTTTGCCAACCTGTCGTCTATCTCTTTGTCCATCTTACTGTCTGAGGAAATTATGTTCCCAGGTAGGTGAACTGCTGGACTGATTAAAGCTCTGATTCCCCTATGGTGATGTGGGGATGATGGAAGACTTCCTGAGGTGCAGGTTGGTAGAGAACTTCTGTCTTCTTCAAGCTGACTTCCAGCCCAAAAAGCTCAGCAGCCTCTGTAAAGCGGGATGTTAAGAGCTGCAGAGCTGCTTCTGTGTGAGCAATGAGGGCGGCATCATCAGCAAAAAGCAGTTCGCGGACAAGGTGATTCAGGGTCTTGGTGTGGGCCTGCAGTCCCCTTAGGTTGAATAGGCTTTCATTGGTATGATATTGGATGTAGATACCGTTTTCTTCATTGAGGTCTGCTGTGGCTCTTTGGAGCATCATGCTGAAGATTGTGAATAGAGTTGAAGCAAGAATGCAACCTTGTTTCACACCACTGGTTATTGTAAAGGGCTCAGAGAGTGCATCACCATATCTGACTTGTCTGTGCTGATCCTCATGTAGTAGGATGATCATTTTGAGGAACTTGGGGAGACATCCTAAACATTCCAAGATCTGCCACAGGCCTTTTCTGCTCACAGTATCAAAAGCTTTGGTGAGGTCAACGAAGATTACATGGAGTGCTTTGTTCTGTTCCCTACACTTCTCTTGCACTTGTCTGAGAACAAATACCATGTCTGGTACTCCTATTGGCTCTGAAACCACACTGGCTTTCAGGTAGAAGTTCTTCTGTGATAGCAGGTACTAATCTGTTCAGAAGTATTCTTGCAAGGATTTTACCAGCAATGGAGAGCAAAGTAATTTTCCTAGTTCAGCATGTGGGACCAGTTAACACTGTGTGGGGGTGATCAAAGCTGTGTATTCTACCCCCTCAATTCATTTCCCAAGAACAATGGGCCATTTGCAGCAGCTGCCCAGGGAGTCATTGGCACCTTCACACCCAGCCTGGGGTGGCGTGGCTGCTAATGGGCCATCAACGGTTCAACAATACCCCATGACTCACAGAGTTAATCACCCATTGTGTGAGTCCCCGCCCTGGGGGAGGGACTGGCTGCTCCCTGAGGGTACATAAGTGGTGGTTAAGAAGACCTCAGAAACTTCTCGTTGGATCCAGAGGAGCAGCAGGACCTCGACAGGAGGAGACCACCACTCTTGACCAGACTACGACCACCACTCTCGACCAGTCTACAGCCATCACCTGCACCAACAGGTTTCTTCACTTCCTTTGCATTGGACTTGTGGGGACTACATGGGTCTCAGCACAAGGGCTGACAAACCCCTTTGGGTTTGTGCCCCAGGACACTGGGTTATACTGCTGGGTTTTGTGAGTTGAAAGCAATTTCCCTTTGTGTCAGTGTATTTATTGTAATATTATCATTAAATTGTAGCTCTGACTTATAATCTCTCTCGTGGTGAGTTCATTTCCCCTGCTGGTTCACCTTTAAACCAGCACAGTAATACTTCAGTAATTTGAGAAGTCTGATTTTTCTCCTTTCTTCTTGTACAGGGTGATGATGACTGCATCACAGAGATCTGGTGGTAGTTCCCCTTGTTCCTGCAATGCACAATGAGCTTGTGAAAATTAGCATGGAGTGCTTGACCCCCATACTTCCAGACTTCAGGTGGAATTCCATCAACCCCAACTGCCTTGCCAGTTTTCATCTGCTGTATGGCCTTAAGTGTCTCTCCCACATTAGGGGCTATACCCAATTCATTTTTCAGGTTTTCGGTTGTTGTGTAATGTGCTGAATTGCTGAGCCTTGGACTACATGGTTAGCACTGAAGAGAGCCTGAAAACATTGAGACCACTGGTTCAGGATGGAGGTTTTATCTGTGAGACGCATTTGACCATCTGCAATAAGTAAGGGGCTTTGAACCTGGTGTGTGGGTCCATACACTGCTTTCAGGCCCTCATAGAATCCTCTGTGGTCACCCAACACCATGCTTGCACAGGACGCCTTTCCAAACTTCAGAGTTCTTTCCTACTCTGGCTTTAAGTCACCAAGGATTATGGTATTATCATCTGCAGGAACCTTTTGGGTAAGGTGGTGCAGGTCAGTGTAGAATTTGTCTTTTTCCACTGGGCCAACTTGGAGAGTTGGGGCATATACACTAAAAAGAACATGTTGCTTGTTATGTAGTGGGAGGCATAAGAATATAATGTGATCAGAATGACCTGTCAGCAGATTTTCAAGTTTGGAGACAATGGAGTTTTTAATCATGAAGCCAACTCCTGAAAGGTGACTTTCGGTTTTGGGTTTGCCTGACCAGTAGTGTGTAGCCAGCACCATGTTCTTTAAGGCTGCCTTCCTCATGAAGACAAACTTCACTGTCGATGTTGAGTCATGACAGTTCATGGGCAATTAGAGCAGAACAATGCTCAGGATGTCCACTATCCGCAGTATCAAGCATGGTTCTGATGTTCCAACATGCAAGTTTCAATTTGAACACACCTTTGGAGGCAGGTCTATGCCTTTGTCTCTTTGTTGTTTGGCCACATCAGAAGTTGCCCATTGGCCATGGTTATCCAACTGGCTGAGGAGTGTACATGAGCTTTGCTTAGGCCTCCTTTTCTAGGCCCCTTCCTGCATGGAGCAAGCAGTGCTTTTCTTGAAATAAAGCTGTTTCATGATGCTGCTGAACCAGACTGTCATCTCCAGGGTCCTGAGCAACAAATGTCCTGAACTGTGTGCATGCAGAATTGGGTCTGTGGCTTCCAGCGCTTCCTATCACATGCCATTTCAACCCTCACCTGTCGCTACAGGGCTTTGCAATGTGGGTGAACCCTTCGAGCCTGCACAATGGATTGTTTAGATGAGGCACAGCGTGCACAGAACTGGCCCCACTCATTACTCCTAAGGTTCATCTGCCAGGGCCTAGTAAGCTTGGACAGTGATAGCAAAGTCCTGAGGATGTAGGTTTAGTTAGATTATCCTTCCTTAAATGGATAGCCTTACAGCACTGAGAGAGCTCCATCTGCCTGGGTTTGGAATTAGAGTTGTCGTTCTCCCTAGAATGGTTGCCAGGGAGCTAGCGAGCCCATCCTGCCTGTGGACACTCTTTGTCTGGTCCTTCAGTTAAAACCTGTCTGGCATGGGAGACCCTACCAGAAGCACATACCACCACCAGCATAGCACACAACCTCATGAGGGCACTCAAGCTTCTGGCCGGCAACAAGGGGGTATCCATGGAAATACCTCAGGCTACAAGCTGGGTCTTATAGCACCCTGTAAGGCATGGGAATGCCTCTGTCTTCACACCAGTGACTCCCTTCGGGGAGGCATTAACACCTTCACACCCAGTCTGAGGGGTCATATCCACTAATGGGCCATGAGGGACTGGCACAATAGGCAGTTGCAATGACGTAGACTATCAAAGGTTCCAAAAAACTCCCACGACTCACACAGTTAATTCAGCCATTATGAAACTCCCTGCCCTGAGTCAGGTACTGGGCATTTCCAACTGAACTTAAGCAGGTATAATCTTGGGGGTTTGGGACTTTTGGTACCTTTTGTCAGACAAAACCACCATAAATGCAGCATATTTAGGAACAGAACATTTACAAATTCCTCAGGGACATTATTTTTAGGGTTGTTTTTCCTTATAATATAAGTTATCTTGATCAAATTCAATGCCTGACAGGGTCTAGGCTTGTGCTTGGGTACAGAAATCTGAAACTATGCGGGAAAACTAGATACCTTCTGCACTAGTTCTTCAGAGGTGGTACTAAATTATACAAATAGTTACATTGAAAGCTTCTAGGAAGAGCTAAAGAAAAAGAATTTTATGCATCATGACTGCCAGTGACAGGGCAAATCTCATTCAGTACCAGTAAGTGCAAAGTAGTATATTCAGGAATAAACTAACCTTATCTGCACTTCATAAGGTACTCTAATTACTTGCTACCTCTAAGGAAGGATCCATGGGTCCATTATGAACCGTTCTCTAAGGACCAGTCCAGAGCTGTTTAAAAGGATGAAGAGAGCTTTCTTGGAAAAGAAGAAGGGAAAAATTATTTGAAGGATAATATGATATGCACCTTTAGTTTCTACAAGCCTAAGACAAAATCTTCAGTCATCAGGCTGCAGAGGGACCAAGTACTGAAGCTTGGAATAACACTTAGGCAAAGTAATTGGAGGACAGCTTTCACAAGTATCAAGTGTCTGGATGCGTCTAATTTTCCAGCTGTTGAAGTGTCTCCGTTAAAGCCATATGCTTTTAGGCTTTTTCCTAAAAGTAATGATGGTCAGTAACAGGTTTGTGAGTTTCTATTCACAACATCTCTAAAACTATTTTACCTCACATATCAAAGTAAGAAATTCAATTTTATCTTCTCAATCAAGATAAGGTGAGGTGCCGTATCATCAGGTCATATCTTCACCTCTAGCAAGCTGAATGGTCTGCACATTACTGTTGATGTCTTCTGTTGGGATCTGATGACGTCCATCTTGCCACTTCACCCTCAGGATCTCTCTGTCAGGTCCCTTGACTTTACTCCTTTTGATGGCAAAACCAGCTCTGAGGAGAACCTGGATATCTTCTTTTCATTCTCAAAAGCTTCCTCTTTTGTGTCCCCAATACAATGATGTCATCAACATATTGTAGGTGTTCTCGAGCCTCACTCTTCTCTAGTAGCCTGGATCAATCCATGGCAAGTGATGGGACTGTGTTTCCATCCCAGCAGAAGTCGGTTCCAGGTGTACTGCATGCCCCTCCAGGTGAAAGTGAATTGCAGTCTGCACTCTGCTGCCAGGGGGATAGAGAAGAACACATTTGCAATATCAGTGGTGGCATGCCACTTCACTGCCTTGGACTCCAGTTCATTCTGGAGCTCCAACATGTCTGGCACAGCAGCACTCAGTGGTGGGGTAACCTCATTCAAGCCACAATAGTCCGCAGTCAATCTCCATCCTCTGTCAGACTTATGTAAAGGCCAGATGGGGCTGTTGAAGGGTGAGTGGGTCTTGCTGACCACCCCTTGTTGTGGTGGCAATTGGCACTTACTGGTCCTTGCATCGCAACAATCAATCCCCAAATAGAAAGATCTTCTGAGAGGCCAGGCAGGGTAGATAATTGTTTGAATTTCTCTGTAGCCACTGTAACCCCACGCTGGGGGCCAAAAAGGACTGTGGTGTGTTCACCTTGGTTGAGCACCAGGTGCCCACCCAGCTGCTCTATCACTCCCCTTCCCAGCCAGACAGCGGAGAAAGTAAGGTGGAAGGGAAAAAAAACCCCAATGCAAATCGTGGGTTGTGATAAGGCAGTTTGTATCTATGCAAAAATAAAAAAAAATGAAAGCAGTGTGCACACACAAAGCGGAAGTTAGCAGCTAATCTCTACTTCCCATAAGCAGTGATGATTGGCCACTCCAGCATGTATAATGGTTTTCAGCAGGCAGCCATTACGAGACAATGGATGCCTCCATTCCTGCTCCTTGCCTCAGCTTTTATATTTCAGTTGACATCATGGTATGGAATATCCCCTTGGTCAGTGTGGGTCATCTGGCCTACCTGTGTCCCCTCCCACAATCTCACCCTCAACTGAAGAAGGAATGTTACAGTCCTGTGCTCAGCAGTAGCCAAAACATGGGTGTGTTATCAACACTACTCTAGTTGCCAATGCAGAGCACAGCACTGTGAAGGTTACTATGGCAAAATAAATTCCAGCTCAGCCAGATCCACATTCACCCGGCAGGGAGAGATACACTTGCACTCTTCATTCTGTCAAGAATGAGGTAAGGGACTAGAATTATACTTGTGAATTTCTCTTTTCTGCAGAAGAAAAAGGAAAGGCAATATATTTAGAAAGCGCAAAACATAAACCAGTATGTAAATCATATATAATGAAGAGTATATGAGGAAAATGTTTATTATTACTGTTGCACATTCTTAGGATGACAAAAAAATGAGATTTTAGAAATTTTTATTTGGAAGAGCATTTCTCTCTATGGCCTCCAAGTTGTTAGTTTACAAATTCCTTTCCTAAAATGTCACATTTATTTCTAAAGTGACTTTGATGTGGAATGTTATCTGGTTAAGGATTTTTTCTGCATTACGGCAAAGTACTTAATTTAAGGTAATTGCATCTTTTGATGTACTGTGATTTTGCATAATTTTATTAGTCACAGAGTAAACCCATGGAATTAAATAAAAAAAGAACCTCTGAGCACATCTGACTGCTAATATTGTCTGTGGAAGTTACTGGTCTTCTAAATATAATACCATGCCTGCAATGTTCTGCAATACAGACCTGTAGTAAAACTGTATGGATACAGCAAATGAAGAGTTGATCCACTTCAACGCAGATATTAAAATAGTAATTAAAGGGGCAATCCTTTTGACCTGCTCATCCGAAAAAAACCCAAAATAAAGGCTGTGTGGCCACACTAGAGTCCTTAACACAACATCTAAGTGACTGTTCTGCAAAGAAAATGGTGAAATGGCTCTTCAAATCCAGAAGACTCTAGAGAGAGAAGGTTTTTTAAGAGTTCTTCAAAGTATGGGCCTGCTTGAATAATATCTAGAAGGATGTAACTTCTTAGTAAGTTATAGCAAGAGTGCAATGAAAATAAATAAAGCAATTGTAGTTAACCATGTCCTTGGTGTCCCCTCTGACATTTTCATATTTCATTCTTATTTTTCAAAAAACAGTCCTATGAAATGAAAAATCAATTTACAATAAATAGTCTTTGCCATATATAAAGGACAGAAAAATCCCCAAACACTGCTACTAAAACCCTTAACACTGAAATTCTTTTAAATGTGTTTTCATGGCAAAACAGTCAATTTCTGTTTCATTGTTTTTCTTTTTACCCCAAAGTCATGCACATATATGGATACCACTCGGAGCAAAATTATGTCCTCTTGGCAACTGTCATTTTTCTCTGCAATGGAAAGTCACACTTGATTAGCATATATATATTACTTCTTGACACCATTTATGTGTTTGAGGCATTTGCATTGGGAGATTCTACATGAGAGCACCCTGAGAATTTTAAAGGCGGTGCTTACTTAAAGTAAATGATGACCTCAGGATATATTCAGTACATATTTTTGAGTCTCTAATACTTTAGAAATCCAGTTTCTATAATCTGTTATGTTCTGTAATGAGCTGCATCCCATAGAAAACAAGTTGGTGTCCATTTGACAATAGTGCAATGAAGCAGGCTCTTTTCTTGTCTCCATCCCTGTGGCTTTGCAGCTGGATGCTAATATACCCAGGCAGACAGTGCAATCACTTTCAAGAATTTTAGCAACTAGACCGAGCAGTGCAACTTCACACTCTTAAAAAGGAGATTGTTTTCTATACAAGAGATCAGGTAATTTTCTACACCTGCAGTTACACTTGGATGTATTTGCAGTCTAATAAGAGACACCCTGAAATGTATCAAGCTGGTAATAAAGCAAAATTCCCTGAAGCAATGTGGTTAGTGTTACATATGAATAAATAAAATTGAACTGTAAAAAAAAGTTAGGAAGATGCCATCTCTACAGCTGAAAGTCTTTAGTTGTAGAAAAGGACAGATTCTGTAGATCTAATCTTAACATTGATTTAGATAACAAACACAGTTGTTGTGTGCAGTTTCATAAATCTTTAGGCGTCCCAGTGCAGTAGCAGTTCCCTTCTGTAATTTTGCCAAATTTATGTAAAATATGTACCAATGCAGTGTATAAACTTTGGCTGATTTCCTAGTGAAAATCTTGGATCTTTGAAGTATTGTAAATTCTTACACCTGGGGAAAACAGCTATTGTTTTGAGTGCCTACAGTAATGCCTGAGACAATTCATTGTGAATTTCATGGTATGTGTTGGGTTTTCTTTAGCTGTCATTCATGAATTTGTGAATATGAGAGCCTTATCAATGAATTAGTAAGAGTTCAGATTTTCAGCCAACAAAGAGAAGCACAAATATATATGTAATGCTGAGTTTGACAGTCCTACCTTCTAATACTGGGTGAGTAATTTTTCTTTAGCAACCATCTGTTCTCAGTGAAATTTTTATGAAACTGTTCCAGTGAAATGAGAAAAGTGAATGTGTGTGAAGAGGTGGTTTTCTTTTCTTATCTTCCTTAGAATAGTATGTTGCACCATTTTTATTTCTGTTTCCTCCTAAATCGCATGTTCAGTGTTCCATAAACCTGTTATTAGAGCAAGATCTTGTTGTAATATTAAGCTCACATTTGGTAAACATAGATGTGTAAAGAGATGCAGTCTTCCTTATATAGCAAATAACCTTGGCAACTCTGACATTTCCTTCTTTTTCATATTTTCATCTCATAAAGCTTTATGAATTATAGCTTCCATACCATGATACAGGAAAGTAAATTCTCATTTTGCCCAGTGGAGCTGCTCACACACCAAGACCAAGTATTTTGTTCCATTTAACGAAGAACTATCACAGTGTGGTTTCTAGATGAAATAAAAGGATAGCTGCAGTGTATTACAGTACTGATGTCTTCACCAGTTAAGCATCGAATCCAAAACAATGCAATAGTGATTTTCTCCTTACTACTATATTAATTTTTTCCTTATTTGCATATGCTTGTAGTTAAACACACTCAAATAGGTATTTGCTAGACACATTTTACCTTCCCATTCATATACCTCAAAGCAGCCAGGGTAAATTACTATTTTTGTTATGAAGGTGATGTATACTGTTTGAAAGCATGCTGTGAAAATTTCCCAGTAATTTTCCCAAGTTCCATCAAATATTTAAAAAAATAAAGTGTTGAGGCATGTTAAAATTAACACATTGCAGCTTGCCAGCTACAGGAACTGCTGTGGAAAATCCCTGTATTATCAAAATCCAGGTCAGAATGGTTATATAATCTCAAAAAGGAATACCACAGTGACCCAAATCTAACAGCTTAGTAGCAACATAATACCCTGAATGTTAAGACACCTTGGATTTTAAGGAGAATTAGAATATTTCTACCAATCCTATGTATTTTTCCAATTTCATACTGGAGAACAACAATAAAATAGCAAGAGGATATGCAGTAAGCAGTGACAGCAACTGAAAGAAGACCTTTTGTCTCAGGAGTCTGACCAGTATCAGAAAGGGAAATAAGTTAATCTTCTTTTATTACTATCAGAATGCTCTATTTAGAATGAAAAAATTATTAAATGTGATAACGAATGACAGCTTCAAACATCTTTGTTGGTACACCTGTACATCTGTTACTCTTTGAAAAACAGAGTATTACATCTGAGAATTATACCAAATCTTCACATGGATATCTCAGGGCAGCTAGAAGATAGAATAAATTACATTGTGGTCTTTTATTTTTTTAGAAAAGCTAGGCAAAATCTGACAACTGTGTTGTAGTGATATGGAAACACAGCAAGGAACAAGTTTCAATTTCTCTTTTATCACACGAAATGCCCAATGCCAAAATATGATACGGCTTACTGTGCACTTGTGACTGCTTGTGAGAAAGGTGGACAAAGCACTCTTGCCTCATCAAGTATTTGTGACCAGTAATCTCACTTGCAGCCTCTGCTCCTCCTTTCTGCTCTGTACTGAATGAACAAAAAGACAGAGACCACACACTGCTTATTTTGAACAAGCAGAGAGGACTGATCACATATGGGTTGCATTCTGCTGTGCTATGACCCTGCTGTTCTTCCACATGGGCATCAGCCCTTCTGATCACGTATTGTTCTTTTCTTATATTTGATGGAGTACAATGGTGTTATATGTTTTTGTAATATAAAGTTAACAGATAAAATAAGGACAGAAAGTATTAAGATTTGAAGCATCATATTTTGTATTTCAAAGACAGCTAGAAAATTCAGAATGTTGAGAATGTTAGCAAATACTTTTTTTTTCATCCCTTGTACTAAAATGAGTCATGTGGGGATGAAACCTATTTAGTTGTTATCTCCAATAAAGATAGATTTCACTAAAGGTAGCTGCATAGGATTTAATTCCAAACATCTTAATTTAAAGTTGAACAAAGTACTTAAGCAGCTATTGGAAGACTAATCTTGCTACAGTACTTACCTGAGTGTGTGTATACACATTCAATGCTCTGCTGTGAAAGCGAAATTTCTGAGAGCTACATGCCATTTAAATAAGCTGTCGGGAACACTTCCAAGCAAAGTTGTCCATTATTTCATGTAAGATATTACAGCAAGTGATGCAAAGGAGCTCTGTGTTAATAGACATGCCAAAAGAGAATGAAGATATCGTGATTACAGGAAAAGCAAACTGTTTTTATTTTATATATTTTTAGTTTACAGGACATGAGACAGACACCTGGCACACAGGGCTTCTGCCATTAGTTTTGATTTTGGCCTTGTTTGATTCTGTGGCTCACAAACAGCAAATAAATCTTTCATACAAGAGGATGGTATTCAGCTGTAGAAGTGGCACACTCACCTCTGTGTGGACTTTAAGAGCTGAGTAATCCAGACTTGTATGGTATGTATCACTACTAACTTGTCATAGCACCAAGCAGAGAACACATCTCTCATGTTAATGCATTGAAATAGAACTATAATAGTGTCTTGATAAATACAGAAAAAGTGAATCTGTGGATGACACTGTATCATTAGGCTATAGTTCTAGGTTAGAGAAGTCACCCAGTGACATTTTTTAAGCTTCACTCTGATGTCACCTATCTCAAACAGCATTTATCTTTGGCCTAACAAAATTAATTAAAAAAAAGGCACCAATTTCTGTATTGAGTGACAATAGCATACACCAAGCTCTGAAGTCAAAAGCAAAGTCTAACCAAGTTTTGCAAAGCTGCCCAAAATGTTTATACAGAAGACTAAGGAAATTTTTAGATAAAAGATCAGATCACACCTCTTGAAACTGAACACAAGGGGGAAAAAAAGGATAATAAAATAATCAAGCCATGTTAAGTGAAAATAATATATAAGTTTAGGTCATTTAGGTCAAGTTGGTGACTATGGAGATTACAATTCTTTTCTTAGTAACTAGTAAAATTCAGTATGAAATTTCTTCTATTTACATAAAGGGGTTGCTAAACATATCTCTGTGTGTAGGTGAATGGGACAGTCATAGTAAGGCATAATTGCACCAAATAATGCTGTTAAGTTGGCAGATATGATCATTATCTTTTTCATGAATTTTGGTTTGATATCTGCTTTTTAGTTTTATTGTTTTATTTCATTTCCCTCTGAAACCTCTGCTACCTTTTCAGCAATGATGATATTGAAAACAAGAGGGATGTGGAGATCAAGATATGTTAATCGTTCTACCAGATTATATTATGTACATATATAATAAAAAAATAATATGTGTGTGTAGGAAGAAATTTGAACTTAGAAGCTTTTGTGCACAACCCAGCCCATGGAAAGAGAAACGAGGCCCCTGTATCCCTTGAGCCTGCTTCAAGAAGAGCAGTAAGCAATAGAAAGAATGTGG
>JAJPCS010000069.1:5181095-5222280 GCA_021164005.1 Willisornis vidua nigrigula
AAACCTGGGGAGCTCAAAAATATTGACATTTTTTAATTTATGTGTGTGCATGTCTATCTGTCTGTCTATCTACCTATCTATCTGTCTATCTATCTATCTATCTACCTACCTATCTATCTATCTATCTATCTATCTATCTATCTATCTACCTATCTATCTATCTATCTATCTACCTATCTATCTATCTATCTATCTATCTATCTATCTATCTATCTATCTAAAAATGGAAGTGTTCTTTTGCTTCTTTACTAGCTAATGTCTCGTACATAAAAATGTGATTAAGTATTTATTGGATATGTAAAATAAGTTAATGGGTAGTTTAATGGTTGTAGTCATAGTTACAAAAGATATTTTAATGACATCCCTGAACTGTCCTAAAAGGCAATAAATAGGCTATGGCTTGTTTTTAATTTAAAGATTACTAATTTAAAATATTAATTTTCTACCAGTTGTTCTGTTTTCCCTGGGGTCCCTAGGTAACACATTTAAAATTATCCTTTGGCCATTTCCAATGAAAACAAATACAATCTGTAAAAATTAAATGCCAAAGAGAAAGGAATTGAGATTTGGGCAATATCATGAAAATAAGGTAAGTGATTTAACATTTCCTGAGGGAAGTGAAAAAAACAGATATATTTTCCTTAAAACAAAGGAGAAGGAAATCCACTGTTGATCAGAGGCGTGATACATCTGCACTGACAGCAAAATTTCCATCAACATACAGAGCAACAGAAAAATGAAGAATTTGTCCTTTTCCTCAAGTTTTTTTTCCTCAGGTACATTCAAAATGGAATACTAATCCAGGCCACATTCCAACCCAACATGTAACCAGTGGATGCAACATCATACAAATCCTAAAACCCTTCTAGGATGAAGTGTTTGATTTAATTTCAAGCATTAGCTATCCTCTACAGAGTGCAAAATCATGCAAAGTTTAGTCAAAACTTTCACTGAACAATCTTTGATCTATTTTTGTTTAGTTACAGATCATCAGAACTGCAATACTGAAGTGCAACATACAACATTGGAAGAGGAACAATTGTATTTTATACATCTTTGAGGATTAAAATCTTAAATAACAGATCAGCATAATAACAAATCACTATTAACTTTCAGCCACAATATGTTATCTGTGAGACTGTGCTGGTTTAAAGGTGAACCAGCAGGGAAAATGGACTCACCACGAGAGAGATAATAAGTCAGAGCTAAAATTTAATAATAATATTATAATAAATATACTGACACAAAGGAAATTGCTTCCAACCCACAAAACCCAACAGTATAACCCAGTGCCCTGGGGCACAAACCCAAAGGGGTTTGTTAGCCCTAGTGCTGAGACCCCTGTGGCTTCCCCAAGTCCCGAGCAAAAGGAGTGAAAAAACCTGTTGGTGCAGGCAAGGGCTGTGGTCTGGTTGAGAGCGGTGATCTCCTCCTGCCGAGATCCTGCTGCTCCTCTGGATCCGATGAGAAAATTTCCAAGGTCCTCCTACCCACCACTTATGTACCCTCAGGGAGCACCCAGTCCCTCCCCCTGGGCGGGGACTCACACAATGGGTGATTAACTCTGGGAGCCAGGGGGGTATTGAACTGTTGATGGCCCATTAGCAGCTCCGCCCCCTCAGGCTGGGTGTGAAGGTGATAATGACTCCCTGGGCAACTGCTGCTAATGGCCCACTGTCCTTGGGGAATGAATAGAGGGGGTAGAATACACAGCTTTAATCACTCACACACAGTGTTAGCTGGTCCCTCCTGCTGAACTAGGACAGAGACCATAATTAAAATCCATGACACCTGCAGAAATTTCCAGCTAAGTGGTCAATATCCTCCCTCTACCCGTGAGCACATCTCTAGATGGATTTGGCATTTTCAAGGCCAAAACATTGATTTTCCAATTTGATCCAATCTTTGAAATGAAGTACCTTATTTTTGCAAGGGAAATTAGATGTCATTCTACCTTTAAGAAAATGATTTTTATGTATTTGTATTTGTACATATTTTGCACAAATGTGCATTGTTCATGCATGTCAATGGTTATATGTGAAAAATGTGTGAAGACAATTCCTGTGATTCTCTCTACATTATAGTTTTCTTAGCAAAATTTGCAGTAGAAATGTGTCTTCATAATTACTAACTCTTTTATATATATTTCTGATTCTAGAAAGAATTGCGTTTGTAATTAAGAAACATTTCCTATCATTTTTAACTATGCTTTTTAATTATTTGGGGTTTTTAAAATTGTCCTGGTTTAAAGGAAACCAGTGTCCATCAAGACTAGAAAAGGGGACTCCTTCTCAATAACCACTTCACTCCTTATTAAATTTAAAAGGCTTTTAATTAGAAAATGTATAGAGAAAAGGATAACTGTTCTTAACTACCATATATAGCGAGAGATATAGATATAGGTATATAACTATAAACAGACCAGGTCAAGCCGCCCCCCACCGTACCAAAACCCCCTCAGGACAGTAGTTTCTTCCTGGTGCAATTATATTTATAGACAACAGGTGGCAGTGTCACACATCAGCTAGCCGCAAGTCTTTTCCCAGCGAGGCAGAGGCAAAAGGCAGGGAAAAAAAAGCTGCCGGCCTTATGACTCATGTGGGGGCATGATGGAACCTTTTCTGGGGGGAAGAGCAGGCTCTCTCCTTGTCCTTTGTTCAAAGAAGGAAATGCTGGAAGCTGGCTGGTGGTGGTGGTTACCAGCAATCCCAGTGCAGCTGTAGTTGGTCCCTGAGGAAAAAAAGGTCTGCAGTGTATCCAGAAAACAGCCACAACTCTCCTCTCTCTCTTTCTCTCTCTGAAGCACAGGGTGCCCAAAGTTGGAGGGGGAAGGGGGAGGAGCAGAGCCAGAAGAAGCTCTCACCAGCTCAGCAAATGATGGCTTCCAGTCACAGTGGCTGCCCAAAACAAAATGAAGGCCACTACACAGGAAAAAACCTTTCCCTCTTTCTCACCTCCCTCCACCATTATGTTGGAATCCAGAATCATCAACCACACCTTTGGTTTTGGTCCTGGCCCTTCAGCTCCCAAAACCTCCGTGTAGGGAGAGAAAAATTCCCTAAGGACCCCTCCCCCCACCATCCTTTTTTGTTGTTTTGAACCTTTAACAAATGTACAAGATAAGCTGACTAATGATTCTCCATGTATAAGATCTTTGTCTGTGTATGCCAACTAGGGACAAATATTCTTAATCCCTGAAATTTGTTAAAGTAGAGTTTGGGCCCTAGGTTCTGAGGTAGAGTCAGTTTATTTCAGCTTGAGTTTGGTGCCTCCAAAGAGAGACCCTGAACAAAGAAACCTCTGGGGTTCAATATCCTTAGAGCCTATTCACCTGATCTTCATGCTCTCTATACACACTCTGCGTATGCCTCTTGAACCAATGGTGATTAATGGTCTATGGTACTCTAATCCTTGAAGGAATACCTCATTGTATTCTTTCTCTATGTCCACATGGGCAGGTCATTAGTTCTTATTTTTCAGCTTGGATTAGACTTGGGGCCCTCCAGGGTCTCAGTCCTTGTCTGAATATAACCAGTCTTTCTCTATGTACTCCGCAGCTCAGCCACTCATGCTAACAGAGTTCATTTGAAGTTCACCTATGTCAAGCTTTGAGGAGAGGCTCACTCATGCTAAGCTGCAAGTAAGCAAATGTCAATTAAACTTAAACCTACATAATTTATTTCTAATATTCTGTAAGTAAACTTAATTTAACCCCAAACAATCTCATTTTATGTACTACAATATGAAGTCCATTTTGTTGAATTAGAATTCCTATTATTAAATATTTTATTATGTGGTTGTACAACAATGTGTTGAAAGTTAGGATTTAACTGAGACTCAGGATCCTAGACAAGATTTTTTTTGTTTCTCTCTTAACTCCATTCTTATTTACAAATATGTATGAGAAGCTTATTATCTTAGAATACAGCAAACTGATCCACCTGAAAAGTCACCCCTGTTTTGGGTTTTTTTCTTATTTTAAGGCTTGATATTCTCTTTATTGATCTGGATGACTGTGTGTTCTCACAAAAATTATTGGTAGCCCTTTAGAGACATGACTGAAGTGCCAAGAAGGAACAAGCAGTGATGCCTCCTGTGGCTTTTAGTGAGAGCAAAGCCAAGATACCCACCTTGCATTTTTTGTGATTTGAAGTGGATGGAAATCCTTGAGTGATGGGATCTGGCCTCTGGGAGCACTTGCAGGATGGCAGCTGCTACACTGCTGGTGGAGGTGGACACTACATGTCCAAACATGGTGCAAATCTAGCTTTCCCCATCAGCCTCCCTGCCGCATACTTGCCACCACTCCACCCCTGTTTGTTTGCAGGGATAGCCTATGCTGGGAGCTGGTGAGTTGATTAGGCTGTGTGAGTGGAAACTGCCAAGCTGCAGTTGGAGAAGGGGGCTGGAGCAGGATGTGGGAGACTGCAGGGCTGGTACTACCTCTTCTCTTTACTTTTGTGTGTTTGTGTGGGTTGCAGCATATGGCTAGGAGAAGTGCAATGGGAGCAATTTGGTTTGGGAAATGTGGATTAGAAGTGGCATAAAGTGTCTTTTGCACCACTAGTAACTACTCTTTGAGTTAACCCAGCTTGTAGTTTGCAGTAAAAGTCATACAATGTGCAACATATGTGCTTTTGGACACAGGCTGAAGATGAGAAAAACATTGGAGAAAAACAAAAATAAAAGTAAACTATAACTTCTCCCATCTTTTCCAGTTTGGTGCAACTCTTTTTCTTCTCCCTAATTCATATTTCTCCTAAGGGAATTTTGCCATGGTAGTTGATTGCGAAGAACAGGCCTCTTGAAAACCACAGGGCAGTTCAGTGGCTGAGTTGAGTCTTGTCGTTGTTTATGTTTCTGGGTGATCAAGGAACAGGATTATAAATTCAGAATTGTCTGAAGTGAGGGGCAGGGATAATTTTTTTTTTTTTGCCAAGGGATGATTTTAATAAAATAGAAATAGAAATACTAGATTTTATTAAAAGAGCAGTTGCATCTTCTTGTAGCCTAACACTTCAAAAGAAAAACTAGCTTAACTGTCTCAAAAGCTCTTTACAAAAGGAATTATACAAATTTATAAGAGTATATGGGTGAGAGAGAGAAGCCAGGCTGCTTCTGGTGGTACAACATTTTCCCAAGGCCACCCCACTGGAATGCACTATGGTCTCAGAAATGGTCATTAAGCCTTGGCCTTGATGAAGAGCAGCTGGGCTCAGCTCCTCTTGAATTCATCAGAAACCCTGTCTGCTACCAGGAAATTGTCCTGACTAATAAGCTCCTCTATTTTAATGAACAACCTGGGAAACACATTTTTCTTGCCTGTGTAACAAGTGGACCAACATTTTTACCAAACTTTCGAGGAAAGTTACTGACCCAAATTCCAGGCAGGATGGAAAGTTAATATGAATAAAGACAATTCCATTTCAAACCTATAAAGAGCGGTCCAAAGTGAGACCCTTTGAGGTCTCCTGTACCACAATGGCTGTGACCATCAATCTCCCTCTGAGTGTGATGCTTTTCAGTGTCAGAGAACTCTCAAGTTTGTGATACTTAGAGGACCGATGTCAAATTCTGCCAGTGGAGCCTGGGCTGATCTCTTCACTCCTCAAGGATAAACCTTTTGCCTTTTGAGAAGATGCACAGGCATCTGACGTGAGTATGTCATTGAGGTCAGGGCAAATTTTTCACGGGTAGATACCCAGTACACACCTATTAGGTCTGTGTGCATGTCAATGTGAATGTGCTGCAGAAAATGCACTATGACTGTTAGATTGGAGAGTTCATCCTGTGAGTGAGTTACTGTTGTGCATATGGTAAGTTCAACTGATGCTAAGTTTAAATGCTGTTAGAACCTTTAGACCTAAAGCATTGTGGTCGAGTTTGGGGCTAAGTTTGGCAAGATGGTCTATTCTGAACCTTGTAACTCCTTGGAAGGGTCTCCCTGGTTCCTTTTTATCTGTACCCATTCCCATTCTTACCCTTTTTCCACTCCCAGCTTTCACATAAATAATTTAGGTTGATTCTTGTTTTAGATTACTTGATTTTAGATTTTCTCTGTGTGCTTTAACTACCTAGTAAGTAGTAGAGCAAACCTTGCCAATGAACTTGGTCACACTTTCACTTTTATATTAAAATTGCTCTGGCTGATGCCTTTGCCGGTGATTCTTCAAGTGACCTAAAATACTCATTTGTGACACTGCTCCCATAGCAAAAGCTAGAGACAATTAGCATTTCCTCAGGTGAGGAGTAATAACATTTTTACATGAATATTATTATAGTTGGTATCGATGCTCAATTCTTATACAGATAACAGTTATATTAACAAATGGAATTTATAAATACAATGTGGCTTTTGGTATACAGAGGGGGTTTTTGTTATTTTTTATTATTCTATTTTCAATCAATGGTCTTCATTTGATATGATATCTAATTAAGACAACACCATCTTTGAAGAGAATTGTTTAATTTTTTTGATGGCTGAAGGATGAACAATAGAAATACTTGTGATGAAAGTAACAAGTCATAAATTTGTAACATTTGAATAAAACATATCATGGCTTTTACCTCATGGTAGAAGAAAGGATGGTTTAAAACCTGTTATGGAGAATGGATTGTTCTTCTCAGTACCATTTTGGAGTAAGTTTTCCATTTTTCTTTCTGCGTATCATCTCTTACAGATTTCCTCGGCATGTTAGTCACAAAACATCACCTGTAGACATCACAGACTGAGTCCATTAACTATATTTACAGCAGGAAGTTCACTTACTATCAAAGACTGTGGTGGAGTTAAGGCATATGCTTTTGTCCCTGGTTGATATACTGCACATTTACAAACCTGGAAAAGCATTTATAGATGACTCATTACTACATCACAGGGAATGTGTTGTGGAGTAAGACACATCCCACACACTGTGCTTGCTTGGGATATGCATTTCTTAGGGATTCTTTAGATTAACCAGTGTTTTTACCAAAAAGTTTTAAAGCATTAAATATTATTTAATCAACAAATTGAATTTATTCTTGCATTGTTGACTCTAACCATTTGAACATGGTGAGGCAGTATTATTTAGCTAAACAAAGATAGATGTGTGGATATACAGAAGGATAAATGTTTCATATAAATGACACAGAATCAAACATAAAAACTAGAGAGAAACAATGAATGGATTTAGACCCTTTCCGCATATGGTTTTACTGCCTGAATTTCAAAAAATGGCAATTGTTTTACAAATCAGATCATAAACTTGGGCCCAGAACTGGAATTGTTCATTATAAAATGTTAGCTTGAGTCAGTGATCTTGTATAGGTTAAGATGGACAAATTGCAGTTCTGAGCTCTTAATAATTCCAATTTCATATTCTGTACTCATTGACTTAAAAGAGAAATAAGCTCCTCTGCAGATTGGTTTATGTTAATAACATTGGAAGGTTTGGATTAAGTTTGGAATATGAAAAGACATAAAGTATTAGCACTTTTGTGACTCAATTGGAATTCTATTACTTAATGGGATTTTTAAAGTAAAAATGAATTTATAATTTATAATATAATAATAATTTTATAATTTGAAATGTCAGATGTGATAGAACTCTGGAAAAAAGAGAAATACATTTTAGGTAGTAATAAAGTTATAATTTATCTCAGTGAAATTATCAATGTCTTTGCATAAATGCATAATTCCCATTGTACATTGCTTTCATTTGTGTTGTTCAGTGATTTTTAAGATCAAAATGCTACAGACTGGAAGAAAAACTTCTTAATTTAGATTGAGGCCACACTACTAAGAAAATGTTACTTAGGCAGAAACTTTTGTACAGAGACATCTTACACTGGGAAAATAATTTTTGTGTTTATCTGGTTGATGTGTTTGGCAGTGATTTAGAATGTTTTCCTGTTACTCTCTGCTGTGTTTTTCCTTGAGTTTGGGATTTCTGGCTCACCTTGTTTTGGTGACATCACCTAGAACAGCAGTGACTCTGGGTGCTTTTCTCCATTAGACAAGCACTGCTGAAAATGTAGGTTATAGCTTTCTGTTAGGTAAATGAGATGATGTCTTAGAAACTTTAGTGCTCCAGAGAGCCTGGGATCTATTTAACAGACACCTGAGGGGCAGAAAACACAGCCACCATAGGCTATTTTTAGGTCTTTAGGGAAAAGGAAAAACCATTCTGTCCAGGGTCTTGCCTTCACCCTCCATTTGACATCTTGTTGTAAGTGATGGGCAATCTGCAAAACAAGAGTGGTCATGAGCTGCTGACTTAAACCTCATGTGACAGCTGTGATCAGATGTAACTTTACCTTCTATTTTATTTTTATAAGAAAAAGGTCAATGAATTCAGCTCTTACAGATACTTTTCAGGCACTGGCACTCTGAAGGCTATACAAAATCATCTACTAAGACTCAGAACAGAAAGAGGGATGTATCACTGGAAAACTGGTCCAACTCATAACATTTTTTGGTTGGTCTCTACTGTTTTTATTTTTATTTTTTGTCTTTCATTCTGAGTGTGACTTTCTCCTGTTTGGAGCCTCTTCTGGTAGATCCCTAAGGGTAAGTCACATGTTTCTTTCCAGTTCTCTCTTTTGCTTCTCAGATATAGACACATATGTGAGGAAGAATATAAGGTTTTACTTCAATAGTGTGCATTTGTTAATACTTCATTGAGAGTTTTGGTGACGTGGGTTGTTTTCTTTTTCCATTTCCTTATGGAGCAGTAGCATTAGAAATCAAGCCAGAAGATTTTTCTTCTTTTTAAATGTTAAATGGGCTTTTCAGCTGAAATATTATAGAAGTTGTTAGATGACTGCTAATTCAGAATATTTGTTTGCTAAGCACATGTAGTTCAGAAGCTTTCCAGTTGCATCCACTGTAGACTTCATTTCCTCTAATGCCCAAACTGACCTGCAACAACAAAAAAGAGACTTACAAACTTCCCAAAATGGTTTTGCATGTAGAGACAAAGGGATTATGTGCAACACTCTGAAGAATCCCAACAATACTTATTATATTTGGCTGACTTCAGAATACACTTATTGTTGCTGAAACTGTTTCATATAAAAAAGGCAATAAGGTTTTTCACAGTGATATCCCCCTTTATCTGGAATAGGGCACAAACCTGCAGGGTATGGAGCAGAAATTGTGATGAGAAATAACCTTTTCTTATTCTTCTTGTAGTTGTGATGGACTTGTTTTACTCTCTCACATCTCCTTCCCTAAAACTGCTACTGGTTTTACTGCTGGACAAAGTGTATGTAGCAGGAGGCATCATCTGCTCTAGGAGTTCATCTTCCTTCTCCTCTGAACATCACTCAGCAAGTTCCTTCTAGCTTAAAGATTATTTCTGCTGTGAAAGTATTTTCAGTACTTTCAGGGCTGTTCCAACACTTTATAAATCATGAGAGGGATTCACCATATTTGCATCTTATTAAATTGACAGTCTCTATCTTGACATTCGTCCTTTGTACAGCTCCTGTGTGACACAATGATCATGAAGTGCCGTATCTGTCATTTGAATTAGTTTTCTAAAACGTCCTCCACCTCTTTTCCTCACATCCTTGTCAGGAAGTCATGAAAGTTATATTTTATAATCTTTACCTCAAGTTAATAACTGAGATCAAAATTACCTATTAGCACAATTTAAAAGAGAATTTTTTGTTTAACATAAAAAAGCAAAAAACATGACATGTGCAGTCCACCTGCACAAAGTAGTTTCTACAAGGATGCTCCCCCTGAATTTCCAGCCCTGTCATTGGAGGTGAAGTTAATTTAGTATATCACTTTCTTCAAATTTTTTTCATTGAATTAATTGAATTCATAACTTGATAACGTCACTGCATGACTAAGATTTCTGAAATGCAGACACATCACTGCAGAAAGAAGCTCACCAACAGGTATTGGGGGTTTTTTTGGAGGGAAGGGCATCAGGGTGTTAGCACAGCACAGTTTAATGCAAATTTAATGCCAGTTCACTTCATTACTTAGTTACTGTATTTTCAAGACCTTAAAAGTGCTGGAAACAAATAAACTGCAGATCCTGTAAGATACATCTGGGTAAGAAATATCAAATATTTCTCTCTTTCAAAATAGAAGCTAGGATATTTTAGTTCTTTTCACTAGTTAATTTTAAATCCTTGTTCTCAGGCGTAACCGTTAAAGCTGATAAAACGTTCTGTTTCTTGCTGCTACCAAAACAATGACAAGGTGAGGCCCTTAGTAACACAAACAGCAGGGACAACTAAATTTCAGTGGCAATCAGTCCAATCACTGAAAGGTTCATTTTTTAGCTATTCTTAAGCTCACTGCTGGAAGGTCAATGTGACAGAATTAAAAGTATTTGCAATCTTGCAATGATGCAAGCTGTCTCTCCTAATCTGGTCATACTGTACTCAGTAGAGACTGAGATGCTTCAAGAGTATTAGCAGATAAAAACTTAAAATTAATGTATCACCCAGAAAATCTGTAATAAAATTGTACTTGAATACTGTAGGGAATCATAGTTGTAGGTGAGGTAATAATTTTTTCATTATAAAATCACCAACTTAATAGTGTTAATTTATTTTTCTGTTGCTGTGGATTATACATAGTGTCTAAAAAAAAGTTTCCTGTTAGTATTTGTTAATGCACAAGGATTTCAAAGCCTTGTCACTTTGGAGACAAAAGTGCTTGACTATCCCAACAGGTCTGTTTTGTGCATTTGCTTCTTGTAGGAATTTGTCAGCTATCCTGGTGAAGGTCCATGTCATGTAAGATTATTCAATTTATACATCTTGATATATTAAGTATTCATGGATAGCTTTCTAATAGCTTAGATCTCTGTACAAATGAGATATCACATTTTAGCTCTGAAGTTTCTGTGATTCTCGTGCTGCAACCTGACAGAAACATGAACTCTATCTGTGGTGGGGTTTTCATAGTTGTGTGATGTTCTCCTAGGAGCTATTGTGTGAGCCTGGTGCTACAAGTATGTGACCAGAATTAGGGGTAGACTAATGCATTTTTCAGGGCACGTGCCTTTTATAAATGTCCATAGGGGTGGTACTTGCCCTTCTTGAGACACTCCTCTAGTGCTCCTCTGCCTTTACACTCAAGCTCTACCTCTTCCCCGTCAAATTCTCTCTCTGTAATTTTTGGTGAAGTCTGATATAAATAATGACATGAGGAAAAAGTAAGACAGACACCAGTAGACATACACACCTATTATATGAGTTGCAGACGGACAGCTTTTAGGAGAAGCTGTTTTATAAAATAATTGTGTATCAGTTCTCCAAAAGAACCAGGCATACACCTCCTGCCATGCACACAGAAACAGATTATGGAAAGAAGGCAAAGGTTGAGAAAAGGTCTTTGCTTCTCTGCTCTTGAAGACACGTCTTTGTTTGACAGAAGTAACGGATTAAAAATGCAAGAATAATTAATCTTCTATAGGTATTACTCATGTAATGCAACCAGTGGTATTGTATTTTTTTAATCATTGTCATTCTGGATTGGGATTTGTAAAAAAGAATATGATGTCAGCAAAATTTGTTTTCTGTACTTGGATTTACTTGAGAGATAAAACTCTTCAATTACTTCAGAGAGATTATGCCAAGTTTATGAAATATTTTGGATGTGAGAGCTAAAATAATTCTATAAAATATACCGATACGGTTTTATTAACACCTATTAGGGTTAATTATAGCATCTATTAGGGTTAATTATAGCATCCATTAGCATTAACCTCTCGTTTCCTTAAGGACACAGTAAACAAAAATTACATTGTCAGTCTATGAGGCTTATTGCTTCTCTGCAGACTATGCCTTGAAATAACATTGCTGAGACTATGATCAGAGCGTGTACTGAGCAAAACCATGAGATATTTTGCCTAGACACCATAAAGGGAGGATACTGAGTGTACCTTTTTAAAAAAAAAGTATTTGTTTTTCTTCCAATCTCACATGAAATCTGTTTGTATCAGTAAAGATGTTCTTTTGACAAGATTGCTATGAAGCTATACTGCACATATCAAGTGACAAACAGCTGGGTACTTTTTGTTGGTGGATCATTCACTTTAAAATATATGCTCAGGAGCACTTTAAAATATATCCTGAGGAGTTAAGCACCAGACTTTTCTCTTTTTCCTATTTTTTTTCTTGTGGAAACTGTGTGAGGTTCTCAATCAGCATTGCATATTTATGTAAGGTAAAGCAAAATCAAAAAACAGTTTTGAGGTTAAGACCTGAAAAAACAGGAAGCATAGCAAAAACGTTTATGTGAAAATGCACTGTGTGGTATACGTCCTCTTTAGCTTGTCAGAGTGAATCAACATGAAGCAGAAAACACAGCTTAAATATGTATCTGAATGAATGTAACCACTTAAACTCAGATGCCAAATTCTTAATCCTTCCATAGCCACATAGAAGCAGAGTTCCTATTTAATTAAAAATTACCTATCAGTCTAGGGTTCAGTGGGTTTCTTCGTGTTGTCTATCACATTGTCCTTCCTCCACAGTTCAAGGGCAGGGTTGTGTTGAGCCCATTTGAGATAAAAGATATCTAGGTATGCAGTGTGTGTCCATGTTCTAGCCTCTATGGTCTGCACCAGCCACATGCTAAACTGTTACTGAGCAAAGCACAATAAATCCATCCATGTACAAGCCAAAGAAATAAAGTAAATTTGGTGACTATGTCCACATCTGTTTCTTTAATATATGTCATGCAGCATATAAAATTGACTGATGAAATAAATTTTTCAACCAGAAATTCTGTCAATTTGATGTATTTGGAAGGAAATTATTGCTTAACATGCTTCTGAGTTCACAGTCTGTATTTGGCTACTCACATATAAACTGTGAAAAACTAAGACCATTGTCAGTGTTAAAGACTTAGAGAAAATGGACAGTTTTAGTGGCAGCATCTTACAGGCAAGTCTTGTCAAGTCAGACTATTTTAATACAACCCATTTTATCTAGTATTAAACATGACTGCTTCATCAAACTAATGGGAAATAAGATTTACCTGTCTTTGTTCTAATACATTCTGGAAATCTCTTTTAACTCCACTATCACTTTTGTGGTCAAAATACATAAGTCTTGATTAAATCTTGTGGTTAACGTTTTTATTGATTTTAAGTTCTTTGAAGTTTAATAGAAATAAAACCTGGTTAATTCCATTGTGTAATCTGATTTAAATGCAATATTCAATTTCTAGCAGAGGTTTTAGACCAAAATCAAGCTTAAAGTTGCTGATTAAACTAAAGTAAAAAGGTATGATTTTTTTTCCCTTGTGTTATATTTTATTCTTAGGGTTTGTTAATATAAAAATGGGAGGAAAATATTATTTTTAGTGTGCCAGAAGGTTTTAGTGTGTCATAAAGTTTTAGTGTGGCATAAAGTTTTAGTGTGGCATAAGATTTGTTGTTTTATGCAGTGATATGTCATTACCAGGAAACATTAGGATCCTTTTTCTTCCTGTAGCTTTTAATATATGTCACAAATGAGAGTTTCCCTGGACTAATGTCACAAAAATACCTTTGTCTTCAACACAGATTACTGTTTTGACATTTTAGCTTTAAAACCTGGGAAGTGTAGATGAAAGATGAGTTACCTGATTGCTGATTTCAAGACAATTTAAAATCTGTGTAATATTATATGACAGAAACAACAAAAACTACATTGCAACCTGACTTTAATAGGCTCATGAGGGAGATGACGCTCAAACCACAGCTTCGCCAGGGTTTTAATTGTTCATTTGTTTCTAGTTGTGTAGATGGTAAGTCAAACCAGATTGATACTCCGTTATGATATGTAAAGGATTAAACCATCCATAGATTTCTTTTGTAAGTATCAAGGCTATGGTTAAGCAAACCATGTCAACTATACAGTAAATACTAGTAGAAGCAGCCTAGTGGAGTACTTTCAGATATCTTATCCTCAAAAGACTTTTGTAAGAAGTGTGGTCCAAAGGGGACTATGTGCACAACAAGAGATAAAGATGTTAGACAGTGACAGGAGAAAGAAAAGTCAGGGCACATCTCTAAGGTGCAATGGAGAAATTTGAGGAGAAGACACTTTGAGCTAATGTTTAAAATAATTGATTTATTGGTGGAGCAAGCATCCTCAGACTGAATTTGCAGCAGAGGAATAGGGGTCATAAATCATATTCAATGAGGTTTACAAGAAAAATCATTAGACAAAACAGCACAAAATTAATACAACAATTCAGTGTGGAAACAAACAACATAGCAGTGAGAGTCAGAAAATACACAGCAGAAATACTGCTACTTGTTAAATTAAACTGTGCACATAATGGAGTTTGAGAGGAAAGTCTGGCTGTACTTGGTGCCTCTGTGAGAAATGTGGAAACGACTACAGATTGTGTCCTTTCTAGTAAGCTATTATAGCCCAAAGGTGCTAGCGTTTTGTAAGGCACTCTTAATACTGACAGGAATTGGACTCTGTGGAGGCAGAATAGACTTTTAAATTTTAGGTATAGACAGAAAAGAAACACTACTAGCAAAGAAATTCTGTCATGGCTCTAATACAGCACCAGTACAGGCACAACAAAGCCTCTGAGTACTAGCTGTTCTCTATCTAGTTCAGCATATTACGCCTTTGTTTCAGTGAGGGATTGCAGAATCATGTCACTGCAGCTCCCCTGGATTTTTCACTATGGAGAGGAAATGCTGATGGTGTTTTGGCAGCCTCAAGGTCCTCGAGAGGCTCTGATGCTGCTTGTAGCAATGCTTTCTCAATGTCAGACATAAAGCTGCCAGAGCTGCACCCCAAAACAGTTATGTAGCAGCTGAAAAAAAGAGGGCAGGAATCAAAGCTGAGATCAACAAAGACTGGGAAGGCTACCAGAGGTGTTGAGTGGGTGCGCAGTACTTTAAACTCTAAGGCATTTACCATCCCTTTAATTTCTTGCATGATTTAATCCTCTGGGGTTTATGCTTTAATTTTACCCATTTTTAGTATGACTAAGATGTGATTGCTCAATCAATAGAATGTAATAATATCATAGAAACCCATTCTCATGCAACAAAGAAAAAAATTTCCCCATGAAGATCTTAATCCCATAGCACCAGTTAAAAAAAAAAACTAAAATTTTAATGTGTGAAATGTGGAGGGTATTGTAACATGAGTGATAGGAGGAAAAAGCTGTTTTCTTAAAAATAACATGAATTTAGTAACAGTGTGTTGTCACAGCCCAGAAAGTTAACTGTATCCTAAGCCACATCAAAAGCAGCATGGCCAGCAGGGCAAGGGAGGTATTTCTCTCCCTCTGTTACTGCATCCAGCTTTGTGGTCCCTGACATAAGAAGGATGTGGCCCTGTTAGATTGAGTCAACAGGAGGGCTGCGAGGATGATCCAAGGGTTGGAGTACTTATCTTGTGAAGACAGGCTGAGATAGTTGGGATTGTTCAACATGGAGAAGACAATGCTCCAGGGAGACCTCATTGCAGCCTTCCAATACCAAAAGGGGCTTATAGGAAAAGAGGAAGACCATCTTCTTATATGGGCAGATAGTGATAGGACAGCAAGGGAATGGTTTTAAACTAAAAGGGAGAGATTTAGATTTTACCTTAGGAAGAAGTTCTTTACTGTGAGGGTGATGAGATACTGGAACAAGTTTCCCAGAGAAGTTGTAGATGCTGAATCCCTGGAACTGTTCAAGGCCAGGTTGGATGGGGCTTTGACCAATCTCATCTAGTAGGTGGCATGCTTGCCCATGATGGTGGGACTGGAACTAGATGATCTTTAAGGTCCCTTCCAATATGAATCATTCTATGACTCTATGAATTTCATTATTATGAAATAGATCAATAAGTTTCATTGACAGTATTCTAGCTATTCAGTGGTAGATGATACTGCACTTACCCTAAAATTTGCACGGAATTTCAAAAGGCACTCCTGGGAAATGGTCCCCTCAAAACAGTAAGTACCAGAAAAATGTGGATATCTCATGTCCTTGCATTGCTTAAAATTGAGGAGAAAAAAGCTTTTGAGATGGTAGAGGTAAAGATCAGTTCTTTAATGAAAGCTTTCAGGTACACAAAGTATATAGGTGCATGCATGTGGCAGCTGAGGGAAGGAATAAAGGCCCAGACACCATTCAAGGGGTGAACTAACAATGTCAGTCTATTGCGGATGGCAACAAAATTTATAACCCTTAGGGAGTGGAGCATGCAAATAGGAGGGATGTGATAGGCTAAATGAAGACCGAGTGGGATGGGATATGCAAAAGCCAATGAGACAGAGGGAAAGAGGGGGGCACAATCACCTCAGGGGAACAGGGAATGGGACAGGCAATAAACATTCCAGAAGAATGTACAAGTTTGGAACCACTAAGCATCAGTATAATGGGGTAAGACAAGAGCAGTCCATAAACTCAAGGGAACATTTCAATTGTTGAAGACATGCAGTTTCTTCTTCTCTTCTTCATCAAGACCCCATGGTCAACCGTTCAGATTTACCATCTTCATCACCACCATCCATGGGCTCCCTTCTCCCACACATGCACAGTGTAGGGTTCTTACAAATTTATAACACTACTTAACTATCATATCTAATGGGTACATCCAAACTGAGAACCTTTTGCCAGCAGTACCACCCTGGCATCACCCTCAGGACTGCCTCATTGGACCACCTCCAGGGGTTTGGGGGTCTTCTGTCTTGTTTTGTCTGCAATATGTCTCATTATTCTGGTCCAGGTGCATGTGTCCCAAACATGATGTCCTCACTGCTATCTTGTCTGTTGAAAAGACCATTAAATAGAAATTGGGGAATGTGGCACAAACCATGAGAAACTCTTGTAAACTGTTAGCTGCTACCTCAAGTCTGAGAAACTATACAGCTATACAAAAATCTACAAATACAAAAAATATTAATATCTACAACTGTATAGAAACCCTAAGGCATCACATGCATTGTGAAAATCACATATGTTGGATCTGTTTCTTTGCATGGACACAGGGCCTTTTGGAAAAAGGAGGACCTAGGCTTTCCTCTATTACAATTTAAGTATCACTGCACTGACAAAGCCTTAACAAAGCAGTCTGGTGTTCAAAGGCTGATTTTCATAGGTGGGAATGCAGTCTTGAAATAAGTCACCTGAGCTCTGTAGCAGGGCAAGCTGTTTAGTACTTGTTATTTTACACTTAGAAGTTTTGCAGAAATATCTAGGAAAGACAAGATTTACTGCAAAGTGAGACAGATGCATACAAAAGCTGATGTGTTTAAAATAAGAATGGGTACTTCCAGTTCAGTTGCTTTTTCCTTCTCAGCAGCACTTAAAAACAGCTAAAAGCCACTTCTTCCTTGGGTTGCACTATGATCTTTAAAATATAATAATAAACTTAGTATCTTGAATGAAGAGAAGGGCGAGTTGCTTTTCACTGTGTTGGCTAGACTGAAAATATTGGTTAGATTATAAAGAAAATATTAATTAAAAGAAATGGTGTCTAATGGAGTCTGACCTGAGCAATACCTAAGATAGCTGAATACACACAGAAAGAGGGTGGGTCACTGTTTACAGCAGAAGGACTAAAACATCATTCTCCCTGAAGACTTTTTATGAAAACATAGCAGAGCTTGAAGCTGGATACCAGATCCAAAGTTTGTTACTAGCAAAGACTTAGGAAGTGGTAAATATTGTATGCTGGGTTTGAAGGTAAAGGTTTTCTCTCTTCACTCAGTGGATTGCCTGTGTCTCATTCCTTTCACCTTTCTCCTAAGTGCTGGTCGAGCAGTTTCACAGACAACACAATAAGAGTCCATCATTAAATGACTTATAAGGAGATAATATTTCACATTAAGAAAAGGTCATGAAATTAGTAGAGGCACAGGGGGTTAATGATTCTTTTTCTGGCTAAGTTTCTGTGTTGATTAGGTCTTTAACAGGGAACTGCATTTGATAAGTGACAGTACTTGTCCATAGCAGGCAAAAAGGTTCTTTGCTGGTGGACATAACCAGAATCTTGTGACTCCTGACTTGTAGTTTGCTAGATTGGGTAACTCTATGGCACAGACTGTCCCCAAATTCATAAGAACTCATCAAGCAGTGTTCTGTCTCTTCTTCCAGGCTCATGGTATTACCTGCTGTTTGAAAAATCCCTGAAGAAAGCAGAAGGTAGCTAAACACCTTAACTTACAAAAATGAAGATAATTGCAAGTGCTGGTTAACATAATTTTAAAAAACCACATCTCCTAGGAGGTGGCCTCCAAGAACATGCTCAGTGAAATATAACTTAAAGCAGAGTGTTATCATCCTTTGATATGTTTGTCTTCAAATACAAAGCTGCAGAATTTCATGTTCATTCAACAGAAAGTATACTTGGAAACAACCCAAAGGAACCAATTTTGGTAAAATAAAAAAAAAAAGTTGCAATATCCTTAGGAAAAAAATCTGAAGTTTAAATCCATAATTAAAATGAATTGATTTATGTTGAAATTAAAGTACCTTAAATACAAAAAAGACCTTATTTTAGAAATGTGCATGTATTCTTCATAGGCAAAACTGGCTATGCATGTAAAAATTAGTTTAAAAAGGTGTACTGGTTTAAAGAAGAAATTAACCCTACTCAAGAGAGATTACAAGTCAGACCTACAATTTACTTAAAAATATTACAAAAAATACAATGACATAGGGGAAATTGTTTTTATCCCACAAACCGCAGAAGTATAGCCCAGCATCCTGGGGCACAAACAGAATGATATTCCTTACCCTCTGTGCTGCGCACCACTTGATCCCCTGAGTACAAAGTAAAAGAGAAAGGAAAACCTGTTGGTGAGGATGATGGTCGCAGTGGCAGTTGCAGTCCTGTTGAGGTTCTGGTCCTCCTCTGGATCCAATAAGTGGTACCCCAAGTCCCAAACCCAAGGATTGTGTATGCTCTGGTTCAAATGGGAATGCCCAGAACCTCCCCCAGGACAGGGAATTTCACAGTGGGTGATTTACTCTGTGAGTCATGGGTTATTTTTGGAGTCTTTGATGGTCTGGGTTATTGCTGCTGCCTATTGTGCCAGTCCCTAACAGACCATGAGCAGACATGACCCCTCAGGCTGGGTGTGAAGGTCTGATGCCTCCCTGAGGAGAGTTATCACACTGGTGTGAAGACAGAAACACTCCCCTGTCTCCTAGAGTTCTCTAACACCCAGCTTGTAGCCTGAGGTGTCAGATGTGCCTTGGACAGCTGCTGCAAATGATCCATTATTAACAGTTCATGAGAAATGATGTAGAGGGTGTAGAATGCACAGTTTTGGTTACACCCACAGTGATGAGCTGGTCCTGGTCGTTGTAACTAGGATGAAAGGATAGTTCAGATTCCTGAAAAACGACCCACTGAATGAGTTGGTGAGGAAGAACAGCCCCCAGCACTTTGATATTCACTGGTAAATTTTTATCTTCCCAAGAGAAATTGTTCAGCCTGGTTTGTCAAAATGTATCTTTTCCAACAAATCCTACTCTAAGTTTTTCTTGGTACTGTCAATCCTACAGAAAACTTTTTACCTGAGCAGACACTGCAGTTGGAAAGCACTAAAGTGAGGGCAAGGCAGAACTCTAAGATAAATATTCCTTGTCATTAATCAGCATATCCCACCTGCAAGATACTTGGCATGGTGATCTTGGCACTGGCAGCACATTAAGCAAATGCTGAGGAAATAATAAGTTATGTATCCTTTACTGACAGCCTTCCACCTTGTAAGCCAACAATGAGCTCAGTGCATTTTATGTAAGGCCCTATCATTTGTCTTGAGTATTTCATGATGTTTGTAGGAGCTCTGTTGCAGGATTTACATAGCATGATTCACAGAGTGAAAAGTAACTTCTTTTGGTTATGCACAAAACTGGGTTTGCTCTGTTACTGCTGATCAGGTGACCCTATCAGTAAAAGCCTGTCCGCTTCAAACTTCCCATGATGCGGCTTTAAGCCTTTTCTTTATGTACTATCATGGAACACTAGAGGGGACATCAGCACCTCCCTCACCACTACCCCTCTTGAGAAAGTTGTAAACAGCAGTGAGATTTCCCTTCAGTATCCTCCAAGCTGAACAAATACCATATCCTTATATGCTGTTCACAGGTCATGCCATCTAATACTTTCATCATTGCTGCCTTCCTCCTCCCCTGCCCACTCTGCATGCTGGAAGAATCAGTTTTTGCAGCCTGAGGATTTTGTTCAGTTTTGTTTGGATTGAGTTTTTAACCTGTCCGTCAAGGTGGCTGAACTTGTTCCAGCAATGATAATTTTTACCTTGATGCCTCTCAAATAATATGAAATACCTAAAATCTTCTGCTTTATATAAACAAGAATATTATGAAGAAAATAAGTTTTATTATGTCTATACATCCCTGTAGGCGCATCTATATATGCATTACACAACATAAATAAAAACATGGTCTATAATTTGATCTATTTCCTTTTCTTTTTAAATCACTGCTAAATTTTTCCAAACCAAGATAGTTCTGTATAATATCTGTCAGTAAGCACTTTGGTGTAAAATTATTTTCTTTCTCAAATATATTTCAAAATGAAGCAAAAGAATCATTCCTGGGAGGGATGATGATTTTTCACTCGTTATCTTAATTCAAACCCATTGATCTCAGAGTCAAGAGGGCTGACAATCTTGAGGAAATATACATTCATTTTAGTTTTGTTAAATACCAGACAATGAATATTGACAAGTTTATTAAACCGCCAGTCCACACAGTATTTTACTGTATTGCTTCACTTCTATAGTATTGCTTACCATTTATGTCATGTTCTCATTCTTAAGAAAATCAGTAACACAACAAACCAATAGTGCTTCTGAGTGATTTGTTGACATAAATAAATTTTGGTCACATCTGTGTATTCTAAATTAATTTAAAGGCAGATCTGCTTATTTACTGAGTCTTAGCTCATGTTACAATTTACACAGGTGAACCAGAGCTTCTGTGTAAAAATAAAGTGAATTCTATCTGTTGTATAATAGTTTTAAACAGAGACAGATAATTGCACACCTCAGGAAATTTTAAATCATTATTCTTCTTTATTAGAGACTACAATGACTGTTTACGTGCTGAAAGAAACACAAGGTATTTAGTTGTGAAATGCTACATTGTGTACTTAAGTAAAGAAATCAAACCCAGTAAGTTGGGGTTTTTTTCATTAGAAAAACTGCAATAGTGAAAAAACTTCATTTATTCTTCAGCTTAAACATTTCCCAGGATTAAATTTTCTTACGCATATTTGCAACTCGTAAAAATGTGTGCTTTGCTTTCTAAATTACAGCATCTCTGATATCTCTCTAAAATATTGGTCTAAAATCACCCTAGAGGATCATTGTTCTTGATTTTAATATGCCTATGATTGGCATCATTCCAAAAACATGACAATTTTGTGTCATCACGTTACACTGACTGTCACATTTGTTCATCATTCTTTCTTCATCATCTTATGTGATTCTCAGGACATTTTAAGGTGAGTCTTTACCCCATACATTGCATAACTAAAATACAAGACCTTTTATCTCACTACTTCATGCTTGCAATGTTGTTTTCTCTGGCCTTAACAAATGCAGCCAGGGTAGAATTGGGAAACAAGCACTAAAGGAATTTAATGTAAGTAATTTATTTAATTAATCATTTCAACACTGGTAAATTCTGATTGTTGCTACAAATCAGAAAATGACCAAGAAAACTGCAGGGACATCATTATCATTTTTGATATCAAATTGGAACTTAATATTTTCTGCTCTGTTCTAGCCTATGCAGGTGTTTTCCTCTTTATATCTTCTCGCCACAACAGATTTCTTGGCTCTCGAGCATACACCATGAAATTTTTATGACATGTGCAGGCATGTATAGACACTGGTGCTTAGCTGAATGTGCAACAATAGCATTTCCTATATGTAAGTTTTCTGTTTCCACTAAGGTGAACCTTCAGTCATTTCCTTGCCTGGTACTGGCCTTTTATTTGAAGTACTAGTGTCTTGGTTTCAGATAGCAAACTGCTAACCCCCCCCAAGTACAGAGAGAAAAGCCTCCCTCCTAACGCCAAGGAAAGGCAGGAAAAGAGAGGGGAAAGGAAAAAGACACTTCAAACCATGCTTATACTAAAACTACATATATTTTTAGAGAAAGGAAGAGACTATTAGAAGAGAGTACAAATATACACTCACACAAGTCTGCAACAACACATTCCCACTTCTTAACAAACACATTACTTAAGTAAAAACTTATTCCCCAGGCAGACAAACTCAAGCAGAAAGGAGAGACCCAGAACAACACAGTTTACTTTTCTGAGATACCCTGTGAGCCAGTGGTGGGCCTGGTCCTCTCCATCCCCCCTGGGACAGCATCGTGCATCCTCCCAAGAGAAAGGCTAAGAGGCGACTGCCTTAACCACTCCCACACTTGTTCCTACTTCCCTGGAGATGATGTCATAATGTGGTATGGAATACAAAATTACTGGCTAGAAGAGGTCAGCTGTTAACTCAGCCCAGCTTAAGTCAGCTGACAGCTTTGGTCTAGTCCGAACTTCAGAGCCCAAATTTAGGCTCACCTAGGTGAACCCATAACAACTAGAAATGATGGAAGCTGGTGCAATTTATAGCTGCACTCTTTTTTTCACTCAAACTTTCTGGCATATAAATAAATTCACAAAAGCCCACATGCTGTAACCAAACACATGCCACCCCAAAGACCAGAATGGTGTTTCAGCTGCATTTAATTAACATCAAAAGTACCTGCATTTAGGTTTCAGACACTGGTGAAGTAATTGCCTGGTCTTGATTATGTGATCAACAGGCTGACAACATAGTGAGCATCAAAAGCAGGATCTAATAACATGACATCTAACTATCCTAATGGGATATTAGAGGTGTTGCAATAAACTCTGTACTGTTGTTAATTCTGCTCTTTTGAATGACAAAAAAGCACTGCCTTCTCCCTTTTGGCTGGTGATGTTAACATCACTCCTAACTTGACAGGACAGGAAGTTCTCCCAAGAACTTTTAAAGTGACAGTATAAAATTCAGTTTTAATTCCCAGCAAATCAGTACCATTCCAAAGGAATTATATGCAGAAAATCTTGTACATCTGTCATGCCAAACACTTCATATTGCTGATGCAACTTAGACACCAGGCAATCCAAAAGAACTTACCATGTGAACTGTGAAACACGTTGATGTTTCATCCCTATAAACCTAAAAATTATATGATATCTGAATGAAAATTGTTATTTTCTTCTCAGTTTTTTTTTCTTTCTGTTAATTCAACATTGTAATTCTTAATCTCAAACTTTTCTTAATGATGGTCTTTCACAGCACCATCAATCCAATAGACAAAGTGCTCAATTTCAGTAGCTAACTACATGTGCATAGACAGAAAATAAAAGGTTCATTGTAAACAGATGCCACTTTATGTAGGTTCAACTATATAGAAGCTTCAGCAGGAAAACCTTTGCTCCTGAGGCAAGTCCTTTGTACATAGTGTCTACCATGTTTGTAGATATCCTTGGCAACATATTACTCTTTTGCCACATTTAGGCCCTAGATTATGTCCTAATCTACTGAAGGCAGAGCAGGGCCTAAAAAAGTTAATTTAGGTGCCTAGATCTGCTAAGAGGAGAAAATGGCCCAAATTACTCAAGGCATGTTCTGTCTGTATTACCAAGGTAGTTCTGTTCTATTCATTGAACCAAAGTCTAACAAAATAGACTTCTAGACCATAAATAAAGTAAACTTAGATGTTTAAAATAGGTTTGAGAGCCCAGAGCCAAGATTTTGTAGAATTAAAAGACAAGATTTTACAAGTTTGACAGGTCATGTCATTGAACAAAGAAAATGCAGAAGTCCCACAGGGATGAAGATGATTCAAGTCCACCAGAGCGATGAAATTAGGAGACCACTACCCAAATTTCAAGCCAAAAGGAAAGCTCCACCCAAGATTTTGCCTAATCATTACTATGGAAATTAGAAGGTGTAACTATGAACCCAAAACTGTATGAATGGCTTATTTTTACACATACAGGCTAGGCCAGTTTTCCCCAGTATGAACTGGCTTGCCTCGAATGATGTTAATAAATACCTCAGCTGCTAAAAGAAAAAAAAAGTCTGTTAGCAGTTCCTTTTATTCCAAGTTTTTTTCAGCCTCACTACATACATAAGTGAAGGTTTCCTGGAGGATTTATGCACTTGTTGAGATACAGTTTTTCTGGGTGTGTTTGTTTTGTGAGTTTTGTTGAACTGCTAAGTTCAGCTTAACTCTTTAAGCCTTCCATTTCATGCCTCTTTGTTCAGCAGAATCTTTACTCTTCAGGAAAGAACAGAAATCTGAAAGCACGCCAAGGATCTAATTTGCTAGAATACAGATTTAAGATATAAACTGAAGTTTCATGTTCCATTACAGTGTTTTTGACTTACAAATCATGGTCTGTGGTACTTTTCCCCAGAAGAATCCAGCTTGTTATTTTCTTTATACTTGAAATGTACTTTGTCACACTGGAACCATCTTGTACTGATGGCTCTCTCAGCTTTTCAATTCAAAGTGTTTAAGTTTAGGGGTTTCAAGTTCAGCTCTAAATTATATTTGAGAATATAACCTCTTCACTCAGTTTTCAATGTATTTTTCAGCATTAGAGAGCCATTTAGATTGCTTTTAATATTTTTAAAATGTAAATTCCAAGGATTAATTTCATTTTTTTAAGCACCTTCAGATTTTTTATTTGAACAAAGGCAGCTCTTGTTCTGGTCTTACATCGTTTGCTGAAGAATGAAATAAATCAGTAGAGAACCTGATCATGTCATATTTTATGGATACTGGTGTCTTTCATATTAGTCCCAACATTAAAACAAGACCATAGTCTTACTCTGTTCTTTTACAGGATAAATTGATTCTATGACAGAATTCCTAATGTATGTACAATGATGGAATTATTGTTCTTCAATAGTTTATGAATAGTGCATGTTGACCTTGTTGTTAACTGTAACAGTATGCATACTCAGTTTCATAAAAATGTTGTCAAGAGGAAAGAAAAAGCAGAAGGGAAATCCATGGCTCAAAGTCAGTCAGAATAAAAAACAAACAGTTGTGAAAAAAAAAAGTTCCTAAAACTCATGGCGATCGTAAAATTTTGTGGTATGTAGCTATTGCATATTTTCACAAGTGCAGTTTCATAGGCAGCTAAACTGAAAGAGTAGCTTGTTGCTTCCAAAGTGGCAAACTCCATTCCTCTCTCAAAGCTTTGCACACTTATTCTTTCTCTTGCACTATCTCTTATGTTCCACACCAGTCAACAGAAAATTTACATGAATTGGAATAAAAACTATATTTTTAGCCAAATTTGTATGATATGTTAAAGACTATAACTGATACATAAAAATAATTAGTTTCCAGAAAATTTAATAAAGTTTAATCTTATGTGAAGCAGCCTGGTGGCTGAGTTGGAATTAAAACTGAAATTTTATTTTAGCTTTACTACCTGCATGGATGCACTGAAAAATTCTCTTAGCTTTAATGTTTATTGGTATTCCAACTAATCCCGAAAAATCAGATATTTTAGTGTAAAAACATAACCACTTCTTGTCAGACTGCAATTTCTTTATGATATGTGCATTGTCATTCCACATTGCTGAACTACTCTTGTATACAGAGGAGTGAAATAGTTCTCTGTGTTCTGAATTTGGTTTTGTTGGTACTGTCAAGGTTTCCACTTTAACTTACCTCTTTTACATTTTTGCAAAACTTTCTTCTCTTTCAAATGTTGACCTGGGGGGCCCATCTATCTAATGAATCTGCACTTCTGTGGGGCAGTACTCTCAGAATAAAATATCAAAAAAACATTCTACTCTCCTCACCAAACAATTAACATTACAGTAATATTTATATATAAATCTATCTTTGAAATAACAGGACGAATTGATGCATAGGAAAATACTTTCTGATTCTCCTAAAACAAGTAGGTCTGGTCTTTGAAGTTCCTTTCACTTTTATTCTCAAAGCTCTTGTGCTCCTAATAATGGAGAAGATTTTACCCTTCATTTGCATAATCATGGTCTGTAGGTAACAAGGATAACTCATACTTACTAAAATAGCTGTAACACTTGGTTCTGTATGGGGACATTGTATCTATTTTTCTGAAGATCATCAAGTTCTAAGTGGTCCATCAGTTACCCTATCTGAAAGGCTAATCAGGAAATCAAGATGGACCTGATTTTTTTTCCTGTGCATGCCAGAATTTATATTTGTTTTGCATCTTTACACTGTTTTCTGAATAGGCTTGCTACTAGCAACTATCCATAATATGCTGTGCATCAATAGTATTTCCTCCGAAGACATCCTAGCATTTAATTAGTGAGCATTTATGGAGCAATCAGGCAACTGTTATGGTTACAGTGCAATGCTGTATAAACAGCAACAGATGACTCTTACTAGTTCAAATACTCAACCAACCATATGTCTCAAGCCATGAGGCATCATAATTTTATATATGTGATAGCAATTTGCATTAGAGCCTCCTCCTCCTCATCAAATTACTAGAAGAGGTCCTTCCTGTGGTCATTTTTGCTGGGAAAGTACTTAGAAACATACAGTCTCCAAATGATTGCAATTCACTTTGAGATAATAACTGCTATGGTTGGTTAGGTTTTGATTTATGCTATGTTTTTCCAACTGTTTTACTAATAGTAATTGAATTTTGTGTTTTCCGATTTAACTATTGAATTTATTTCGAAAATAGAACTTTAAACCTTTAAACCTCTTATATTTCAATAGAAATCTATCCATCTATATGAAAAAACTGAAATACTGTTAAAAAACTTAAAGTAGCTGCAATAAATACAACAAAGAAAAAAATAATACTGAAATGGTGAGCAGTTTAGAAGTTACTTTTGTTACCTAATCATTAATGTGTATATAAAAGTAATTCTTACTCAGAGCTTGTCAGCAGGTTAGGCCTGTTTGGGAATAAGGATTTCTCCTGCATGTGGTTATATAACCCATTTCTTAAGGTCTTTTTTGATACATCTTTTTAAAACTAAGGGTAATACATTCAAAAGAATGTTTTCTTCTCCTATACACGTTTACAAAATATTCTTATATTACATTTAGAAATTATTATAAACAAATGCTCAAATAGTACCAAGTAAGAAAATAAGTACCAATACAGGAAAAAACAGCATGTGGTGCAAAGCACAAGATGCAGATTGCTATCATTTCTTCAACTGGAACAAGCACATAATGACATTTATAAATTGAACTACAAGACAAAAGAAACAAAAAGGTTACTCTGAGTCTTTAATTTCTCAGAACATAAGTATTTTAATGTGCTGAAACAGAATGTAGAAGCTTATGCAGAAAGTTCAGTGGAGGGATAGATGGAAGAAAATCCACAGACTAGCTTGAAGAAAAAAAAATTTAAAATTCCCCGTTTGTGTGAAATTTGAGCAGTTCGAGAAAACAGAGTAGGGCTTGAAATATTTCCAAATATTCTTGTAGATGTAGAAGTCCATAGGAAGTGGTCACAACCTGGCTGCTGTTGTTTGATCTGCCAAGGTCACTAAAATTCACTTTCCCCAAAAAAACCTGCACAAACAAACAAACAAGAAACACAACAAAACCACCAATAACAAAACCAACAACAAAAAATCCAACACACCACCCCGCAAAAAACCCAATACAACCCAACCCAACAAAAACCCCAAACAAAAACCAACCAACCAACCAAACTAAAAACTCCACCAAATCCACACAAAAAAAATAGAAGCAGACCCTAAACTTAACTGTTTAAATTACTCTCCACTTCAAAAGAATGTGCATAACAGTGAACATATGTGCCTATCTGGGTTGTCAGTTGTCTACTCTGCCCTTCCCCTGGCCCTGTTGTATCCAAGTTCCAAAGCCCTTCCCTCAGACTTCCTTCCTCTTTCCAGGACACCATTCTTATTAGATGTTTAATGATTGCTGATACACTTTTCACCCAATCCTGTTTAAGTTTCCACCCATTCTGAGTACCTCCCCTAACCAACTCTTTAATAAAGTGCTTCTTTGTTTCACCCCCATGCTAAGTGTGGATTGTTTACTTGGGAGTGTTTCCCTCTGTCCTAGTACAGCAGGTGGGACCAGCTATCATTGTGTGGGGGTGATCAAAACTGTGTATTCTACCCCCTCTATTCATTTCTCAGGAACAATGGACCATTTGCAGCAGCTGCCCAGGAGTCATTGGCACCTTCACACCCAGCCTGGGGTGGTGTGGCTGCTAATGGGCCATCAACAATTCAGGGATATCCCATGAATCACAGAGTTAATCACCCATTGTGTGAGTCCCCACCCTGGGGGAGAGACTGGGTGCTCCCTGAAGGTACATAAGTGGTGGGTAAGAAGACCTCAGAAACCACTTGTCAGATCCAGAGGAGCAGCAGGACCTCGATAGGAGGAGACCACCACTCTTGACCAGACTACGACCTCCACTCTTGACCAGACTGCAGCCATCACCTGCACCAATAGGTTTTTTCACTTCCTTTTGCGTTGGACTTGTGGGGACCACACGGGTCTCAGCACAAGGGCTAACAAACCCCTTTGGGTTTGTGCCCCAGGACACTGGGTTATACTGCTGGGTTTTGTGAGTTGAAAGCAATTTCCCTTTGTGTCAGTGTATTTATTGTAATATTATCTTTAAACTGTAGCTCTGACTTATAATCTCTCTCATGTTGAGTTCATTTCTCCTGCTGGTTTACTTTTAAACCAGCACACCCTCTCAGTCGGAGATCAATAACTATTGCCCATTCTTAGCTTCAAACAAAACCAAGAGGATGAGAAAGTGGCAGTACATTCAGAAAACTTGGTCAACTCTCATTCTCTACATCTTCATCTGCCAACTACAAATCCAGTATGGCCCCAAAGCAGTGGCAGTTCAACTACATCTGGTGCATCTTCTTTCACATGTACAGATGAAACACGCAAACAGAAAACCAGCAGGTCATGGTAGGCCATGGAACAAAGCAGGCTTCCTCAAGATGATCACTAAATGTTTTACAAATTTAAAATCTTAGGTGTTTTTTAGTAGTAATACACATTGATAAATGTATAGTTATAATTGCATAGTTATAATCACTTCAGTGGTCACCTACCATGAAGCCTAAATAATGGAAAATACTGAGAATTACAATTCTCAGTCAAAATCCTTAATGAATCTGTCATTACTAAGTTTCTGGAAAGCCTCTCCAGCATTGCCACTGTTTTCTTGTCACATGAGGAGTTTTTTGACATCTGAAAAAGGCTTAAAAACTTGCATTGTTAAGTTGGTAACCAACCAGGATTTAGAAAGAGTGATATGAAATACTGAAATACTTTTCAAGTGTGTGTGATGAACTGTCTCTGACCTAGACAAGTTAAGGCAGGAGACCTGGTACATAAATGTTTTATCTACCAGATGGCAGTATCTATGGAGCATGTGGATTTCTCTGCTGGGCTTTGCCCACAAAGTCATGTCTCACTTCTGTCAATGACCTCATTAAGACATTTATCCTAAATTATAGAATCTAAACTGTCATAAGATTCCTTTTTTTTTTTTGAACTGTGAAATCATAAATTATAAATGCCTGAGAGAATAAAAAGAATTCAGGCAGAGAAGCACAGCAGAGAAATTAAAAGAAATTAACTAGTTATGCCACCAAATGATGCATAATATCAGCCCCTTTGGAGTCGATGGTGAATCATGCATGCACTTTCTCTAAAAGATACTTGATACGGTGAGGAATAAGCCTTTTTCTGCTGAGAATAATGTGAACAGGCTGGCTGACCTTTACAGAAAAGAAGCCACCCTGTAAAGGAGTGACTGACTTACACGTAGAGGTGTTTGATGTTTTCCCTTTGTTGGAAATTTGGTTAACAGTTTGCACAACTTTTGTAGGCAATCATGGAGGCTTCCAACAGAAGACTAGAATAATTCATCAAAACTTTTCTTTAGCTCTTGAGAGGATTTTCAAAATGAGGAAAACATAATAATCAAGACAGTTTTCTTGGCCAGCCACCTTTAGAAATCATTTTGAAAAAGTCAGGTTGTTAGCTACATGGCTTTAAAAGTATCATCCAGATACAGTTTTTCCTTCTCTTCCCCTCTAAAACAGCCACATTTATAAAGACTAAGACTGTAGACATTGTTCTGTTACACCAGTGACAATTTGACTCCTTGTGAATTACAGTAAGGGTTTTTTCATTATCCTCATGTAAGTACTCAAACCCTCTCATAACTCAAGGCCTCTAGGAATGATACTTATTCCTCTTTGGCATAGGAAAAGGCACTATAAATTGTCATGTAGTTATTGTCCTATCAGAGTAACAAATTACATATTTCAGATAAACAAGAGATTTATCTCTTCATGCCTGTTTAATACCAGCACCTTGCTGTACCATGGAATTTTGAGCAAGAGCATTGTTCTAGCTAACTCCCAGTCATGTTTTCACTGAATCATTGCAAGAATAAGGTTAGAAGAAACCATGATGGGTCATGTCATCTGGTCCAAACCTCCCTGCTCAAGTAGGGTCATCCTAGAGCACATGGCACTGGATTGTTTCCAGATCATGCTTGAATATCTCCAGTGAGGAAGACTTGACAACCTCTCTAGGTGATCTGTTCCAGTGTGCAGTCACCCATATAGTGAAGTTGTACTTCCTCATGTTAATGTGGATCTTCCTGAGCATCAGTTTGAGCCCATTGCCTCTTGTTGTACTGCTCAGCCACCACCAAGAAGAGCCTGGATCCATCATCCTATCACCCTCACTTCAGGTACTTACAGACATTGATGAGGTCTTCTGTCAGGTGTTTTTTCTTGAGACTCAGCAGGCTCAACTCCCTCAGCCTTCCCTCAGAAGACAGATGCTCCATTCCCTTAATCATCTTTGTCATCGTCTACTAGACTTACTCCAGGAGTAAGGCATCTTTCTCATCCTGAGGAGCCCAGAACTGGACATATTATTCCAGATGTGCCTCACCAGGGCAGAGTAGAGGGGCAGGATCCACTCCTTTGACCTGCTGGGCAGTGCTGTTCGTAATTCAACACAGGATACCATTGGCCTGCTTGGTCAAAAGGGCACACTGCTGGCACTTGCTGAGGAGACTCTCTGTGCCTTCATCCAAGTCATTGGTGAAGAACTTAAACAACACTAGACCCAGTATGGAACCTTGGGAGACATCATTAGTGGCAGACCTTCAACTAGATCCTGTGCCACTGACTGGGGCTCTCTGGATCTGCTGTTCAGCCAGGTCTCAATCCACCTCATGGTCCACTCATCCAGTCCAGAGTTCCTGAGGTCCTATGAGGATGTTGTGAGAGAGACAGTGCTGAAAGCCTTGCTAATACTGAGGTAGACAATATCCACTGTCCTCCCCTCATCCATCCAGGTAATTGATTCTTCACAGAAGTCAATCAGGTCAAGCATGATTTACTTTTAGTGAATTCATACCCAGAAAGGGTAGTTAAATGCCACCCTGACACCCAGTCCCATCATATCTTGGAAGCTCAGCAGGGTCAGGCCTGGTTAGTAGTTGGATGGAAGGCCTCCTGGGAATACTGGGGGCTGTAGGTTCTAGTCCTGAGGACTTCACTGTCACTGTCCAAGCTCGCTCAGCCATGGCAGATGAACCTTAGGACTTAAAGGGTGGGCCCAGTTCTGCGCACGCTGTGCCTCATCTAAAAAATTCACTGTGCAGGCTCGAAGGACACACCCAAGAGGGTAAAGCCCTTCCCAAAGCTTCGTTTCCAAAGCTGAGCCATACATATGTTGTGAACCAGGACTAGATGGGATCGCACACACCAATATGATGTCCAGGCAAATCCAAGGTTTATTCAAAATACAGGTGTATATAACCTTAACTGACCCCGCCTTCATTTACAATATCTGACTCCAATTGGCTGAGGCTGAAAACATTACCTTTTAGGGTTAAAGTGAAACCCTGTAGGTGGACCCTAGGCCTCACCTGAGTTTGGGAGGCTGCAGCATACATACATACTCAGTACTCCTAAGCACCTTCTTGTCATTCATGGGGATATTGATGGCATCCATCCATAAAGAGAGGCACTCCACTACCTTTCCATGGATTTTGATGAGGCTGACTGACTAGTAGTTCCCTCAGTCCTCCTTCTTGCCCTTTTTGCAGACTGGAGTGACATTTGATTTCTTCCAGTCTTCAGGCACCTCTCCTGATCACCACAACCTTTCAAAGATGATCACCAGCGGCCTCGCTATGGTGCCCTCCAGCTTTCTCAGTACACAGGGATTCATCCCATTAGGGCCTGTGGGCTTGTGGATGTCTGCTTTATTGGGTGGTCCCTAACACAATTCTCTTGGACCAAGAGAGTCTTCCAACATTCTGTTACCCTGGTCTCCTGCGTCAGAGATTTCTGAGAGCTCGTCTTGTCAATGAAGAAGCAAAGAAGGCGTTCAGTAACTCTGCGTTCTCTGCATCATCTGTTACCAGGGTCCCCCCTCTATTTAATAATGGGCCCACATTATCCTTTGTTTTCTTTTTGTTATTGATGTATTTGAAGAAGCCTTTCTTGTGGTCCTTGGCATCCTTGGACAGATTTAATTCCAGATGGTTCTTGGCCTTCCTTGTCTCATTTCTGCTTTGACAACCTCTCTATATTCATTCAAAGTGACTTGACTTTATTTCCTGTGTATTTCCTGTTTACACTTGCATAATGACAGGGGATTTTTTATTCATTCACGTAGGTCTTTTGCCCTCCTTGCCTGATTTCTTGTTCATTTGGACATGTCATACTTGAAAATTATATTCTTCTCAAACTAAGGGCACTGTGTCATCCAGATTCCTATGGGATGCTAATAAGTTTGCACTGGAATTTGATGGGCCTGAGAGTACCAGCACTTGTGTCTAATAAGATCTGTTTTTAAAAAGAGTATTTCAGCCCATAACTATGTAGTACCACAGTGGGTGGAGTTTCCTGTAATAAAGCTCCATTTCTGTATAACTGATCAATTTCTGCTTTCCTGTGCAAAAGAGTAATATAATACAATACTGTGTTTGGCTGAGATTTGTGGGTCTCCCATTATCCTGACCTGGCAATATTCAGGAGAGGTGAACACACAAGAACAGAACCCACAAATTCAGAACAAAAGTAGGCAGTGGTGTGGTAAATTAGGCTAGAATAAAAACTTTTGTGTGTAGATGTGAGGTGGTTGAAACCTGTACAAGGATTTAGGGGTAACTTTCCTGTGTATCTGCATTTTTCTGAACCATACCACTAGATATGGCAGGAAGGAAGTTGAAGAAAAAGCACATGTTTTTCAGGCACTTTTTTTTTTATTACAATGTGATCCCCAAGTCCTTGGTAATAAGATGAGAAGGTGTTTCTAGACTGTCAAGAATACAGCTATTGACTTCTTTTGTGGTCTCTTTACCCCAGGAGTTGTTTTGCCTCTATATAGACAAGTCTGTGGCAACCTTTAGTGTGCATCATACCGTGTGTGGTGTAAGGTGCAAGGTGGTGTAAGCTCTGTGTTTCCAACCTGTGCTCTCTTCCGTGTCTAGATGAACTGATTAATCTTCCCTCCCTGATACAGTCTAGAGGGAAGGATCTATCCTGAGGGCTGAAAAGGAAGATTTTTTTTTCATAGGCAGCAATGCTGTGGGAGAAGAATTTTCCAGCCACATCTACAGGCAGGCAGGAGGAAGATGATACTCTGGTTATGGTGATATCGCCTTAGTGGTGATCTAGTCTCTCAAAAAAAACTAGATAGCGATGTAAAAGGAAGATGATGTAACACGGAGCACCTTCCAAGAGCTAGTGGAAGAAAACTAAGGTTCCTTGTGCCCAGTACTGCAAGAGACTAGTACTGCCCTCTGCATGGGCATCATCCATGCGCAGAGGGTAAGCTTCCCTAGGGTGAGTTTAGAGCCGGCTCTGGTAAGATTTGGGCTATGAAAATCCTCTGCTTCATAGAAATAACTGAAGAATCACAGCCACAGTGAATCAGATGTAAGGAGTCACAGAATCACAGAATGTTCTAAGTTGGAAGTGGCCCACAAGGATCATCAAGTCCAGCTCTTAAGTGAATGGCCCATATAGAGATTGAACCCTAAACCTTATGGTGTTATTAGCACCATGCTGTAACCAAGTGAGCTAATCTCAGAGTAACTCATGAATGAGTTAAATTCATAAAATCTCATCTAACTGAAGGATAGTCCTTATCCTCTTTCCGGTGTCTGAAACACTATTATTTTCTTGCTGATTGCCTGAGAAATTGTATGATAAGGACTGTATTGGAAAAGCCAAATGACATGATGTGCTAATTCATTGCTCAGAGTAAGACTGACCCTTGTTCTGGTTTTGTATGTAGAGTAGGAAGCTGAGCATGAGAGGATGAGCTCTGTGGCATTAATGAACAGAGGACCAAAATTAGATGCTCATGCAAGTGACAGATAATAAAAGCACAGCTGAATTTAGGACTCCATAATGCCTCCAATTTAACATTTCAATCATTTCTGTATATTTAGACTTTATATTTCAAACTGACAGAACTCATTACACCTTTGAACTTTTACATGGAATAAACAACCAAAATATTGTCCCTCAGGCAACCAGACTGTTCCTCATGGTTCCAGGCCTAAAATACCAAAGCCTATCGACCCAGGTCAAAATATACTGAAGGGCATTTTCTCACTTGACTTAAATGCAAATTTTCTTCTCATTTCAACCTCACAAGAGGACAATAATTCCATTGACATCAAGATCTGGTACTTATCATCATTCAGGACCATCAAGATTTGGCCCTGAGAAAAGCCTGTTCCTAGCTGCTGTTGTTCTGATAGAGAAGAACTTGACCTGAGCTCAGAACTTGCTCGTTGACATCGTTTTGCCAGAGTTTTGTCCAGATGGGCACATGTGTTTTAATGTAGAAAACAAATACATTTAACTAAACTTAAGAACAACAAAAGTGATACAGAAGAAATCTGGTGGTAAATAAAGATGTGTGGGCTTGCCTAAGTTAGGATTTTGAGGGAGCATCTCAGTGAGAGACCCTGTATAGGCTTATCATTGTCAGCACACCAAGCTATAAAAAGAGATTTCTATAGGTCAGATGTATTAGGAGCCAATACTAAATGTATAAACTTCTTCAGTAAAGCAATCTTCATCTCATGTTTAAAGCAAAACAAAAGGATCTGAAAACAATTCTGCCTGCTGTATTCAGGTCCCAGGACAGGCTTAAAATGTTACAGTCCGCCAGGGAGAGAACCTTTTTTGGCCCTCCTCATTACCTCTGATTATGACATTCAGAAATGCACAAATTAAATAGATAAATTATTTTTTTTCTCCTCAACTGACCTATGGCACTCACTGAAAAGTGTCTCTTCAATGCACAGGTTAACCTCATAACCCATGCAATTTTTTTAAATGTTGATTTTGCAGCATGAAAGGAATAAAACCCCTCAATTTGCAAATTCATCCTTGCAATAGCAGAACTGCTGCAGAGTACAGTTATTGTTTTGACCCAGTTTCAGTTCAATTAAAATTTTTTGAGTTGACATAATTTAATTTTTGTTCTCTCATACTTCATAATAACAGTGCCAGGCAGCCAAGAAAGAAAATCTGTTCTTCACTTCTCCTCACCAAAGGATGAAAAAGAGGAGCTAGGAAAGTCTCCTGTGAAAAAATAATGGGCCTTTTGTAAAGAAGTAAGTCTCTCTTTTTCTCATGAGTTGCACAGCTCGTCATGACACCTTGCAAGGAAATGTGGGACCCAGAAGGGAAATTATGCCTTCTTTCTACATATGTGCTTACTGGAGCAAATCTACTCTCTTAAATGATTCTGAGTTAGGGATTTCCAGACCATGCAAACAACTGCCCAATGCCTTTCCTTGAGTCCATGTGTTTTCTCCACATGAAATAAGTCAGAGCAGACTTGAATAATAGCAAGAATTGATCTGATGAGGCTATCTTAAATTCTCAGGATTTTCTTGATAGTATGTTCATAACTAAGAATCTCCTAGAAGCAGCAGGTATTTGGCAAACTATGTGCAGAATGGGACAGACTTCTTAAAAGCAAAAAAGAAATAAGATATATCTCCTCATTGATATGGGCTGTGGGACTCTATATGGCAGTAGCCCTTCAGATAGCTTAGCTGCATACCCCTCTCTCCACTTTGTAGACAGAATTCTGTCAATTTATTCTATTAAAATAGTAGCACAGATCTTAAATATTAATATCACATTATTGTCATAAGTAATCTTGTTTTCAGAATGCATTTAGTTTAATTTTTAAACCCTGGAGATGCTTTCAAGAAAATGGATGTTCTGATAAGTGATGTTCTACTTGCAGGAAAATGTATTGATTGATGATGTGTAAGTGTTCCTAACTTCCCAGGCTTCATGTAGAAGAGCTTTGCTTATTTCAGAAATGTACCATTTCAGATTGATTGAATGCCCAAAGAGAGCACATGTTGTTGTGCTTTCAGGCTTGACATTGATTGATTGAAGAAGTCAGGAAGAAACTATCAGATTCAGCAGGCATCAGCAAAGTATCCACAGCTTCCAGGAACCAAAGTTCTCTGACATCAGATTTGGGTGTTGGGTGCAGAACAGAAGATGTTTGTGAAGGGAGAAAATTAAATGGCAAGGACCTTTTAGCTGTGCTTTCCTGTAGTTTTGGCCTTACTTTTAGCTAGGCCTCAGTTTAGCAGGCCCAGATACTACAACGTAGATTAGAGGGAACAAGCATCATCTCATTTAAGCAACCAAAAAGATATTTCATATCATCTGGCATCACAGAAAGTATAAAACCAGGTGTAGGAGGGGCCTTTACAGCTGTTTGGTTCAGGAAGTAAACTTTTTTTGTATTACTAATTTTTTTCCTCTCTTGATGGGTGATCTTTGAGGGAGTCTGTTGGGTGGTTTTGTGGTCTGGGTGGTTGGAATCCGTACTATTTAGATGGATGACTCAGTAAAGGTGGTGTTGTTTTTTCCACCCACACACACACACACACACACACACACATATATATATATATATATATATATATATGTTATATCATATTCCATTTTTAATTTTCTCTATGCAACATATAAATAGCTTGCTATTTTAATTGTTAATTGTCCTAGTTCAGCAGGAGGGACCAGCTAACACTGTGTGTGAGTGATTAAAGCTGTGCATTCTACCCCCTCTATTCATTCCCCAAGGTCAATGGGCCATTAGCAGCAGCTGCCCAGGGAGTCATTATCACCTTCACACCCAGCCTGAGGGGGCGGGGCTGCTAATGGGCCATCAACAGTTCAATACCCCCTGGCTCCCAGAGTTAATCACCCATTGTGTGAGTCCCCGCCCAGGGGTAGGGACTGGGTGCTCCCTGAGGGTACATAAGTGGTAGGTAGGAGGACCTTGGAAATTTTCTCATCGGATCCAGAGGAGCAGCAGGACCTCGACAGGAGGAGATCACCGCTCTCAACCAGACCACAGCCCTCAGCTGCACCAACAGGTTTTTTCACTCCTTTTGTTCGGGACTTGGGGAAGCCACAGGGGTCTCAGCACCAGGGCTAACAAACCCCTTTGGGTTTGTGCCCCAGGGCACTGGGTTATACTGTTGAGTTTTGTGGGTTGGAAGCAATTTCCTTTGTGTCAGTATATTTATTATAACATTATTATTAAATTTTAGCTCTGACATTATCTCTCTCGTGGTGAGTCCATTTTCCCTGCTGGTTCACCTTTAAACCAGCACATTAATTCTAGAGTTTTTTCCCTCAGAGTTGTAAGGGGTTCTCTCTCTGTGTTGAGCAGTTGGCATTTTGCCAATTCAGCCTAGCACAAGGTGGAATTAAGGATTGTTCCTATTTCCACAGGTGAGAAAAAAAAATTAACTATATGCTTCCCAGTTGTCCTCCAAAAAGCCTATAAAATTGTCTTTTTCATGAGATAGAAAAATGTCTACTGCTTTGGTGTTGTATCAATATCTCTGAAATTACTCCAAAGATATATGATTTTGTAATGCAAGGCTTTGAACACAGTTAACATATCTAAACAAAAATTTGCTTTTTTCCGCTGCATCTTGTACCTGCTACTGAAATTTGAAGGACTCTTTGTGATGCAGTAGAGTTCCTTCCTCTGAGGTCTACTCATGTGATGTGAAAAAATGATCAGGTATTTGGATTTGTAGAAAAGGCCTCTACATCCTGAGAAAGGTGTTCTTAAATGCTATTTACTGTAACATGAAGAAGCATGGTTCTTATTAACTTGGGCACCCCATCACATGGAGGCTTACAAGCTAATGCATGTAGAATAGATAGAGGATAGGGTGCAGAAAAGCTGACATCCATCAGGATGTAGGAACATCCAGTGTCACACTGGATGAATCTCAATGAAGTATAGCAACTGCTGGCTGGACATTTGAGTAGTCTCATTGGATAACCAGTATCTGGAATAAGTAGGTCAGATGAGTTGCCTAGGTGTAACTTGGACAGATCTTTTTCCACTGCATACATATGGATTTGATCTTATGTAGGGAATAATTCCTCCCTGTAGTTCATGTACCAGAGGAGTCTCCTTATAGCTATGCCAGCAATAACACAGCTGTAACTGCTTCTTCAGTGATGTGCAGAACTTTTATTAGTGTGTTGAAAAAATTTAAACCTGTGAGATACTGCTGTCCTGTTTTCACCTTCTGAATTGCCTCTGCAATCCAGCAAATTTAACAAAAAAGTTTCGTTGCACAAATATCCTTGCATAAGTTTGGTCCAGGAAAATATTTCTGTAGGCCTTGTATTGAGTCTAGCTGGGATGAAGTTAATTTTCCCCATACTGGTTCTCACCGTGATGTGCTTTGCATTGGTAGCTAGAAAGGTATTGATAACACACCAGTGCTTTTACTGCTGCTGAGCAGTGCTGGAAAGCCATCAGTGCTGTCTCTCCTACATTTCACCCTTATCAATAGGCTGGGGGTGGGCTAGATCTTAGGATTGGATACAACCAGGACACCTGACCCAAACTGACAAAGGAACATTCCATACTATATGACATGAAAGCTAAGAGAATAAGGAAGAAGGACTGACATTCATTATTTACAATGCTGCTTTTCTGGAGCAACCACTACCTGTGTTGAAGTCCTGCTTCCCAGGAAGTGGCTGGGCATCTGATGCTGATAGGAAGTAGGGAATAGAATTGTTTTTTATCCTTTGCTTGTGCATGTGCAATCTTTCACTTTTGCTTCAGTAAATGGCCTTATCTGAACCTGCAAGTTGATTTCTATCTTGTTTTCTCTGTCCTGTCCTGCTGAGACAGGGAAGTGATAGAGGAGCTTGGTGGGCACACATATGTAGTCAAAAAGGGAGTTGTACTGGAAGATCCCTCTCCAGTTTTATTTAAGAACATTTAACTAGCTGTTTTCATGTTTCCTATTTCCAGGCACTGCATCTCTTAATAAATCCAGGTAGAACACAACTTCATTCTTTATCTATTTTACACAATAGACCCAGTCATTGTATAATAAGAGAAATTATATTCCAGTATTTCTTTAAAGCTTCATTTTATTCCACAGTACTTAAAGCAAATAAGTTTGCACAACTAACAAGCTGGATCTCACCTCATCTGCAACAGCATAACTCTACTGAAAACCAAATTTAGAAAAGGATGCACAAGTGTTGTTTCCAGATCATGCTACTGAGATGATCCCCTTATGTTTATGTCTTTGACTATAGAGATGCCTGGCCTGATTCTGAGGTGATGGGTTTGATCTAGGAGCTTCTGGAAGTTCAGGACAGCTGTGTTCAGAAGGAGCTGATAGTTCAAGCATAGCTTCAACACAAGCCTTGTGGCTATTATCTACGCCAGCTATTTGCAATGAATAGTAAAATTTATGATGGAGTGAGGGTTCAGATCAACAGAAGATACTGGCTTTAGATTAAATAGTTTGTAGAAAGGCCTCTGGACAGTATAAACTGCATCCTCTGCATGTACCCTTTATAATGATAGGGCTAATGATTGGCACATCTTCTTGTAGGAGAGTAGGTCAACAAACATAAGTAAATTAAAATAAGCTGTGGTTTGGAAAGTACAGCAAAACTAAGTCTGAAATATGCCAACATTTCTGCATGTGAGTCAAACACAGCAGGGTCTGCTGCTAAGTGCTGAGATTAAAATTGTGTTCTGCTTAGTACAGGCAAATAATCTAGAATCCAGAATTTGTTTTGGTACTGCAAAGTTGACTTTTGGGGTAATATCAGCTATTTAGTTTCACCTGAAGTTAGGATAGCAATTTATCTTATTTTGAAAGAATGAGACTGCTGATCAGCTACATTGTAGTCTTGGTGTGCAAGAGGTTCCCAGTGTGGGATAGGAGTGTTACAACAAAGTCTATACTGCTTCTGTCTGAAACATTAATGCAGCTGTATCAGTTTGAGACAATTTGGAGGGGCAGAGGCCTTGGATAGAAGTCTCCTCCTTCTGATTCCATGAGTCTGGTTCTCTCCAATACTCAGAGAGTGAAATAATAAATTTAGATTTTTAAATCAGCTGGAATGTCACATCATTTACAGAAATATAAACAACTTATCACATAGATGACTGCACCATAAACAGCAGCATAGGATCTCATCCCAGTGCACTGGGTTTTGGACATTTGTTTTCTAGACAAGACTGTGATTTCTACAGACTGATGGCACTAACTCCCTGAGTGTGCCCATGAGGAGACTCAGATGTGTCATTTGTTCTGGTGAGTATTCAAACAAGCAGAAGTAACAATATGTGTACAGGAGAGCAGTCACCTGCCATATGTTTTTTTGCTGACAACTAGTAGAAATTGAGGAACTTGCTCTCTCTAGGGAAAGGAGTGCTAGAAACTTATTGTCCCCTTGCCAACCACAAAATCAAAGTCTGTTTTACTTTCTCTGGTTCCTTTGTGCTGAAAGAGCAATTCAGTGTTGGTGTCCAATATTCTTTTATTAACCAGCTGCATCACCCTCTGATACATGGACCAAAATCATTAACTAATGAAATGTAATAGCAAATTTTGAAGGGAACTGATAAAATCCTTGTTAGGTGTGTTCATTCACACTCTTTTCAGGACAAAAGGAATGTTAAAACAGGTAGCAAATCTTAAAATACATGACTCTGGATATTTTTTAAGCTGTGAAATTCTCAGTTATGATTTACAATAGAATGGGCTATCTAAACTATTATTATTATTATTATTATTATTATTATTATTATTATTATTATTA
>JAJPCS010000069.1:5222290-5259860 GCA_021164005.1 Willisornis vidua nigrigula
TTATTATTATTATTATTATTATTATTATTATTATTATTATTATTATTGCTACTACTACTACCACCACCACTACTACTACTACTACTCTTAACCACTATAACAATTTCCATCATGTGGGGAGAGAAGCTTTGAGCTTGATGTTTACAGACTATCTAAACTCTGCTCATACATGAATTTAAAATAAATACACTTGCTATATAAATGACAATGCAGTAAATGACGACTTACTTGATTGGCTCTCTGTATTCCACTTTACCTGTGATATGTGGTTCAAGATGGCTGTAAAGTAACAGCTTTGGATGCATCAGGGCAATAGCAGTAAAGCTCTTTTCTGTCTTACTGTCTTTTCACCAGGCTTGCTGCATGGTAGAAGTGGGTTGGAAGCTCCAGAAAAAAAACAATTTCCCGGTGTGCTAATGTGTATGGTACCTGATAATATCTTATTGCAAAACGGAGGTTTGAGAGTTGAAATATATCATGGGGAAGCTCCCTATTGTGTTTAAGAGGTGTCATGTTTCTTTCCTAGAAATAGGGAGTGGGGAAGGAGAGGGAAAAAAAGGAACATTACTTTTCTGTGTACTGAAGTTTTGGTGAACTACAATTGACTTTTTCTTACAGAAATCTGTTGCTGTTTGAGGCTATTCTGTTCTTTCAGAGAGAAAGTACCATTGTTTAGCTAAGAATAAAAGGTTTAAATAAAGAGATAATTTTTTAGAGCTTATTTAGACTTCAGAATCCAAATATTGCCTTCTCTGTTCCTGAGAATGGCTCTTACATGCAGCAGTAATTTTGCTCTTGCTACACTTTCTGGAAGGCTGATTTTGATGATTAAAAAGGGACATTTTACTCCATTTTCTACTGTAACATTTTGCCACTTCAGTGTTTCTAAAATAGCTCACATAATTTATTTTACAGCTGAGTTAACATTGACTAGGAATATAGAGCAATGACATCATGGCTTCCTGCCAAAAAAAAAAAGTAAACAGAAATGCTAGAATATTTTAAATGTAAAAGGGTTGCTGTAATAAATCTAACTTCTGACTGTTTTAGGGAACAAAGGTGCAATCAGGTTTGGGAGTTTTTTGTGCGTGTTTGTTTTTATTGGGGGGGGGGGGGGGGTTGTCTTGTTTTGTTTGCTTGTTTGCTTGTTTGTTTGTTTAAAAGAATGTTGAATCTCTGTAGCCTTACTGATTGACTTCAAGTCCATTGTTGAAAATAACAGCAGCTGAATGTTAAGGGAGAACAAGCTATTCCAGCAAGTTTGACATAATTCATCTGTTAGGATTCAAAGCACAAGGAATAAAATATGTTGTCAAGGTTAGAACTCCACTTAAGGAAATGGAATTGCATGAAATCTGGCATGCTCACCTTCCCCATGTTTTAGTGGTTCAAGTGTTCTTAACTCAAAAATAAAATTATAAGATAAACCTTCCATTGTAAAAGAGTTAAAAAAAAAAGGAGATATTTTACCTCTATAGCAGTAGTAGTGACCACTTAATTTATACAAAATTAAGCCAGATTTTACTGTATCTAATAAACTGTAAGAAAGATGGACCCTCTTGGTCACATAAGAAAAATTCGTTTGTAAATTGCCAAAATAAATGTTCTTTCTGAAAATATTTGAGTGACAGATTGGATACTATATGTTTAACTACTGAAAACCATAACTGTTATCATTATTAAACAGAGCTGGAGAGATCCAGATAATAAGGCAAGAGCTGGAGTGAAACCAAAACACTGTTCATACCAGCAAATCTCTTAACCAGTGTAGAAATTTTTAACAGTGAGCTGCTTTTACAAAGCCTTTTATAGTGAATACCACAAATTACCAAATTAAAAAGGAAAAAGAAAAAAAAAAAAAGAAAAACCCTTCAGAGTTCAATATTGAATTCAGACTAATATATATTATTTTAGACTAAATACTGCACATGTTTTGAGATGCTGATACTGCTTCTTTCTTGAAATGTCATGCTATTCAGAAGAAAATAATAAAGATGTATATTTGACAGTTTCTGTCTATGTTGCCCAAAAAATGTTCTATAAATATCAGCACTGAATATTCAACCTTGGGTCAGAAGGGGCTTTAATGATCATCCAGTTCCAGGCCCCTTCCATGGGCAGGGACACCTTCCACTAGACCATGTTGCTCAGGGCTTCATCCAGCCTGGCCTTGAACACTCCCAAGGGAGGGACATCCACAGCTTCTCCTGGCAATCTGTTCCAGTGCTTCACCATCCTTCAAGAATTTATTCCTGACATCTAATACAAACCTTTCATCTTTTGGTTTACGACTGTTCCCCCAGGCCTATTACTTTCTACCAGCATAAAAATTCACTCTGTTTTTGGTTTTGGTGTTGTTTCTTTTTTTTCTAAAAGCTGTCTTTAGATGCTGGAAGAGTGTTGCAAGTTTTCTCTTGAGTGTTCACTACTCCAGGCTGAACCCCCCCCAAATCTTTAAACCTGCCTTCACAGTAGATATGTACCAGCCCTTAACCTTTGTGGGCTCCTCTTGACTTGCCCTAATAGGCAAGCCTGTCTTGTGCTGAGAATCACAGAGCTGCACAGAGTACTCCAGGTGAAACCCATGACAGCAGACTAGAGGGGGAGGATCATCTCCCTTGACCTGGGACACAAGATTAATGGACTGCATTGTCTTTGGATCTTTTAACTAATTCCTGTAAAAGTACTGTTTTCTTAGTAGTAGACTCTCTAGTTTCATCTGATAACAATATTTTTTGTTGTTGTTGTGGTTTGAGGTGTTAATCATCTTGAAAATATTGTCTGAACAAATTTATTTGTCTTTGTTCCAGCTCATAAAAACAGCAACATAAAATGTGCACTATTTTCATTTCAAGAACAACTACAAATACGCCTTTAATCAGGCTGCTCAATATTGGAATTAAAAATTTTCTTCTCATAAATTAGTATTTTACAATTTTAAGGAAGTTGCTATATGTCTTTGCAAGCTAATTTGTTTAATTGTTCGCCTAGTTCTCAATTTTCTGTAATTTCACTCAAGATTTTGTTTCCAACACAAAAGTATGTGTGACAAAATATCATTGCCAACATAGTACTTCAGAAAACAAGTTATTTGTCTACTTAAACTTATCCATATAAACTCCAGGGAATATGAAAGAAAATTCTTGTTTCTTAAAGAAAGATTGTTTTAAGACAGACATAGGGACCATTCATTGTCCTTAGTGCTGTTTGGCTGTGTTGGCTTTCTGTTGCTGACATGCCAATTCTGTAATTAGTCATATGGGTAGTGTCATTTAATTAAATAAGCTTGATGTTTCTAAAGTTACAGCACTATCTTAATAGACGTACTATTTGCAAGACCAGAGCTTAAGTAATAGCAATTACTAGATGTTGATACGTGGATATACTGTATCAAATTACAGAATTTTATTACAAACTGGTGCAAATGTTTATTACAATCAAATGTGCTTGGATATAGAAAAGACTTGTAAGTCTTCTTCGTGTGATGATTCAAAATTCTAGAAGTTAGTTAAATTCAACGGGAGAATTAGATTAAATTATTTAGAAGAAAATGTACTTAAATTGACCTTACAGTTCCTTGGTGTCATTCCATTTATCATTTTAAGAGCTTCTTTATCTTCACAGAGAAATTTTGGCTCCTGGGGAAATGGTGGACTTAAGGCCACGATTGTGATTACTTGTGGTCTTTGAAATACACCTGCATATGTTCCAGATTGCATCTTTCTTAGGTGATGTGTTGGCCTGCAACGCAGTTATCAGTGGCTAAAAAATCTTGCTGCAGAGATCTGGCTGTGTTTCTCTTTCTAAATTTGGATGCTTAGATGAAGTCTGTAGGTTGTTTACTCACCTACAGAGTGAGTAAATTTACAATGTATGAGAAGCAGATGTATGAGAAGGGGCTAAGGGCACTTGGTCTGTCCAGCCTGGAGAAGAGACTGAGGGGGGGAATTCATTGCAGTTACAACTTCGTTCTGAGGGGAAGAGGAGGGGCTGTCACTGATCTCTTCTCTGTGGTGTTCAGTGACAGGACCTGAGGGAATGGCCTGAGGTTGTGTCAGTGGAGGTTTAGGTTGGATATTAGAAAAAGTTTCCTCACCCAGAGGGTGGTTGGACACTGGAACAGGCTCCCCAGGTTAAGTGGTCACAACACCAAGCCTGACAAAGTTAAAGAAGCATTTGGATGTTACTCTCAGGCACCTGGTGTGACTCTTGGGGATGGTCCTGTGCAGGGCCAGGAGTTGGACTCAATAATCCTTGCTGTTACCTTCCAACTTCGCATAGTCTGTGATTCAGTGCTACAGAACTATAAGTTAATGACAGTGCAGGCACTTTGCTCTTTTAAATACCTAGCTGGTATGCCTTATCCAGGTAAAGCTGGGGGTGTATTTTAGTTGTGGAAGGACTTTCTCTACAGGTACGGTGACAGAGGAGTTTTGAGGAGTCTTGAAAAGTTTTGTTCCCTTCACAGTTCTGAGTGGAACTCAGCTGCTGGTCTTGTGGGAACAAACATTGTCCATTGGTTTCCTCACAGCTGTGCGTGGGTGCCACTTGGTATCTCCTGTTAGTTCCTTCCAGCTCACATTTTTATGTCATCAAAGTACTTTTTATATATATATATGTTTGTTTGTTTGTTTATTTGTTTATATGTTTATATATACACATATATATACACACACACACATATACATGTGTGTGTGTGTATATATGTATATATACACACACACACACACACACACACACACACACATATATATATATATGTATACATATATATATGTGTACATACATTGAGATATACGTATCTGGTGGTATATATACCCCTAGCTATGCTACAGCACAGTGCTGTGTCATAACTGAAGTACCTGTCTGGGTAGATTTATTGGCCTGATATATCCAGGGATGCAAGCCTGGTGGTCTTGTCAGACTTTTTGTCTGTAAGCACTATGGCCACAGTTTTAGTATTCACTTTTGACATGATAATTCTGAAGGGGTGAGGAGATTGTGGCTTTTATACATTCCCAATACTAAAATTTTGCAAGTGTAGTGTATTTCTTTCTATAGTCATGAAACTAAAAGTGGAAGCAACATTTTTAGATGCATATAATGGCCTCGTTCAAGAGTTTTTAGAATACCTGCACTCTTAGTATGTGCAATGTCAATGTGCAAATTATGGGGAGAAAACTTCAATGGCTGGTTGATGTTATACAAACATCTGACAGAATATTCTATTTTCAAGCCACACAAAGGAATATAGAGATAAGACTGTGTTGTAGGGAAGGTTCAGAATAATGCTGAAACTGAGACTAAAACACCATTGAAAACTTAACAAAACAGTATTTTGCTATCAGAGGTGGTGAAGTAAACAGGAACCCGAGAAAGACAGAGAGAGAAGGAGGGAAATAAGCCCTACGTGTTATACCCCCCAGGTGGTACTCCTTCCGTTCATGCGTGTGGGCACTGGAATTTCCTCGTGCTTGTGTGTTATAATCCAGGTCTCTATTAAATGGTTCAGGGGCTTACTTTGTCACTCTCCTCTTTGCTTTCTCCTTCAAATGCCCATGAAGGGTGATCAGCCAATGGTGAAGGCTGAATTAATTTTAGTTCATACAAGTGCTTTCTTCAAGGACAAAGCCTTCGTTTGTCAGCTCCTGTTTTCCCATAACTGGGCAGGAAAAGAATAAACTCTCAACAGGTGGTTGGCCAAAGCACAGACCCAAAGTATTAGCATCTAATTAAGCCTGGATATACACTGCTAGCACTCAACCTGTTATGCTATAACTGTAGTGCATTAGAAGACATGTCTTAAGGAGCCCGGTGATTTTGTCCTACATTTAACGCTCGTCATATAAGTTTACCTACTTATTTGCGTGTCAGTGCCTTGTAAGGATGTAAAAAGCACAGTTGCCTATCTAAAACACTGTGAAGGCCACAGGAGGACTTTACCAGAAGCTAAACACAGAAGGGAGCAACAGGATGGAGCTAATTTCAGGCCTGGCAGAGGTGAGATCTGGTTAGCACCATGTAGTTAATGCATCCACACAAAAATTACTCCTATGGCAAACTGTGTAAAGAAACAACTGCTCACAGGTGTATCACTTGTCAAACTAAGATCAGCCCAAGTTATGTGACAGATGCCACCAATGTCCACTGAAGCCCCACAGAAATATACTGCTATGGATACATGAAACTTGGACTGTAAGATAACCACCACATTAAAAACTTGTGATAACATAAAGGTGATACTATTGTCCTGGTGTTATCCCAGACCTAGGAGAAGGTTAACCAAGCTCGAGGTGAAGAATGTATCACTCATAATGGACACAAAGAATGCAGAATTTATGAATCACAGGGAAAGACAACTGCGCAACTGTTCTGAAGTCAGCTCTGACAGTGTAAAAGGTAATTCCAGCAGGAGGAAGTTGCAATCACTGACTGAAAATCACCCCCACCTCCCCATCCACTCTAAAGAAGTCCACTGAGTCAAAAGAAGAGAAAGATTATGAGAATTAATTAGCACAAGAAGGGAGGGAAATATTTACCCAAGGGAATAAGAGAACTGTGCAGCCAATGAGCACTAATTCCTTTGATTGCAAAGAAGTATAAATAATGACAAGTTTTGAATAACCCTAGGACCCCACCACCAAGAAGCCCAGGGTGAAAAAGGACCAGCATGACTCTGTCTCTGTTTCTTTCTGTCTCAATATCTCCCCCTGTCCACAACTTTTCTATATCTTTTTATCTCTTTACCTTACATGGATTGTTAAATGAAATCCATGTCATTGATTTCAGCATTTGGTCCTGTTTGCATCTTCATTTGGGCAGAGGCATCTCTCACTAATCAGATAATTAATAAAGTGTAGTTCAACTATAATGAAATTCAAATGAAGCCTGTTCCAGTAACAGGGTCACTGCAATTTTCAGATGTTCATTTGCATCTATAGTGTCTCTTGATGCAACCTTTGGCAACTAACTCCAATTTTATGAGAATATTGTGGTTATATATAACTAGTTATGTGGTATATATCACTAGCTGTTAGAGTACATTAGATCTGAAAAAAAGTCTTACAAGACTTTTAAAGTAGGTGGTTTATTATGTTGCTAATACTGTTAAATTAGAGCTTTTTTTAAGATGAACTCCATCCCATGCATAACATTTGGAAAAAGAACAAATGTAACTGTTCTGAAATACACATTATTTTGGAATCTTTGGCAGAGGAGCATTTGACAGCAGTTAATTTTGAATTATATGACTTTTGAAAAACACTGCATGTCTTGAAAAGGAATGAAAATTTCTTACTAGGTTATATTGTAACTTTGATTTTGGTCAGAAAAGTTTTCCTCCTGAATTTGTGCATATGGGAGGAAATATATCCATATCATGGCAAATACTATCATTTCATCAGCTTGTGTAGCAAATTTGGAGTGGGGTGCAGGGATCACTGTCTGTTTGGGTAACATGTGCAGATTTCTCCTGCATCCAACTACTTTGATACAATGATGCGTAGAGATGAGTTCTTGATTAGGACAATTTAACCTGCCTCTTTAGTGATTATTTTATCATAGTTCTTCCAAAATCCAGAGAACTGGAATATACAAGGAGAAACAAAAGGAAAGCCACAGAGTGAAAAATACTTAGATATATAAGGTAGCATTACTGACAGGGAAGTTGGAGATCCTTTTAAAAAGGAAAACATTGAAAAGGCTGAAGGAGAGACAATATAGAAGAGTTAGGCAGGGGTGGACAGGAAAAATAAGAAAATTTTAAACCTGAGGCTAGGAGTAATTTTGCACTGGATTGAATTTGTTTCTCTGAAGTTCAAACAGACGTAATTTCACTTTCTGGAATGTTTTTCCCCCACATTGTACTGGCAAATTCTGCTGGTTTTTTGCCAGAACAGTTGGCTGGATATATCTGGAGCCAAAAGGTCACCCTGCATCTCATGCAGTGGATTTTCACATACCAACCAGTACAGTCATGTTGTCAGAGTTCATCACAGAGGGAGGTGGCTTTTAAATGGTGGCTTTCTAGAGAGGTTTAGGTTGTACAAGTTTGTTCAGGCAGATGTGGGATTTGGACATGCAATGGCATCAACATTCAGTACTAGCTCTCAACAACTGTGGCTGACTAGTTTTCTTATTGTGCCACAGTACAAAATGAGGAACTTTCATAGCTTTTAGAAACGTTGATCAATATATGTGATACCTTGAAAGAGGAGATAGAAAACTCTGATTAACTTAGTAACTATGAAATACCTTTCAACCTTTGTGGTTTTGTTGTTGTTGTTGTTCTGTTTTTGTGAAATCCAGTAAGTTTTGAAGGCAGAACACCATTGTTTCAAAACTAAAAAAATGGCTATATATATTGGAAATCAGCACAGGACTTGCCAAACTCTTTAAAAGTCTTTTATTTGAAGAGCAAGAGGACTTGCTGAGAATGAATCCCTTCAAGGGCATTTCACATTTTCAGTGGACAGGGGATCAGGAAATACATTATGTCATAGTTTAGTAGAAACAGCTTCAGATTAATACAGTCTAACACATTATGACTGAGATTATAGTAAGGCACATTTTCAGTATACTGATAATAAAATCAATTACTGTAGTTAGCTACATTTGCTGGGTTTATAAGACCTAGTTCTGCATCTATTATTTTCAATCCATTAGGAGTTTAGCTTGTATTAGTGTGTGTGTAAGTACAAATTTATGTGGATATTTCACAGAGATATGAAAGGTAAATTCTTGATGTACAGTTCTGCTAAATTAATATATAAATATTCTTATTTTTGCAAAACTTTCACGGTTCTTATTTCTTAAGCTTTTTACTAGTTCTATTATGAGAGTGGCTCTTCTTGCCTCTCAGATGCTCACTTCTAAGTACTAGATCTCACAAATACTCATTGTATGTGAGTTCTCAAATAGATACTGCACTTACTCCCAGGAACAGTCCAATTAAGTAAAAGTGCACCTTGGATAAAATCCAAGACCCGTTAAATCAATTGAAGTGTTTCCATTTACTTCAATGGAAGCTGGGTCCCAGCCATTGTATCTGCAGCTCTTCAAAAGTACCATCACTTATTTCAAATACACCTACTTAAACTCAATTAAGGGTAGAATAAAATCTCCTGAAGAAAATGTCCTATAAAAAATGCTGGAATGTGGTATTATATGATGGAATAGAAAAAAAACCAAACCCCAATTACTGTAACAAACATGATTACAAAGGCAGAGGGATTTCTTGATTTCAATCAGCTCTTGATTTCAATCAGTTTTTGATTTCAATCAAGAACTGATTGAAATTTTTCAAAACAGCTATCACTCAGGTATTTTTAATTTGATTTATTGATTCATAAGACTTTCATTTACATATACAATGAAATGTGGATACACTACCTTAAAAGTTTCAAAGTAATTCATCTGAATAAATCATAAGAAAGGCAAATTACTTCTGCAGTCTTGAATTCAACATAATGACCTGAGTTGAATGATTCCTAAATTCTAGTTGTTGTACATGCTTAGGAAATAATTTCATATATTTTAGTAAAATTTTTTTTAATACTGAGTTATCACATGTGAATGGCAAAGAAATGTGGACAAAAGCACAGTTCTTCAGAGCTTTCCCAGAAAGCTCTTGGCAGTATCTTTCAGCTTCATTCTTAGTAATCCATGACCTAATAAATGGGATTTCTGTGGGTTATTGAGAAGCTGTATTAAAAATATTAATTGATCCTTGTGGATTGCTAGATCGCTTGTATCAGAAAGTCAGAAATACAGAACATTCCTTTGAAGTAATTTCTCTGAAAAAAAGACCCCAACCAAAACAGCTTTTCTTATTCTATCCCTACCTATTTTAATATTTAGCCTGTACCACATGATTACTTTGCTCCCATTACATCCAGAACTGGTTTTGAGGATCAATTTACTTTTGGAAATTAACCCTCAATGAAGAGTAAGTCCATAATGGCTACAAAGGGACATCTGAAAGAATCACTTCTATGAGGTACAATATATAATTAGCAGCAGTAAGGTTAATGGGGCCATAGAACTAGATTTTTCAGTCTTTTTACTAGAACATATAGCGACACTCTTCAGGGCAGATGCATACCTTCTCTGATATAGGCTTGAATTCAAAAACTTCATTTAACTATTTACTTCAGAGGTGAGTGGAAACAGTTTGACAAACTGTAGGTATGATGCTGTCAGAAGTGTCACAAAATCATTCTTAATTATAAGAACTCACACTGTGAGCTCCACAAATTGTTCAGCCAAACATTTACCAGAGAAGTGCTATAGTTCAAAAGGAATGGAAGGAAAGAGATTTTGTCAGTTGTTTCAAACTAGCACTAGTTCTTGGCTAGGAGCACATGTCTGCACATGCAGTATTGGTGACAGCTGATTTTAATATTATTCTTGCAGTTATATTGTGCTTACTGAGTATCACATATTTCCAGTAAATAACTTATTCTATGAGATTCAGCCTCTCTTTCTGTTTTCTATTATCTTTGTCTTAGGCATCTACAGAACATTTTATCTACATCTTAACTGTCAAATGTTAAACTTGATAATCTGGAGATCTTTTCCAACCTAAGTGATTTTGTGATTCTGTGAACCCATTTCTTAAACTCATATGTGTCCATAAAATAAGAAGTCTAGAGAGCTTTTGAGCTCATCTAGTCCAACTTGCCAGAGCTAAGCAGGACTGTTGGAACAGATGAACCTAGAGTTGGCTGCCCAGGCTCATGTTCAGATGGTTTTGGAAGATCTCCAGGAATGGAAACTCCAATATCTGTGGACAACCTGTGTCATTGCTCACTATCCCAGGAAATAAAGTTACTCATTTGTCATACAGAACGTCTTGTCTTTCCTTTTGTGCCCATTGTCTCTTGTGCTGTCATGGAGCACCACTGGGTAGAGCCTGGTTCCACCCTCTTTGTCTCCTCATTGGGTATATAAACACATTCTGCTTGAGACAAACTCAAGCAGAAAGGAGAGACCCAGAACAACACATTTTACTTTCCTGAGACACTCTGTGAGCCAGTGGTGGGCCTGGTCCTCTCCATCCCCCCTGGGACAGCATCGTGCACCCTCCCAGGAGGACGGCTAGGAAACGACTGCCTTAACCACTCCCACACTGGTTCCCACTTCCTGGAGATGGTGTCATAATGTGGTATGGAATACAAAGTTACTGGCTAGACGAGGTCAGCTGTTAGCTCAGCCCAGTTCAAGTCAGCTGACAGCTTCGGCCTAGCCCTAACTTCAGAGCCCAAATTTAGGTCCACCTGGGTGAACCCATAACAATAAGATTTCCCACAAGCCTTCTCTGCTCCAGGCTTTCCTCATAAGAGACATAGTCATAGAAGGTTATCAGGCTGGTCAAGCAAGACACCCTCTTGATAAATCCATGCTGACTACTCTGAATCACCTTCTCTTCCTTCATATACCTGGAATTGGTTCCCAGGACTAGCTGCTTCCTAGCCTCTGCAGGCTTCCAGGAGAGGCTGACTGAACTCCTGCCAATCTCAAAGGGAGGAGTGGCATTTGCTTTCCTCCAGTCCTCAGGCACTTCTTCCACCAGTCGATTTGTTTGAGCATTTTCAGGAGAGGCCTTGCTCTGACAGCAGCCTGCTCCCTTGGCACCTGATAGTTCATCCCATCAGGACTCATGCTCTCTTGTCTGCCTGCTTTGCTTAAGCATTCCCTGTTCTGGTCCTCTTGCAGCAAGGATAAGTCTCTTTTGTCTCCTGCTCTCTGAGACATGGGATTCTGAAAGGGCAGTCTTGTGTCCAGTACCTCAGTCCTACTTGTTATCTTCTCTGTCTGTCATCAGATTCAATTCTAGGTTGGGCTTTGGCTTTCTTGACCTCATTCCTGTAGGCTCACACCATGCCACTGTATTTCTCCCAGCTCACCTGTCCCTGCTTTCCCCTCCTGAATGCTTCCCTTTTTTTGCGACTTATTTTTGGCATAAACCTCTTTTTCATTCATACAGGGACCCTTGTAGTTTTTCCTGGATATTTCTTTTTTGGGATAGGCTGCTCTTGAGCTTGGATGAGATGATCCTTGATTACAAAGCAGTTTTCCTGGGCTCCTGTTCCCTTCATGGTGTTATCCCATAGCACTCTTCCACGCACATCTTTGAGGAGTCCAAAGTCTGTTCTACTGCAGTCCAGGGTTGTAATCTTACTTTTTGCCCTGAGCATTCTCACCTCTGCTTGTTCTCAAAGCTACCATCTCATGGTCCCTGCAGCCAAGGCCACCTTCGGTCTTCACCTTCCCAATGAGACCCTCCCTGGTTCTGAGTTCCATCACTGGTTTCTCTATCAGCTGAATTAGGAAATTGTCACTGGTTTTCTTCATGAACCTCCTGGATTACTTACTCACTCCTTGTGCATTTTTTCTGGTACACTTTTGGGTAGTTGAAGTCCCCCAGTGCCTGTGGCCATGAGCCTGCTCCTATTTGTAGGAGACCTCATCCACTCATTCTTCCTAATAATTTGGTTCAGCCTAACACTGCAAATAAAAGAGGCTTCTAAGCTAAGAGGCCTTGTAAAGTGTCTTACTAGATCAGATAGCTTGGAATTTATCAGACTTACTCTGTGGGATGTCCAGCAGGGTCTGTCTTCAATTCTTGTCTATTGAACTAATGAGATTTAGTGCAATGACTGCTCATTTTAGAGCTCTTTGTATTCAGAGATTGGTAGTATCATGAATCAAAAATTATCTTCCAAGAGCCATATCACTTCAGTGGTCATGTCTGTCCCTGGATGCTGAAAAAGTATTTTCTTGGAAGAATCAGATTTAAATATACCTTCCCTTGGAAAGAAGGGAGACATATTTCCTAGTGCTGCGTGGCTGTAGCTGCTTTGTATCTTCTGAATTTGTCAGTCATTCAACTTCTGAATGACTTACTTTCATGGTGAACTCTCTAAAAGGACTGGTTCTGCCCTTGTATAATGGGAATTTTGTTGCTTGTGTCATGTCTTATTTTTCAGAATCAATACTTTATGGTTCATAACTCATTTTGATGATAAGTGTGACTGAAAGAGTAAACACAGTGTAACCAATTTCATCTGCATCTTTGTATTGCAATAGTCCCAATTGTGGGCTTTATTTTATAGCTCTTTCCTCCAGAAGAGATTACTGCAAGAGCTCTATTTTTGGATTATGTTTATTTCATTGTATGATAGAACATACTTAGGTAAATCCAAAGGTGTATCCACATTAGTTTCTGGCTATGGCTGTCTGTTCTGGAATTTTAACACTACTCATGTTGAAGTGCTTTTTCTCCCACGTCACCATGATGATGTTATCTGCCAGTCAGCATCCTTATGGTCAGAAAAAGAAACTGAGGAACTGCTCAAGTGACAATCCTCTATAAGCTAAGTACTTAAAAGATAAGAATTGAAGTTTTAATACCAAACTGTATCTTTCTGGGGGAAAGGGAGGTGGGGTTTGGTGTGGGGTTTTTTTAATTTGTTCTATTTTCAGGAAAGACCGCTTCAAAATAGCATTTTCCTTAAGTTGTCTTAAGGACCATGAACTAAATGATGTTACTATGGTAGTAAAGATATCTGAAACTCACTGTGAGCATTAGCTCTCTTCCTCTCTTTCTCTCTTCAGGAACTTGAAGTACCGTATGGCTGTAGTACAGCTCTAATAGTAAAGACCTATCTGGGAGCCTGAATAGCAATTAAGAGGAAAATACCAGTGAATACTGGATTTTTTCTACATAGTTGTGTCTCATAATATTAAAAGACTATGCTTTTAGCTTTATATTGTTTAAGACACTGTATGTGCAACATGTACAGTGGAAGGAAATCCTAAATATCTCCTGTGACAAGAGTAAGTTATTTGTTTCTTAATGAATGGATTAAAATTTTGCAATCTTACAACTGCTTGTGACTGCAGAATATGTTAATAATGCACACTGAGCATTATAATTTCACTTACTGTACATCAATGAATTTTTCAGCAGATGCAGATAGGAAGAGTAGACCAAAATCAGACTAGAAGTATTTACCTCACTGACTGTTTGAACTGGATTGCATCCACCAAACAATACGTCTTGGTCTTCTCCCTCTTACTGATCTCGTTGTTTAAATTAGGCCTTTTAGCTACTGAATCTAAACTTATTATTACATAATTTTAGCCCAGGCTTAGAAAGGGACTTTATGAAAGCAGTTTGCTAGGCTGGAATAAGGTTTCCAAAACTAGGTTAATTCCTCCTGAAAGATTTTTGTATATGGACTCTATTCATGGAAAAAGTAAAATTTGTCCTTGTTGGCTTGGATGAATTGTACAGTTTGTCCATGTGTAGTGTGGAGGAGGGATTCCACAATATGTGCTGTTTACAAAAAGCTCTGTGTGCTGCCAGGGCATGGAGGCACACTGAAGAATTGCTCTGTCCCTGATGTCCATCTCCATACTGATTCTCTGCTACTACTGATTCACCATCTTCTTGATCGCCCGTCTATGGAGGCTGAAAAGGCCAAGCTCAGTGCTTTTCCATGTTTTAGGACAGCTTGTTCTTTCTTCTTTGTTCCAGTCAAAAATAAAACAGTTGAAAACACCGTCTTCAATAAATGTAGCATAAACTTCTGGTCAGAAGATTCAGTAAAAAAAATCCAAAGAGATTTCATTTTTCTCTAAGAATTTTTAAGTTATATTTCCAGGATTGACTGTACAGTACTCAGAGTATTAAAGGTCTTGCAAACAAAAGGTGTAACTGTTGCTGGACCACTCAAAGGAAGGTAAGTATGATCAATGCTGAATTGTTCACATGTGGTGAAAAGTTAAGATTAGGAATGAAGAATACAAGTACGAAAACTATGGAAAACATTACTATTAGTCCAAAAACTAAACACTTTCCAAACAGGTCAAAGGCTAAGTTAGGCTGAACAACAATGTCACAATGATGTAAGATCAAGCTTGTACATAAAAATAATTGATTGCATTATTCTGGAACTAGCTCAATTTTTTGGAGGACTACATTGTGTCTGAGCTGTGTGGTGTAAGCAATGAGTTTTCCAATGGCTATCTGCTCTTTTTGCCTCTGATCTTTGAGGTCATATCTCCCCCATATAAGGAACAAACCCAAATATAATGAAAGGGTCATCATGTAATACAGTTAAACAAAATCTAAATGTAAATAAATATTACTCTTTCTTGAGACAGCCCTCTCTGTTTAAGCATGGAACAAGTATGTATGTATGCCTAGACTTCATGAACAAAGATTTGGGTAAAGCCCTTCCCTCGTGGGTGTGACCTTCGAGCCTGCGCAGTGGATTTTTTAGGTGAGGCACAACGTGCGCAGAACTGGCCCCACCGTTTAGGTCCTAAGGTCCATCTGCCATGGCCAAGTGAGCTTGGATGGTGACAGTGAAGTCCTCGGGACTGTCACAGCACCCGGTACTAACCAGGGCTGACCCTGCTGAGCATCTGAGATCTGACGGGATCAGATGTCAGGGTGACATTGAACTGCCAGGGGACAGTCCCCACTGAGACTGGAACTCAGGTCCTTGGGATTCAGAGTCCAGAGTGTTCTCCTTTACACCACAGGACCACCCTATGGAACAAGTAGTAATTAAGCAAACAAACAAAGCTGTCTTTACTTGTATTTCTGTTTTCTATGCCTATAGGATGTTCTCCATTCATGTCTTCAAAATTCAATTTAAATGCAACAGGTTAACACACTTTCCTGTAAATGTTAGAAAATTCAAGATCTTGCAATTTTGTTCATCTTTCAGGAGTATTTAAGTCTTCTTTCCTCCCCCCCCCCCCCCCCCCATAAATATTCAGACATCCTTATGTAAAAAAGCATTTTTTTCAAGGTCACAGACTCTGACATTTCTGAGATTCTTTACAGGAGCTATAATAAAGTGCAGTACTGAAGGCAGTGAGATAAAGTAAATGGAAATGTAAAGCATATGGACATATGGTTTTGCTGGTCCTTTCAGGAAAAACCAACCTGAACCTCAGAATCCTAAGTTAGCTTTTACTTTGATAATACTGTGTCCAGAATGGACCAAGCTTATAACAATGACAAGTACCTATAAAACTATGGAATCTGAAAAGCATAAATGTAAAACTTCTCATGAGTGGGCAGTTGCAGTATTTCATGACCATATTCAATATTTTCTGGTTTTATTGGTTTTGGCTACTTATTAGCTATTATGGTAATTAATGAAAAACTGTAAAAGTCTAAGTCTCTGGAAGTGCTTATCCTATCAAACTTCTTATTTGAGCATTGATGTAAAAATTTAATATAAGACATATGTGAGTTGAAAATGCTTTATGTTGCAAGTTTTACAGTAACAGATCAGAAGGTATTTTTTTCTGTATAACATGTAAAACCATACTTTTTACTTTACCAGTTTGAGTGCTAATAGCATATGCAACTTGTAGAACAGAATGATTCTTTGAGAGAACACTTATACATATTTTGTTGTGTGTAAATAGCTACCAAGACAACTTGAATTTGATTAAAACTTCAGTCTTCTAGAAAGAATTTTAACTATCACAGCCTCTGTATGAAAAATGCATGAGTTTGTGTTTCTCAATGATAAAGTCTGAGAGTAATATCTGGGGCGGTTTGTTTTTAGGCTATCCTTTCCAAAAGCAGTTTTGTGGCTTAGGTTTTTACTTTTCACTTTTTAAAAAATTATTATAATCCTTATCATAAGGTAAAGAAGATGATGGTATGGTGAAGAAAAAGAAGAATAATGTTATTTTCTTAAAAGTAAGTGGAATAATTTACATACAAATACATTGTAACAGTAAAGCTGAAATGTTTTTTGTCTTTTCTCCCTTCCATTCATGTTCTATTTCATGAAGAATGTTAAAATGCAAATATTTTACAAGGAATCCTTTGTTGAAATACATAATGCAAAGTTGGATGCAGATTTATCGTACAAAATGAGACTTAAGAACTGTCAGGAGACTGGGTGGGACTGAGAACATGGTTAACTGCAAAAACAGGCATTTTGATTTCAACAGCAAGTCAATGCCCATTTGTGTGAGTGCAGAGAGGGTCATGGGCAGGACACAGCAGGTTTTAGCATTGAGATTGCATTTGAATCTCCAGGAGTTGCCCAAGAAGGAAAGAGTTGTGGTCCACTGCAGTCTGCACCTGACCCTGTCCATCCTGCTGCTCAAGCCATATTTCCCCTTAGGAACTGCAAGAGCTCCAGCAGCACATTAAAGCATTGCAGCAACTTCTTGTGTGGAAATGGGTGGGAGAGAAGCCTGCCCAGTTGCATTGGTCTTGGACTTGGTGTCTGCATGGGGGTCAAGGTGTAGGCAGCCATTGGTGTGGCAGTAAGCTGCTGCTGCTGGGTTCTGGCCCATCTGGACCAGGGTCCAGTTGTAGAAGTACTGAGTGGAGATGTAGACACCAGGCAGTTGGGCTCTGGAACAGCCTTTTCCCCACATGGTCACAGAAGAAGTCAGCATTGCCAGAAGAAGTCAGCATTGTAATCTTTGCAGATGGGAGGCTCCTGCTGTCAGCCTGCAGTGGAGGAGAGAGGGTTAAGGTAGTGTTGGGTGACCCCTGCCAGCATGTAGACCTAGGTCCTTTGCTCTCCCAGCCCCTGCCAGAGCTGAATTCCCAGCAAGGCAAGGCTCTGCTCAGGTGCTGTATCCTTCAGAACCTTGGCTGGGAGCAGATTGGAGGCCTCAAAAGTAGGGCTCTCTCTCTGATGTGCTCAGGGATCCCAGAGGTGCAGAGAATGAATGTTCTAGGGCTGGCATCTGGACCCCTGGACTCCCAGGAACACTAGGTGGTTTCTTTGGATAGAATGCCAGGCAGCTGGGACAAGCGGGAGACTGGGCAAGGACCCATGGATGGGGAAGGGGAGTGAAGCCCCCAGTAGTGGTGGGGCTCTGGGGTTGGGAGGGCAGCTGGCCAGGCAGAGCCTGTGCTGGGCTGTGTTTGGGCAGTGGTGACAGGGCTGCCCACACTGCTGGGGGCTGAATGGTTCATATCACACTCCTACCTGAGAAGTGCCTGCATTGTCCTGTGAGAATGCAGCACACAAGTTGAGGATGTGCCCTGTGTGCTGCTGGCTGCTGCTTCAGAGCTGGGTATTGATGAGGCGGACCCTGACCTCTTGAAGAATGAAAGTTCCTTGTGCAGCTGTGAGCAGAGAAAAGAACAAGAAGCCAGCAGCTCCTTGCCCATTCCCCTATCCTCTCTGGGGGTAAAGCCCTTCTCTAGGGATTGGCAGTGCCTCTGGAGGGGCAGTGGAATGCTGGCTCACTGCTGTCTGGCTTTGGAGAGTGGGCCTGATCCATCTCTTCAGAACTAAACATCCTGCAGCCCAACTCTGGTTTTGTCCTCTGTTGTTGGGAAGACCCACCCATCTCTCCCCAGTGTGCCAAGCTTGCCCTGAAGGCACAAGTCCTTTTTGGGAATTCACTTCTTGCAATTGTGGGACCCAGCCAGCAACATAACATCTTTTCAGCTCTGACACTCTCAGCATGGCATCAGTCAGGCAGGCAAGCTGGATGTAGGGGTTGCACAGGACAGGCTGGTCCAATTCCAGCAGGGAGATGGCATAGCTCTCAAGGACTGGAATTTAGTGTTTGTGAACCCTCAGCCACTTAATCTGCTATACTTGCCCCTCAGGTTTTGCTGAATGACTCAGTGAGATGGCTCTGACCATCATGGGCTGAGGAGGCTGGAAAGCAGATGGAGAGAAGTATGACAAGGAGCAGAGTCATGTGCTGCAGCAGCTCAGCAGTTCCCTGCTTTCTGTTTCTCAAAGCAGAGATGAAATCAGTGCTACGAGGCATGTGATTGCCCTAGCCTGTCTTATGCTCCAGGAATGCTGAGCCAGAGGCTGTAGGAAGCAGTGGCATGAGCCCAGACTTCTCCCTCAGCAGTCTCTCAGCTGTGCACTGCAGTGCCCACGCACTAGGCGTGCTGCAAGAAAATGGGATGGGAGTAGCACGTGTGGCTGGAGTCGGGAGCACCTGCTGGTGTTGTGAGGATATCCCTGGTCCCTGGTCCTTCTTACTGTATGGCTTTGACAAAGTAGTGGGCATCTGAGAGGACCCACTGTGGGCTCATGAGGGTCCCTTCACAGATACACTGCATCGTTTCTGGTGGGGAAAGGAGGGATGGTGAGAGGGACAATGCAGAGTCACAGAATAGTAGAATGATCTGGGTTGGAAGGGATCTTAGAAATAATTTTGTTTCAACTTCCCAGACTTGCACAGGGACACCCTCTGCTAGACCAAGGTGCTCAGAGCTTCATCCAACATGTCCTTGAACACTGCCAGGGATGAAACATCCACAGCTTCTCTGGGCAACCTGTGCTAGTGTTGTGCCAATGGCGAAATATTTTACACATTGAGTACATTAGATCACCTGAAAACTGTTACAGAGTTAGTGGCAACAACAACATCAATAAAATTTTAAAAAGCAACACATTCAAGTTTTTAAAAACACTTTGTGGCAGTTTCCATCTGCCTTAGTTGAGGCAGAAAAAACAAGGAAACAAATGTACCAATCTCAAGGCTGAAGGGTTTTTGGTGTTATTTAGAAAATAGGTAGGAACAAAAAGTTTCCACTGTCGTTTTTCTTTTACAGAAGGAACTGGAGCCCCTTTGGTGTTAAGTATGTTTATTTAATTGGTTTAATTTTATTACTGAACAGCTTACCCTCATTTCTCAAGGTACAGCAGATGTGTTGGACACATCTTGAACATGTTGAAACTCCTTGCCTGTTCTCCTCACTCTTTGCCTGTTCTCCTCACCTGTCTGGGCCTGAAGCCCTTTCATCTTCTGAGCAGCATGGCCTCTTGGACATGCATGTGTTGTGGGTTTGTGAAGCTGTTTCAAGTACATTTAAATAAGCATTTTAATTTGTTACACATTTTAAAAAAATTAAATTCTTCTATCTACAAAATACCCATACACATTGGCAAATCAAGTTTCTGCTATTGAAAAAGTAATTTTCCTAATTAGTAGTAATTTTCTCCATCTGATCCTTAAAAGCAAGTTTGAAGCAATTCATAAAAAATTAAATGTAAAAGAAGAGTGTTTGAAGCATTCCTTTTTTTTTCTTTAAGTATTTGCTACTGGCCTATAATCAGAACTCAAGTAAGTGAAGGCAAGAGGCAATAAACATTTTTAAGAAAATATAATATTGCTTCTTAAGAATTGGAGTCTTAAGGTTGTTTTTTATTTTTCATTATTGAAGCAGAAAAGGCTTAATTTTTAGCAAGTTCTGACATCTCTCAGAGGGACCTATATTCCAAATAGGATTCACACTACTAAATTTTATGTTAGACTGTATGTTAACTTCAGTATGGATCACTATATTACTTCTGCCTTCATTCAGTGCAGAAGTGGTTTAGATTCTATATTTTAGATTTTAGGAATTTTTCAGTTACCTTCACTGTTACTTCAACTTGGTTCAAACCTGTAATTTCCCTTAAAGAAGCTAATAGCTTCTTAAGGCAATCTGAGTCCACACACATTGAAATGACACATTCCTCCTGGTATAATATTTGATAATTGCTAGTAGGCAACTTAACTACAAATATTTTTAATAGTAAGCTAGCTATTTCCTATTTTCTATTGCTACTGTTTATTTACTGCTCATAATGACTAGATGTCATTATTTTACAAGAGAGACATTGCCTGACTGCATTTTGACACAACTGCATGTCATATTAACTGGCTTAAATTTCTGTTCAGGTTATTTGACTAAAGGCTTAATTCTAGACAGACAAATGAGCCTAAACTGCCACTGTCAGATGAGGTGACTTAGCAGCCTTATGAGACGCCTGAGCCCCTGACCCAGAAAAGTATCAGCTTATCTTCTCAGGGCTGGCACCTGAAAGTCACTCCATCCCCCCTCACTCTGAGGTGTGCCACCAGTCACAGTGCAGGACTTGCCATGGAATGCAAGTAGCAGAATTTTAGGATTATGAAAACTTGTTAGTGGATGTTTAGAGCAGGGCCTTAGGGGAGAACCACAGGCAGAAGATGGAATAATGACAGTAGTTTTGAGAGGAGCAAGTATGGAAAATTTGAGGGCTAGGAACCTAAGCATTGGTTGTATGTAAAGAAGTATGCATGTCTGGCCATGTCTGGCCATGCCAGATCATTACCCTGTCCTGTCCTCTCATTAAACTCCATTTCCGACTATTTTTTGGTAACAGAAAGTATTCTTTTCTCTTTGTGGAGGTGTTAAGTGCCAACCACTGGACCATGGGACACAGAAAGGCTGTGTGCAGACAGTGACTGCAACTGGGGAGGTTGGATCATATGCATACTGTATGGTTATTGCTTTATACCAGTGTGTTAGCAATAGCATAACACAAACCAGACTGGACAGTGATCAGGTCAAATGGTTTAGGAAGCCAGGTGGAAGGCAGCCCTCTGTGAGTTGGCTACTGAAAGAACCAGGGGATCCAAGCCAGCTACTGAGGACACTCTGGAGTCTGGGAGTTGGCTGAGAAACACATTTGATGTGTATTTGTCATGTAGTAAACAACTGTAGACTGTAGGATCTGTGAGACTGGGTGTCTGAGGTCAGCTACTGGAAGGATCCTCAGCACATGTGTCTGTGTATGTGTATTTTCATGTGTGCATTTCCATGTGTGTGCAAGGGAGCTCTGTAATAGCACTAGCAATGGGACTGCAGCACTGGGATGGTCACTTGCCCAGAGGCCAGCAGCTGGGGGGACCAGGGATTCAGAAGCAGCCATTAGATAGAGTGACAGTCTCAAGCCAGGTACCAGAAGGATCCATACTGTGTATCTATCTTTATACACATTTTCTGCTGATGGGCCCTTATCCTGACTAGCCAGCAAGAGGCACAGCATAAAGTTGGTCATCCTGGTTTTTTTTGTTTAAGCACTGAATGTGTCAGTATGTGTTGATACTGAGGGTTAGCTGTGTATAAACATATATATGTGTTTTAAAAATATGCTAGGGGGTGTACACCTACAACTAAAGTAGTTACTTAGCCTAATATCTGGGCAAATGGAGCTGTGATAACCTTTCTACCACGAGACTACCTAGTTCACCTACCCCTAATGCCTTCTACCTCTCAGCAGCTGGTGGAGCACAGATACCTACACACTTAGTATAATAGGATAGCCTCAGATAGAGTTATTTGATTCCCATTAGGCTGCAGGTGCCACTTTAGCTGGTAACGATCAGCTAAACAAATCCTGAAATACCTGTGATCTAGCTCATATTATTTATCTATACTGAAAGGATATTTTTTTCCAATCATTCCTCTTCAACACTAAATTTCCTTTCTTCACTACATTTTCAGTTTGTTTCCTCCATTAGTAATGTACAGAAAATGCAGCAAATGATAATTGAAACATTTGTCATTAATACACATGCTTTAAAAAGAAGGTATTTTCACTAGAGAGCTACAAAATTCACTTCAGAATTTAAAGCAAAACAAATAAATTACAAACAAAAAACCCCAAACGCCAAACAAAGCAAGTAAACTAACAAACAAACAAACTAAAACTGAAACCAAAACTCTTGGAAATACTTGTTTTCCATTGCAATTCCTTCATTTCAGGCATTAGGGGAATAACTAGCTTTGGCCCACTCATGGAAGGCCTCATTTCTTCTTCCCACTACTGTTTGTTCTAAAATTATACAGTTCAGAATACAATCAGCTGATCTGCAGAAGAAAAGTATATAAAGGTAGGCTTTTTCCTTTGTTGGGTTTGTTGTTTTGGGGTTTTTGTTGTTTTTTTAATAAAATTCTACAATATCACTCTGTTTAGGAAATATGGACAGAAAAATGCAATAATAAACACTTATTCTGTATCTGTTTGGAAAACTGCAGTGTAGAAATGCTGTCCTATCAGAGTCAGTCATATGAGCAATGAAATTTCTAATAAAATTGGAAAAGCTGAGTTACTCATGGGAATAGAAAGTGGTATTCTTCTCCTTGAAAGGAAGACAGGCTAGGATTTGCACAGTTCATAACATTTTTCCCTTCCTAGAAAGCAGTATGGATATGCATTGTAAAGTCAAGTGAGAATGTTTTATGGAAAATCCAGTATTTTTGTGTTTTAGTACTAATTAATCTATTTGGGGGCTAGCTGCATAAAATTGCTATATGTCAGAATATATAATCTAAAAAATTAAATTGTGGGGGAAACCAACAATGTTTACACATGTCTGTATCCTGGGTAGGGCAACTATCTTTAGTAAGTCAACACCTATGTAGACACAGAGATCTGTGGTAGAGAAATACTTGTAAGTCATACAAAAGCAAGTATAATCATATGAAGAATGTGGAAGGGTAAACTGACTGAAAACATCTAGCAGAATTTTAAGAGGAATAAGTTTGTGAAACCAGTAAATTTGAATCAAGTAATTACAGTGTCCTCATCAGACACTTCTGTCTATTGACACTATGAAAGCTATCTCCCTATATCAAAACATAGTCCAGTGATTCCTAAACCATCTTGTTGGCCTCTAATTTGACATTTAGATCGTATGTGCCAGGAGAAACTCACCTTAAGGAAAAACATATTTGGCAACTCATGTGTTCTGTGAAGGCTTTCTTTGATCTATAGATCAATTTAATTTTAACTGTGAAGAATATAATCTAGTGTTTGTACGAAGAAGGTCTAAACATAAAGTGGTTTTCTTGCACATATCAAGGAATTCTGGATTAGAGTAAAATGAAAAGTCATGCAAACATTTGATTATAAAGTTGTTTGCTGTAAATAACTTTATCTGAATTTAATATCTTCATTATTGTTTTCCTGAATCCAAGATTGGGATATCACAGTTTTCACTATAAATATATTATGTTATTGCCATTTGCTGTCCAATGTTTCTGCCTCTGCCAGTGAAGTTTCAATGTTGTCACTGATTACAAGAACCACCCTCAGCGTCTCCTGTTAACTTATCCATCTATTAAAATATAGTTTAATCATTGCCATTGGACATATGATAATTCCAAATTTATGGCACTGGCTACTAATTTAAAATATTTCTGTGAAGCCTAAGCCATTCCCTGGTGTTATTGCCAGCAATTCTGACATGGAAAGATGGAAAGGATGCATCAGGGAGCATTAAGAGAGAAGCTGCTCCATGAGAGGGTGGGGCATAGACTATCCCATATAGATCATGCCCACCTTCTTGGATCTGAGCAGAGGTCAGACTGGGGTCTGCAGCATCCATGGCATTGTAAGGTGATGGGAAAGCAGGAGCTGGAGCTGAAAAATGGGTCTAGGTGTTCACAGAGAAATGGGTCTGAGAGACTGGTATCCCATGACAGACTCAATATCCATTCAGAGAAAAGCTGTGTGTCCCAGTTTGTACTTGTAAATGTGACCTCTGGGGGTCTGCCCCAAAGTAGGCTGGGCAGCACCGTTAAGGTCTGACACTGGGTATGGAACATGAAATGGATTTTTTTAAGTGCTTCTGAAATGCATTCTGACATCAGTGGGATACCATTTACTTCTGCACACTTGCTATACCTGTTCCATGAACCCAGATGTCTTTGATGCTTCAGACCTTTTATTTTTATGTGCATTTAATCATCTGACTGTGCATAGAGTTTCCACTGGGAGGTACAGAAAAAAGCTGAGTTTGGTTCTGTGGAAACTGAGTTGGTGCAAGTGTAGGACAGTGCCCTGAGACATTTCAAAGTGAACTACAGGCAACACAGCACAGTAGCTAAGAAAAAGGAATATCTGGATAGAGGAAGTTGGCATGTTCTGCATTCTCTTACTTCTGCATGGTCTGCTCTCCTTTCCCTTCAGAAAGAGTATCATCCTTATGCCTCACAATATGGCAAGTCCATTAAGTAGCCCAGAATGGAGTTTTCTCTGAAGAAGGGAAGAAAAAACTTCAGTGGCCTATGCAACTAAAATGCATTCTCTAGCAAATGTAGAGTGAGAGTTTCCTCTTTGGTTCCCCAAGAATGCATGTGAGTCAGTAAGACTAAAACAAAGCTAGAGGACAATTTAGTCCTTGAAGTATTAAAAGAGACAGTTCATGAGCAGGAGATTTTGTGTGTGCATGTGTGTGCATGTGTGTGCATGTGCGTGCGTGCGTGTGTGTGTGTGTGTGTAGTAATGAATTTTGTCTTCCTTGTCATACTTCACCACTAGCTTACAATTCTAAATCTGTAGTGCACGGTCCTGTAGTAGATTATTTTGTGGGAATGATTTGAAAGAAAATTTGTCCAGGAGAAAAGGTCAGTAGAAGATTTCCTTAATGTCATTGTGCTCTGAAAGGTCAAGAGCTTACCAACATGGACTAAGGCAGCCAGTAGTGCCAAGTCCACCACTAACCATGTCCCTAAGTACCATCTATGGATCTTTTAAATACCTCCAGGGATGGTGACTCCCCTATGTCCCTTATGAGCCTTGGCTGTTCCAGTGTTTGGTAATCCTTTTGTTGAAGAATTTTTTCCTATTATGCTTTCGAAACAGTGTTTCAAACATGATATTGAATCAAAAAACTGTGTAAAAAATAAGACAGCAGGGTCAAGTTGTAAGTATGCTTTGCATCTTCTGTCATGGGAGTCTTTCAGATGCCATACAGCTTTATTAATCTTCTAATACACAAAGCAGAAATACAGCATATGATGGTGGATGAAATTCTACTGAAGAGACATGGAAAGCTCACAGGTCACAATCTCTCTCTCTTTTTTTTTTTTCTTTTTATAGGAATAGAAAAGGTATAAATGATTAAGTTCACCTGCAGAAAACCCTCAGTGCTGTGCTACTCTATATCCTGCCCTTATTTCTTTCTCCTTAGTGGAACTTGTGAAGTGCAGTGGAAAAAATAACATTGAGAGTTATTCTGGTGCAGGAAAATTTCTGTCAAGGTAATAAAGGGTTCTGATGGGGAAACATGCAAAGGCATAGAATAATCTTACTACAAGACCATGAAAAGAGAGCAATGTTATGAGACCAACTGCTCAGATGCTTCAAGAGACTAGACAAACCTTTGTGTTAAAGCAAAGCCAGGAAAATCACAACTATGTTGTGGACTAATGATGAATTATTCCTGTTTTCAGAGGACTTTGGATGAAGTGAGGTATCAAAATATAAATAGGGCATATATAGTGTAAGTACAGAGAAATTAAATGTGAGCAATTCAGATCTGTATGGACTCTGTGAGACTAAAGCAGCTACCAGCAAAGAATGAACAAAGCCACAGCTGCTGTTGATTGGTAAGGGAGAAATTACTCCTGAGGAGTTCATAACAACTCCCCAGAACTTTCTCATAAGAACTCTTCAAGCTCCTCACAGAACTCCAGAGATTCACCTGGGAACAGTCAGGATGTTTTCATCAAACCACTGGACTTCTGAGATATGGACTGTAACCAATTAGAATTGTAGCTTAATGATGTGAGATTCAATTTTTCCACTTAGCACATAGCCTTAGAATCATAGAATCAATTGGGTTGAAAAAGACCTCCAAGAACATCAAGTCCAACCCTTGGTCCAACTCCAGTCCATTTACTAGATCATGGCACTCAGTGTCACGTGCAATCTCAGTTTAAAAACCTCCAGGGATAGTGAATCCACCACCTCTCTGGGCAGCCCATTCCAATGCCTGATTACTCTCTCTGGAAAGAATTTTTTTCTGATATCCAACTTAAATTTCCCCTGGCAGAGCTTCAGCCTGTGCCCTCTTGTCCTATTGCTGAGTGCCTGGAAGAAGAGACCAACCCCCAACTGGCTAGAAATTCCCTTCAGGTAGTTCTAGACAGTGATGAGGTCACCTCTAAGCCTCCTCTTCTCCAGACTAAACAACCCCAGCTCCCTCAGCCTCTCCCCAGAGGACTTGTGCTCCAGTCCCTTCACCAGCCTCGTTGCTCTTCTCTGGACCCCCTCCAGCACCTCAATAACTTTCCTGAACTGAGGGGCCCAGAACTGAACACAATACTCAAGGTGTGGCCTCACCAACGCAGAGTACAGGGGAAGGATCACTTCCCTGGTCCTGCTGGCCACGCTATTTTTGATATAGGCCAGGATCCCGTTGGCCTTCTTGGCCACTTGGGCACACTGCTGGCTCATGTTGAGCTTCCTGTCAATTAGTACCCCCAGGTCCCTTTCTGCCTGGCTGCTCTCCAGCCACTCTGTGCCCAGCCTATAGCGCTGCATGGGGTTGTTGTGGCCAAAGTGCAGGATTTTAGAGCCAGTAGGAGTACCGCAGACATGGTGTTTGTTCTCAGACAACTGCAAGAGAAGTGTAGGGAACAGAACAAAGGTCTCTATGTAACCTTCGTTGACCTCACCAAAGCTTTCGACACTGTGAGCAGAAAAGGCCTGTGGCAGATCTTGGAATGTTTAGGATGTCCCCCCAAGTTCCTCCAAATGATCATCCTGCTACATGAGGATCAGCGTGGACAAGTCAGATATGGCGATGCACTCTCTGAGCCCTTTCCAATAACCAATGGTGTGAAACAAGGTTGTGTTCTTGCACCAACTCTATTCACAATCTTCTTCAGCATGATGCTTCAAAGAGTCACGGCAGACCTCGATGAAGAAAACGGCATCTACATCCGATATCGTACCGATGGGAGCCTATTCAACCTAAGGCGACTGAAAGCCCACACCAAGACCCTGAATCACCTTGTCCGTGAGCTGCTTTTTGCTGATGATGCCGCCCTCGTTGCTCACACAGATGCAGCTCTGCAGCGCTTAACATCCTGCTTTGCAGAGGCTGCTGAGCTTTTTGGGCTGGAAGTCAGCCTGAAGAAGACAGAAGTTCTCTACCAACCTGCACCTCAGGAAGTCTTCCATCATCCTCACATCACCATAGGTGAATCATAGCTTAAGTCAGTCCAGCAGTTCACCTATCTGGGAAATTTTATTTCCTCAGACAGTAAGATCAACAAAGAGATAGACAACAGGCTAGCAAAGGCATACAGAGCCTTTGGAAAATTCCATAAAAGAGTCTGGTCCAATAAACACCTGAAGAAAAGTACAAAGATCAGTGTCTACAGAGCCATTGTTCCTTCTACTCTCTTATAGGGGTGTGAATCCTGGGTCATCTACCGCCACCACCTGCGGCTTCTCGAACGCTTCCATCAGCACTGCCTCCGTTCAATCCTAAACATCCACTGGTCTGATTACGTGACCAATGTGTCTGTTCTTGAACAGGCAGGGGTCACCAGTATCGAGGCCATGCTGATGAGAACACAGCTGCACTGGGCAGGGCACGTCTCCAGGATGGAGGATCACCGCCTCCCTAAGATTGTACTCTATGGTGAACTCGCCACCGGCTGCCGCAAGAGAGGAGCCCCGAAGAAGAGATACAAGGACTCCCTGAAACAACACCTCAGCCTTCGCCATATTGACTGCCATCAATGGTCCACTCTGGTCTCCAGTTGGGATTCATGGAGACACACCATTCACAACACTGCTACTTCCTTTTAGAACACATGTAGAGTCAGTCTTGGGGAGAAAAGACACAGCAGAAAGAACCATTCCTCGCCAATATCACCAAAGGAGACTTTCCACTGTGCCTTTTGTGACTGGATTTGCCTATCCTGTATCGGCCTTTTTAGCCACCAGCACACTTGCAGCAAGCGTGGGTAGTGCCCTTCCCAAATTTTCATTTGTGAAACCTGGCAATGAACATGAAAAATAACAAAGTCCATGAAACAAAGAAAATAACAAGTAGGAAAATATACTTACAACACGTGTTGGGTGCTCTGGTCACAGAGGTCCCAAAAGCACACCCCCAAAACCAAAATTCCCTCTCCTAAATCTTCTAAAGTCCCACCCCAACCACGTAACAAAAGAGGTGTCCCCTCCTCTCTGATTGGTTAAGTTGTGTTGGGAGGTGGGGCCCCAACCAACATGGCAGCCCCCATGGCTGACCATGTGGCAGGGCGAGGGGGGTGTTGCCTTATTTACATTTATTTCACACTTCCCCTATCCCCAGTTGCATGGTCCATGGTACTTGTCCAGACATGTCCAGGTACCTTACAACTCCACAATACGACTATAGATTAGTAAAACAGAAAACCCCTTAACATGCATGTATCCTCTTATATTACTAACCCTTGTTTAGTCCATTTGCTTGTAATAAAACCATCTATTTATTTCTGATATCAGCTCTTTAGCAGAATATCGTTGCTTGCATTACTTTGGAATAATTCCTTCTGGCAAATGCTCCAACAAGAGAAAGAATTGGAATGTACTTCAGGAATGAGAATGTAAATGAACAGGTTACACTTTTTTTTCATCATGAACCTTCAAGCAGAAAATTAAGAATCTAGTAAGATTTTAAGTTAACAATATGCCAGCTTCTTCAATTGCTCTTCATTATCATTAATTCACAGTACCATTCACAAAAGTCAGAGGAAAGTCAGCTTCTAGTACTGACAGGAAGTTGAAGGAAAAAAATCTATTGTCCTTTTGGGGGGAAAAAATGTTCTAGAAGCACTAACAGAGATAGTACTCCAACAATTCCTTGACCTGGTAAACACAGTTATTCCTAACTCATTTTTGAAAACCTGGAGGCAATTTCTTAGTTTTTTTCATCTTTACTACACTCTAATCTGCAGCAAAAAAATAACACCTGAAAATATCTGTCCATCACCTAAATGACCTCTTGGCAAATGTGGAACCGGCCTTTTGTATGTGAGGCATGGTTCATATTTGTGAGAATGGAGGTGAAGACTGTGCACCACAGTTCTTCTTTTCTGGCTATCTCCAAGACAAGAATCTGGAAAGCACTCTAGTTTGTTCTGATGACCAGTAAAGAACATCTGTGTCCTGAAAGCAATGAGTTTTATTTTTTTAATGGACTCTTCTCTTATGCCCCTTCTCTGCTACCTTAAACTGCATCTCAACTCAGCAGATCATCTGAGGTATGGTTAGTAAGTGCCAATGTTCCTGTACCCCACTGTCAATCTCTAAAATGTTGCTGACATTATAACCCCAATCCAGGTGTTATTAAATTGTTAAATTCTGTTTTGTGTCAGCAGGTCCCAGCTTAAATTTTATTGCCATCCCACAACTAATGAGCAGCTAAAAGATGTATCTGATGTTTGAAAACCCAGTGGTGCTCCATCCCGGAGTTTAGTGCATGAATTTCATGCAATCCAAACAAAAAAAAGGTGTATTTCCAAAAGGACAGTAAGTGCATTACTTCCCATGTTGTTTCCCTGATCAAAATCTTAATTCTTCAAATATATTAAAAGATTCTATGGACTTAGTAGACTTCAAAAGAGGCAAAAAAAAAATCAGTTGTACAACTTTGTAAGGATTTTTAGCTAAAGTTACATGTTAATAAAGTTAGGGAGATGTCTGCTTGTGGAATAGATGCCCAGAGTTAGATAATTTTCCTGAAATCCTGTGATTTAAAGACAAGGCAGTTACCAGGGTCATCCTTCTTGCCCTTCTTGAAAAATTGGCACATTGCCATCTCCCAGTTGACTGGGACCCATCCAGCCTCTCAAAAACTTTGCAAAATCATTGAAAGAGGTCTTATGATGACATCAGCCAGATGTTTGCGTACCCTAGGATAAATCCAGTCAGACCTCATAGACTTATAAGGATCCATGTGGAGGAGCAAATCATGCATAAGTTTGGGGAAAGACCAAAGCAGTATGTTTAAAGTTTACTGCTGACTTCTGTCTCTGCCTGTTGCCCTGTGCATATAGGGGGTAGGATTGGGTGGTGAAGTATAGGTTTTGGCAGGGTTTCTTTATCTAATGGTTAATATAGAAAAATAAGAGAGGCATATTACCACCTCAGCCCTGTAAACTGAACCTCTCTGAGCTATATATGCTGTTAAATTGTCACACTGATTCCTGTTTTCAGGTCTTTGGAATGTTCCAAATATGTGGTGTAGTTGATGGAAGTAATCACTACTGGAAAGTGGGTTTAGGCTGCCTGGTCAATAGAGATCTCAGAAATGCTGCTTGCCTATCTGGTTATTTAAAAACTGGTTAGGGATGCTTGTCCAGGGTCAGCATCCTTTGGTACTGAGAAGAATTTAGCATCTCAGCCATGGGTGTAATAAAGTTGGAACAAAGTGCCCAGAGCTGGTCAGGGTGAACCACACACAACATGCAGCTATTGCAGTTATTCACCAGGAAAAACTTAAGGTCACAAATGGAGCTGAAATCCCACCTCTCTAAATTCTGAAGGTTTTACATTGGTATATTTCATGCATTCTAAGTGACATTTGTAGTCAGACAGGACAGACAAGTGGAGTATTTAAGTCAGTGTTTTATTTCTGAGGTTCAAGAGGACATTTCAACCAACTGCTGCACAAGATTGCCTGTCCTTGTGAGCATTTTTAAAGTAAATTAGTAGGTCAGTTTGGGGGAGGAAATCTCTGTGGCAGATCAGTGTGTGATCTCTGTTACATGTTTCGCTGTCACCAAAGTGGTACTCAAGAGCTGTTTTTCTGTGGAGGGTAGCCTGAGGTTCTCAGACCCTCAGGCAGCAAAAATATTACATAACACATATGATGAATTCTTCTTAAAGTTGAGTGAATGCGTTCACCTGACCACCTCAATCTTTATAGTAGTATATGACAGTGTAAAACACTTTGGTATCTTCAGCCTGTTCTTGCACTTTTCCTTAAGCATCTTCTTGAAAAAGTTACAGTCTACATGGATACAAATGTATCTGACCTGGTCAAAACATCTTATCAAGAGGTCAGGAAGATTACAGGGATCCTTGCCAGTCTAAGAGTACTTGAACATAGTTCTTACTTTCTAGCAAGATGTCTTAATGTTCCAGGATCATTAGAAAATACAAAACAAAAAGTATAATTAGAGTGGGGGAGCAAGTGAGCAAGACACCATTTGGTTCTCCTCTCAATTTTAAAAATCTTCCTTGGAGAGAAATGTGGGACAGGGAGTCCCAAATTATATTTCTTCCAGAAATATTGGATAGAGCTTCATTAGGAGCAGAGACCAGAACATAGGTCTTCCTGGGCTCACTGGCAGTGAGTTGGGATTCTCGTGCCGGCTATTTTTTAGGGCAGTATGATTTTTGCATTTCTGCTCTCCTTCTGTGTGGTGGCTCAAACTTACATCAAGATAAAGAATAACTCTGCCATGGCATTCCCAGTGCCTGAAATATGTCCTGTGAAGTTAGAGGGCTGAATTCAAAATACAGTCCAAAGCTCACAGATTGTACATATCCTATATCCTAGGCAAGCACTATGAATAATGTATCAGGGTATCGTTGCTTCCTTCACACCTCTCTTAAAAATGTTGTGTGTTTTTTCCTTGTGCAGGATCAGGACTTAGTACAGCTTTTTCTTCACAGTGTTTGTAAATCCCCATTACTCCTCTTCAAAATCAACATTAATGTCATTAGTCAGTTAATAGAATTTCTAATGGCTTTTTTCTCCCTGGATGCCTGAATTAAAATTCTACATCTTCAATACCTCTACTGCATAATAACACTTCACATGCATAGAGACAAAACCATTCAGCATACAAACATTCCAATGATAAGTGCACCAGCTGTAATACATCTCTCTATAGATGCAAGAGCACAGTTGCTTGCTTGTTTACCTTTTGTAGCAGCATGTAAAAGCTGAAGTATTTAATGCCCTGTCTCCCTCCCTTCCTCTCACTCAGAATTTTCCTGCACAGGTTTGATCTTCCTGTATTTTCTGGCTGCCATGCATGAAATCTATGTTAACTCTGATTTTCTTCTTGGTTATTTCTGTATGCATGTTTTTTAGCAAGTGAAAAGGGCCTCAGTGTTTTCAAAGACAGCTGGAACTGGGGAAACCACAAAGTATCACAGACACGGACCCCTTTATTTAGGAGCAATATTCATGGATCAATACAGCAAAGAAAAACACAAGTTGAAAACAGTGAAGCTATTTTTAAAAGGAAGTTATTGTTTTTATTAAATCTGGAATTCCACCAGCAATTAGTCTTTCTTGTTTCAAAAGGAGTATCTCTTAACTTCATGGCTATGTGTAACAGAACAAATTTGAAATTTTAAATGTGTCCTGTCATACATATTGAGAACTAGTTTCTGGTTACAGAAACCTTCAGAAAAGTCCCTCTGAAGCTTTGATCCCTTTTCTATTTTTTCTCCCACACTTCTTATCATTGATTTACAAACACCACGTCAAATGTGACAAAAAACTCTCATTGATTTTGCTAGTATTATATTCACTTTTTCCTCCTCTGTGAGAAGTGCATACACATATTCAGATGATACTGGCTATATAAATAAGCATTTTTCACAAGGATTCTAGGTATAAAGGATATTTCAGAGGCATTTGAAGACTGCAATTCATTTTAAAATCAGAATTAATTCTATATCTCTCAAGTTAAAATATGCTAGATGAGTCTATCATGTTCAGAAAAAACAGTGTCCAGCTGCAAATAGCCTAAATTTAACATGTGGCTTATTAGTTATTTCAAGCATAACGACAGTATTCTTTTAGGAAATGTATATTAAAATTTTGTTGTCTTCTGCAAACACACCATTGCTGTTTCCACTCTACTCTTTCACACAATGTTGCAATAAAGCAGAATCAGGTAATTTAATAAATTACTGGAAAACAATTTTCCATGTACACTAACTCAAAAAAGATTGCTCAGCAGTTAAAAAAAGAACAAAACAACAAAAACAAACAAACAACACCCCCCACCCCCCACCCAAAAAAAAATAAACAAAAAACCCACCAACAAAACATACAGATTAATCCTAAACTAATTTGGAGTTACTACCCTTGTTCAGTGATGCTGATGCTGTGCTTCATGCTGTTAAAAAGTAGAATACATGAATAGTGTCTAGAAGTTATTGTACTTTTGCCAATCACAGCAGAATTAACTTCCAAATGACAGATTTTAATAGGGAGAAATAGAGTATTCGAGATATCTTACCTATGCATTCTCTTGTGCAAGCCAAGGTTTGATCTTCATCTCTCACAGAACAGGCACAAATCTCCATTACACTGGACTTTGATATCTCTGCTCCAAACTGTGGGGCTAGTGAACATTTGGGAATAATTAGTAAAGAGACATCACTAGAGTCCTGGTTCACTTGTGTGTTAACTTCCTTGAGTTAATGAAAAGGAAACTTCTTTTCTTGGTCTCCTCACTACCATCTGGTCTGTAACCTTCTCTGATAGAACTTCACAGGAAGTTCTTTGCCCAGCACAAATGATGTAGCAGGTGACCCACATCTCTCAATGTAATATACAGACACACTGCAGACCAAAATACAATGTTGGCTTGTGCTGGTTTAAAGGTAAACCGGCAGGAGAAATGAATCCAACTCAAGAGATATTGTAAGTCAGAGTTACAACTTAATAAAATATTACAATAAATGCAATGACACAAAGAGAAGTTCATTTTAACCCACAAAAAACCTCGAAGTATAACCCAGCAGCCTGGGACACCACATTGATATAATTCGAAATGACAATGCCTTCTAAGAGGGAGAGAGACACCAGAGCAGATGAAGTGGATGTAAAATGGATCTGTTTACTTTAATTTTACTGGATTTGTTGTTTATTTTGTGACTTACTGTAATCAACAGAAAATTATCAATATACCATTGCATAGATAGAAATTTTCTCATATAGAAGCCATGTAGGGAATGATAGGAAGAAAACCAATGTGCTACGACTGTAGCACACCTGTTCTGTAACTGAGGCACTGCACTGTATCTCCTCAGCTGCAGATGGTTGTTAGCATAATTCCTACAATCATAGAATGGTCTGGGCTGGAAGGGCATTACTTAAAGAGCATTGTGTCCCAAACTCCTTGCCATGCACAAACACCTTCCATTAGACCACATTGCTCAAAGCCCAAGTCCAGCCTGTCCAGGAAGGGACCATCCACAGCTTCTCTGGGCAAACTGTTCCAGTGCCTCACCACCTTCACAGTAAAGAACTTCTTCCTAGTATCTAGGGTAAAGCTAACCTCTTGCACTTTAAAACCATTCCCTTATGTCATATCAAGTGCTTTCAAGTGCTACATAGAAATCCTGTTCTGTTGTTTACAAGTGGTAAAGGGAAAGAGATGAGGTTAGTTCAGGTTTTGTCAGCCCTGTAGCATTTCTGTGCAATACTGAGCCTCTGCTAGTCCAGCAAAGGAATAGCAAACTTCTGTATTCTCCTTGTGAATCTCTAACTAATCCAGATGAACATCAATACTATGTATCATAATATGATTTGCAAACATCTGTAAAACCAATGAAGGTGTCCTTCTGTAAAAGAATTACAAGCCAATTCTGCACCTGTTTATACAAAGAGGTATAAATGGTGAGGGTTCAACATGGAATTTTGTGAAATGCATTTCAAATATTCTCATCTGTTCCAGAACAAAGGTTGCTAAATTCAGTCAAAATTAAACTCTAAGCCAGGTGTAGATTTGCTTCACTTTATTTTTAACTCATGCAATCAGGCTTTTGAAATAACAATATAACACTATTTAGAAAAGATAACATAATTAGAATCACATTTATCACATATTAAAGCAAAAATCAGTACAAGGCCAAAATAGCTCTTCAGATTTCAATCAGTACCTGTCATTTAGATGTTTAGCTGCTCCTGGGTGTGAAACCATTACAGATGAACAATAAATTCCAAGAAAAGTTAAGCAAAACTCCAGGCTGTTGTTTTGCAATAGTCTGGAAGTCAAAAAATTCTAATACAGAGAGTTTGCAGAACTGCTTTGCAAAATGAAGTGATCATCCGAAATTTCTCACAGATTGGTCAAGACATATGTGGTATATTTCCTTTCTTCATTCATGACAAACTAATTGAAATTCTGATAGATTCCTGCTTTTAAATAATCATGGCTCTGATGATGTACAATTCTCAAGGAATATTCAATGAATGTATCAGTATCTGCAAGTCTGCTAATTTTCAGGGAAAAAGGTTATCAAAAAATCACTTCAGAATTTTGTTTGTTTGTTTGTTTGTTTAGGACCGCACTGTCTTTTGTAACACTGACATGATCTAGCACAGCCTGTCAAAGGTCATCCAGAAGACCATATGTCACAAGAGAAGCAGATGTGTCTTTCGGTCATTCTCAGTTCGGACAGTTACTCCTTTAGCTGAGCTACAAATTCACTTCCCTGCAGTAATTCAGCATAAATTTCTTTAGAAATCCTCTTATATTCTTCTAGGTCAATTTGATTTTTTTAGCACCAATTGAAGGTAAATGTTGTGTGTAGGCTAACACCTGAGTATATTTAAGAAGGCAATGCATTCATTATCTCTTTAGACATTATGTTAAGTTGGTATTTTAGAACGTAGAAAGGTAAGCCCTGCCAAGTGTGGAAAGCCATGATTTACTTGCTGAGGACTGAAAGTTAATGAACTGGTCCTTAACCACTGAGGTGATGCCAATCACAGTTTCCAAAGCTTGAAGCCTGGCATTAGAGCTCATAGGTTCCCCTTAGACCTCCCAGGTGGATTTCACTTCTAAATGCTGAAAGCAATCCACTGCTACTGGGAATGCTACCAGCTGTGTGTTTGGAACTGAAACCACATTGGCTAGAAAGGGGTTTAAAATGAAAAAGAATGTGCTTACTGTGTGGATCAATGAAGCTATGCTTTTTAATTTTGTCTGGCAGGGAAAGTGTGCGTGCATGCACAAGTTTTCTGAAAGGTGGGACCTCAGTGAACTTGGTGGCAAGGCTGAAACTTAAAAGAGCAAAGGAGCATTGGCACCTGCCTGTCCTTGGCTCACCACCCTGAACTCCCACTGGTAGGGCAGTGGATGCTTCTTGCAAGCCTTGGCTTCCAGTTCAGTATCTCCAGATTAAGGAGAAGAGATATCTCTTCAAGTTTAGAAGTAAACAAACCATCTGTCTCTCTGTCTCACAAATTACCTGTCCTTTGTATGCCCTATAGTGACTTGCCTTGCAGGTTACCAGACAGCATCTAAAGATATTTTCTTTCAAAGCTTGTGTCATGTTTTTTTGTGCTCATATTTGAGACAAAGGAAGGGTTAATGAATGTCTAGACAACTTTCAGAAGGAATGCTTTCTATTCTAATAGAGACAACAGCTCTGGAAAGAAGAACCTCCTACCCCACCCCCCAGCCTCATGAAAAGGCTTCTGATCTGGTTTCAGCAGGCAGACAAACAGCTTTGGCATGGTGCTTGCATAAGCACAAAAAGAGGTACTTTCACTCAGGGGACAATCCTGTTCTCAGACTGAGTTTTAGTGTTCCCTTTCTCCTTCCATCTGGTCTGTTTTTACCAACTCAGCTAGAGGGTTTCAGTGCCTACTCTCAGGTACAAGCTAAAATTGAGGTGAGAAAAAGTTTGAAAAGAGTGGATATTAGTATTGTTTTCAAAATAAAAATTGTAACTAAAGATGTTCTAGGGATCTACTACCTGAAGGCATACTTTTTATTTAGCTATCTCCCAAAAGCCTTTTTGAGAAACACAGGGTAATAGTCCTTCAATGTGCTGGCATCTTTCAGAGGACCCATGGACTTCTTTGGACATTTTGATCAAATCATTTGTTTAGTTTATGTCTCATTGCTCAGATTTCTGAAACAGAAATAACTTTTTCTTTCTTTCTTTTCTTTCTTTCTTTCTTTTCTTTCTTTCTTTCTTTCTTTCTTTCTTTCTTTCTTTCTTTCTTT
>JAJPCS010000069.1:5266534-5306721 GCA_021164005.1 Willisornis vidua nigrigula
AGTTACTGACTTACTGAGCCATCTGGATCCTCACAAGCCTATGGGACCAGACGGGATCCATCCCAGGGTGATGAGGGAGCTGGCAGAAGAGCTTGCCAAACTGCTCTCCATCATCCAAACGACCTGGCCCTCTGGGGAGGTCCCAGATGATTGGAGGTTGGTGAATGTCACCCCAATCCACAAAAAGGTCTGTAAGGTTGACCCTGGCAACTACAGACCTGTCAGTCTGACCTCGGTGCCTGGCAGGGTTATGGAGCAGTTCATCCTTAGTGCAATCACACAGCACCTTCAGCAGGGACAAGGGATTAGACCCAGCCAGCATGGGTTTAGGAGGGGCAGGTCCTATCTCTTCAACCTGATCTCCTTTTGCTATCAGATGACCCACCTGGTGGATGAGGGGAAGGCTGTGGATGTGGTCTATCTGGACTTCAGCAAGGCCTTTGACACTGACTCTCATAATATACTCCTGGAAAAGCTGGTAGCCCATGGCTTGGACAAGTGTACCCTCTGCTGGGTTAGGAACTGGCTGGAGGGTCGGGCCCAGAAAGTGCTGGTGAATGGAGCTGCATCCAGCTGGCGGCCGGTCACCAGTGGTGTTCCCCAGGGGTCTGTGTTGGGTCCAGTCCTGTTTAACATCTTTATTGATGATTTAGATGAGGGGATTGAGTCCATCAGCAGCAAATTTGCTGATGACACCAAGCTGGGAGGGAGTGTCGACCTGCTGGAAGGCAGGAGGACTCTGCAGAGGGATCTGGATAGACTTGAGAGATGAGCTGATTCCAATGGGATGAAGTTCAATAAGGCCAAGTGCCGAGTCCTGCACTTTGGCCACAACAACCCCCTGCAGCGCTACAGGCTGGGCACAGAGTGGCTGGAGAGCAGCCAGGCAGAAAGGGACCTTGGAGTACTAATTGACAGGAAGCTCAACATGAGCCAACAGTGTGCCCAGGTGGCCAAGAAGGCCAATGGGATCGTGGCCTGTATCAAAAATAGCGTGGCCAGCAGGACCAGGGAAGTGATCCTTCCCCTGTACTCTGCATTGGTGAGGCCACACCTTGAGTACTGTGTTCAGTTCTGGTCCCCGCAGTTCAGGAAAGATATTGAGGTGCTGGAGTGAGTCCAGAGAAGAGCAATGAGGCTGGTGAAGGGACTGGAGCACAAGCTCTGTGGGGGGAGGCTGAGAGAGCTGGGGTTGTTTAGTCTGGAGAAGAGGAGGCTCAGAGGTGACCTCATCACTGTCTAGAACTACCTGAAGGGAAGTTCTAGCCAGGTGGGGGTTGGTCTCTTCTCCCAGGCACTCAGCAATAGGACAAGGGGGCACGGGCTTAAGCTCCGAAAGGGGAAATTGAAGTTGGATATTAGAAAAAAATTCTTTCCAGAGAGAGTAAGTAGGCATTGGAATGGGCTGCCCAGAGAGGTGGTGGATTCACCGTTCCTGGAGGTTTTTAAACTGAGATTGCACATGGCACTGAGTGCCATGATCTAGGAAACAGATTGGAGTTGGACCTAGGGTTGTACTTGATCTCGGAGGTCTTTTCCAACCCAATCGATTCTATGATTCTATTAACCATCTCTATGTTGACCTTGCACGTGCCCAAATCTTTAGACACATACTTCTTTTGCAGCCAACAGTCCAGTCAGATAAATGAATTCTTAAATTGGTTCCCTGATACTGCAGAACTGAAGATTTTGATCTGATCAAAATCTACACTGTACTGCTTTTCTGAGGAGTAAGACTACTCATGTCTGCAGACATGTATTGGTTCATGCACAGAGGAATAAACCTAAAGTCATTTAGCTGTTCATGTCAGTTTAAAATACATGTTGAAAAATTGTTGTCCACAAAATCTATCATTAGAGAAACTTAGAATGTTACAAAGGACAGTGTAAAAACCACTATACCTCAGAGGCAGAGTTGTTTTTTTTTTTCATATGCTCTGCACTACATTATTAGAAATTTGGGGTAAAGGACAAATCATACAACAAGTACCATTATTCAAGGCCAAGCAACCTTCTCAGAACCACATCCGCCCAGTGATTTCATGTGGGTAGTTTGAGTCTTGTTAACTAATGTAATTTCCCACCAGTTTTTCTAGTAACTTTCTTATTAACTTCATTTCCCATAGGAAGCAATATAGCAATTTTTTTCTGATTAGAGCAAATTGCAATGAAGAATAACTTGACTAATAATAAATAACTTCAGCACGGATCATAGAAAATTTCAAACACCTTCACCCATGTTCTGATAACATTTTAGACCCTCTTCTAATGAATTACTGTTGCTTAAATAGAAATACAGCTTTCAAAGGTTAAAACTTGAATTTCCCAGTGTTAATTCATAATTTTTTGTCATTTATAGTATATATATTTACACTTATTATACAGATTTAAGGAAGAAAAAGTAAAAAAAGTAAAATTGACCACACTTATCAATATCTCTATCCACATCCTTGCAGTTCTGATTTAGACATGTTGTTATATCTTTTGAATGAAACTTGCTATAAAAAGTACAAGCATCTTCTTTTACATAGAATGAGTAGTGGGTTATTTAGTCACAGAGCCAGCCTTCCTTAATTGCAACTGAGGCTGTTAGCCATAAATGCTGTCCAGCTTCTTGATTCCATTATTCTCATAAACAGATGATGTTTGTTTTCCTGCAGTAATGAATTCCTGCTGTAATAGCACAAAATGAAATGACGGTGTGAACTTGCCTATTAACTCCGTCATGACCTTAATTAATTTGGTAGTTAGTCTGGGACAAGGAAAGGGATAGCATAAAAACAAGTGTAAAACAGTAAAGACAACAGCCTTTCTTCCTTAGGAGAGAAGTAGTACATAAAAGTATTCCTAATGGAAGCTTGTTTTAAGAAGTTAAATGAAGGGGAAACTAACCATTTTATTCCTTATTCATACATTTACGTTCTTGTTTCTCATATCTCTCTGCACCTTATAAAGTTGACTGGATGAAGAGTACAAGCAGGAAAGTATAAACTGTCTTATCAGTGAGATTATAGAGAGCAAGCGTATCAGAGTACTCACAGATAAAAAACCAAATTATGGATTTTGAAAACATCAGAAATATATTTTTCCCTTTTTTTAAGCTTAATAAAATCAGGGCAATGTCAGTGTAGAACAAAATTTGATGTTATATCAAATTTTGCAATAACAACTCATTGTTGGAGTCTGAACTCCATTCTTGTCCCATCAGATTAAGCTCAAGGGAGAAGGAATAGTAGCATACAGCTATAGGAGAATTAGCAACTTGTGGCATGAGAGTGAACATAAGGCTGGGAAATGTGTCAAAAATAGTAAGAACCTGGCCTAGGTCTCCTTCACTATTAACTTCTACACATCAAAAGAAATCACTATAAATCTCCTTCACAAGATAGAATTTGAAGGAGAGGTGGGAGAGTTGCTTGATGTGTCAATAATGGGATTGGCTGCATGGAGTTATCTCTGAAGAAGAGCAATGTGAGGTTTGAGAGCTTAGGGGTAAAAATTTGAGAGCAAGTCAAAAAAGGGAATTTTGTGGTTGGTGTCTACTACAGGCCACCCAATTAAGAAGAGGAGATTGATGAAGGGGCACCTTCATCAACTGCAGGAGTCATCCTTCTTGCAGGCCCTGAGCCTGGTAGGGGCCTTCAAGCAACCCAGACATCTGGAAAAGCAGCACAACCAACTGCAAGCAGTCCAGAAAACTACTGCAGTGCATTGAGGGTAGGGGGGGGGGGGGGGGGGGGGGGGGGGGGGGTGTAATGGAGGCTGTGACTAAAGGAGAGGCATAGTTGAATACATTAGTAATGCAGAAAAACTTCTGAGAAAGGACAAGATTGAAAGTAGCCTGGGCATCAGCGGTCATGACCTGGTGAAATTCTGTCATTGCTGACAGCCAACATGGCTTCACTAAGAGCAAATCATGCCGGACAAATTTGGTGGCTTTCTACAGTGGCTTTACAGCACTTGTGAATGAGGGAAGGGTGACTGATGTCATCAGCCTAGTACTGTGCAAAGCATTTGACACTGTCTTTTACAACATTCTTGTCTTGACATGAATTTGACAGGTAGATCAGTCAGTGGATAAGGAATTGGCTAAATGATTGAACTCACAGAATGTGGTCAATGGCTCTATGTCCAGGTGGAGACCAGTGAAGAGTGGTGTCCCTCAGAGGCCTGTATTGGGACCTGTATTGTTTAATATCATTCTCAGTGACATGGGCAGTGGGATCGAGTGCATCCTCAGTGCACCAAGCTGTGTGTGCAGTTGACACTCTGGAGTGAAGGGATGCCATCCAGAGGGACCTGGACAGGCTTAAGAGCTGGGCCTGTGGAAACCTCACAAAGTTCAACCAAGTCAAGGGCACAGGTCAAGGTCTTGCACCTGAGCTGGGGCAAACCCAGTACAGGCTGGGCAGGGAATGAATTGAGAGCAGCTGTGAGATGAAGGGTTTGGGGGTGCCGATAGACAAAAAATTTAATATGAGCCAACAATGTGCACTTGCAGCCCAGAAATCCAGCCACATCCTGGGCTGTAATAAAAGCAGCATAGCCAGCAGCTTGAGGAATGTAATTCTGCCCCTCTACTCCCCTCTGGTGAGAACCCACCAAAGTACAGCATTCAGCTCAGGAGTATCCAGCATAAAAAACATGTATCTGCTCAAGTGGATCCAAAGCAGGACCAAGAAGATGATCAGGACACCTATCATATTAGAACAGGCTGAGACAGTTGGGGTTGTTCAGCCTGGAGAAGAGAAGGCTCCAGAGAAACCTTAGAGCTGTTTTCCAGTACCCATAAGGAGGCTACAGGAAAAATGAGGACAGGCTATTTATCAAGGCATGCAGTGGCAGGACAAAGGGTAATGTATTTAAATGGACAAAGAGTAGGTTTAGATTAGACGTTAGGAAGAATTTCTTTACTATGAGGGTGCTGAGGCACTGGAACAGGTTATCCAGAGGAGTTGTGGTTGTCCCATCCCTGGAAGTGTTCAAGGCCAGGTTGGATAAAGCTCTTAGCAACCTGGTCTACTGGGAGGTATCCCTGCCCATAACAGGGAGGGTGGAACTGCATGGTTGCTACGGTCCATTCCTACACAATGATTCAATGATTCTAGGATTCTAACTTCCTTTCAAAGGCAGAAACAGACACACAGCACAGGCTCTACTTCCAGACTCAAGACATCCCTCTAAACAAGCAAGAAGAAAAAGATGCTTTCAAGTTCTTTTTGTTTCTCAGAAAGAAGAAAACACTTCAGTTAAGGACAGTAATGAGACCCAAAAGGAATGGATTTCAGAGAAAAATTGCTAGTAGCCTGACATCCATGCTGTGTGCTGGAGAGGTAATTTCTAAAGCATAGCTGTAGTTTGGTCCCATGGCTTACAAGATCTGACTGTTGTGGACCAACTGAAGTGCCATATATGTAAACTAGTTTTGATGCTGCTTTTTATCTAACATTTTTCTGCATAGGCAGACTTTGAAGATGGAGGAGGAGCTCCTTGGCATATGTCAAAAATATTATGTCAGATAAATTAAATTCAGGAAAGAGAAAAAGAAATTTTATACAGCTTAATTTCCCCAGGATAATTATGTCTAATTTGAGTGGATTAAGTAGCAAAACTCACACATTTTGAATAATCATGTAGGTATGCTAATACCCAAGATGAAAAGGACACATGTTAAAGAGATATTTGTATCCGAAACATAGCTAGGCTTTTACAGCTGGCTTTTATGTAAATGTGGTGGTAATACAAACAAGGTAATGGAATTGTTATCATTCAGCACAGTGACAGATTCAGAGACCTACTCCTAATAGCCTCCAGCTCATACAGATTTCACAAACTTCACTGCATCTTTCGGATTGTCAGATTGTCTCATTAGGAGATCAGATCACAAGTTCAGCAGTTTATTTTAAAAACATAAATAAATCTCTCTTTTTTTTAATAAGATGTTTTTCTTAGTCTTTAAGGAAATGTCTCATAATCATGAGAGAAGAGAAAGATAGTAGAAAGAATCCAAGTTCAAACTTCTTTTAATGTTACTGTCAGGTTTCCTTTCCCTAGGGACTTCCACATCACTTGACATGCTTACATAATCCTTCTTGGTCACATTCAGGTTTCATTTGTGTGCTGTAAATTCTTAGAGCAAATCCTCACCCCATTAAAAATTTATTGAAAAACTTTTATTGACTGCTTTGGGCTTGGGATTGCTTTACTTACATCTGTTGGAGGCACTTCAGATTTAAATTGAAGTCACTGAAAACTGCTTAGCAGTTGTAGAAATGAAGAAATATCTGTGGTCATATGCAATGTGTACATTCAAGTGTTCATTCTGTAATAGTACTTTACCATTTATTTGAATGTCATTAAATGCCACCTTGTACAAGCCAAATTGGAAAACACAGAAAAAAATTTTGTTAAAATTTGAAAGAGCCATTTACACAATTAACAATTAACACGCACATATCTGTACATTTTTACATGCTGCACATGATTATAATTTTCATTATTTAAAAAATTATTTATCAAAACAGTTCTCTTGAAAAATGCTATCACTGATGCAATATATACTTGTAAATTATATTTTTAGAAATTTTAAGAACTGCTTCTGCTCCAAACAAGCCAAGTTCCACAAGAAGAGACTGAAATTATACAAGGTCATCTAGTAATTGCTACTAGGCCATCTACTGTTTGCAACACTTGTACTAGCTTCAAGCTAGGTTAAAGTAAATTAAATAAAATTAAATGTAAATTTTGTAACTTAACATTTGGTTTTAATTTTCCTTGCAACGTACATCTCAGATTTGTTAAGCTTGTAAAAGTAATGAGAGAAAGAGAGATTTAGTGAAAGACATAACACGCTGGCATTCTTGGCAAGAAAAAGAAACAAAACGGGACTGCTTCAAATCTAGTCCTACTGTGCTCTTTTTGGTATCCTCCTCATCATCAACAGTCAGAAAGTGCCTTCTAGTCCCTGGTTACTCACATGCTGTTACTGTGGTTACTTCTGTGTGAAAACAGTTAGAAAGTATTTAGAATTTGCTAATAATGATTCTATGCTAGAGACAAGCTGCAAAGAGCAAACCTTTTCTTTCAGTTTGAATTCAACCTGTATGAATTCCACATCTTATACACCATACTAACCTCATCAGTGTAAGAGATCAAACTACTTCGGCACAGTAGCAGTGAAGTTGTTGAGAAAAACACCAGAAACAGCTAAAAAGTAGCAATAGTTTTGGCCTTTAGTAAAGGTGAAGATCAAGTTGTTAAATGTTTTGATGAAAAATTTTGGATAGATGACAGAACAGAGACTGTGCAAAGAAACCCCATTGCAATGCAGAAAAACACAGCACATTCTGAAGGAGAACTTTAACTTTCATCCAAGGTCCAGTAAGAACAAAGAACTCACAACAAACATTTTTGTACACTCCGCTATTTTGGTATGAAATCACACCAACACACAAATGATAAAAAGTTATTTCTCCACTGAGTCTTGAATCTACACCCTACAGTTTGATTTCTCTTCTTGTTTTATTCTATAAGCCTTTTTGTTCCCAGGCAATAGATAAAGTAATTTCATTGAAGATAGGAGAAAGTGGTTTTTTATCTAGTTGGAGTACTTATCTAAAAGCTTCTGAACTGAATTTACATATTTTTAAGTGGTATTTCTTGCCTGCCCATTGTCCTTGTTTGTTGCAATAGTGCTCAAGCTGAAATATCCCCCCCAATGCAAAAATACCTGTTAATTTCTATAGCACATAGTCTCACAAGATTTATGACAGCTCACAACATAAAGCAGAAATAACACATGTATTTCCCAGTCAGCCACATCCAAGAAGACTCTTAATTACAGCCAAAATTTTGCGTTCTTGGACACATGACACCCAGCATCTGGATCATTCAGTAAAGGATCAGAAGCAACGAAGTCATACCCTCAGGACTATATTTGAAAGGGATACCAAGGATAATCATGTTCAGAAAGAGCAAAGTAGGTGAAATCTTTGCGACAATATTCCTAACTCAAACCAGCTTCCTCATAGTCAGCTTCTTTGGTCACAGGGAAGAAGATAGAAGAGTGTAACAGATCTGGTCCTGTTGCCCAGCCATTAAAGCAGATGGTGCAGAAAAGATCTGGCAGCAAACGGCATTAAAAAGGTGTATAGCTTGGAGATAAAGTATGTTCTTCAAATAAGAAGTAAAATTAGATATTTTTGAAAAGATACACATATCAAAAGGAAAAAAGTTACACACATAAACAGCTACTTGTCTGACCTTTATCAAGAACACCTTCCAAAATTAGACATCACTTTTGAAATCATATTCAACTACTAATGGATGCTGAACATCAAAATCAGTAAACCCACAAGGATATGATCATAACTGTAATAAATGCACACTCGCAAAAATTAGAAAGACAAAAGTTCCACATCCTTTATCAAATAGATCTTTATTTCACCATAAAAATAAGTTGCATTATCTCAGCAAAATACCAATGTTACATATACATGATATGTATACCTAAGAACATGCAGTGATCTACCATCATTATCACAAAATTCCTATATATTATGACATCTAAGTGTTTTACTTCACTAAAATATTCTTTACTTCAACTGACTCACAAAAGAAGGAAAAAACAACCTCCTTTTCATATTTCATGCAAGTCCTACATGAAATACCATTCACAATCAGAACAGCAGCACAGTGTTAGCAGCTTCTCTTAACAAAAATCTGCAGCATGAACTGTAATATAGTATTGCACTGAAGAGAGGAAAAAAAACTCCACTAATCATTGGCCTCCAACATTTGGAGAAGAAAGGGGGTTTTATTATGACTAATTTTGTTACTAATTGCCTGACAGAAATACTGGATGAGAAATCTCTCTGAGAGTTTGGGAGATGGTCTCTTCTCTTTGGATTAATTGCTTCTTTGGTGCTGGTTCTTGTATCTTAGCTTCACTTGATGTAAGTTTTAGGGCAAGACAACTGTGAAAACCGAGTGCAATTACAAGCCATGAAATTATCCTGTACAGAAGCCCAGGACATCCAATCTGCAAAAAGCAGAAAAGAGCATTGGGAGCATGGTTTTCTCTGAGCTTCGTCTGATTACCATTTTTATCTTACTCACTATTCTGGCCCATGCACTCCTGTCTCCTCTCTCATACTAGCTCTAGGGTTCGTCAGGCTTAGGTTCAAAGCTGATCAATTACTTTGCCTTTCCTACTCATGGAAAAATTAGTTTCTGCTAGTTCAGGTCACTGATCTATCTGCCTGTGAAGCCATACAATGCTAACCATGGCACAGGGCAAAGAGTTTGATTCTGTGGGAAGCGAGGAAATGGAGAGAGAGGAGAAAACCTTTTCAGCAGCACTTACTGGAGTTTTCTTAAGTCAGATAGCTACAGCTTTAGGATGCTTCTCTGGATCCCAAACTTTAAGTTCTGGATCCTAGAACATTAAAGTTTATTCCATGTGTGCATAATGCCTTTAACATTTCAGGATCTTACATAACATATGTAATGAAATCAGGTCTTAGTAATACTGTATGCGCACATGCATCCTAAAAGATAGTGTCTTAGAGATCTAGAGAGCTTACACGTTGAAACTAGAAGTATAATTACAGTACAGCCACTGCCAGCCTACTCTAAGCATTGAACATGGGACTGAAGAAAGTAGGGAAAAGGTGTAAGATTAGAACTCTGAGACATTAACCCCTATTGTCTGTCTTCTTGCATTATATAGTATCATCTATACTACCTGAGATTTTTGCTGTTTCCATTGAAGGTATTGCACATCATAAGAGACTTTTGTAGTGAACAGCCCAATGACAAAAAAGCAAGTTGTTCTGACTGTTTCTGTATTAAAAGGGTCTGGCTTAGGAAAGAGCTTTTATTTGAACATCAGTTAAGAGTAATGTTTAAAAAATTTGCATAAATAATAAGATAAATAAGTGCAATGACACCAAAGAATTAAAAATAGTGCTGTATAAGCCAACTCAGTCTTTATATGTTGCATATAAGAACTAGAAGAGGATCCTAGAAGTACAATTACATAAACTGTAAATAGCCTTGCAATTCTTGGTCCTCCACATACAAGAAGAAAAATTCCTAGAAATATTTGTGAATAGATACAAATCTGAATGTTTGTAAAGCAACTTGCACGTCCCCCAAAGTATGCTGTTGAAGTTCTGCTGTAGCACCTGCATACTGACTGAAAGGAGTTTAAAAAGTTTACAACTATGTGGTTCTTCCTGCTCCACTTCATAGAATCATAGAATATTCTGAGTTGGAAAGAACCCACAAAGATCACCAAGCCTACCTCTTAAGTGAATATCTGTCTTGGGTTGAGCTGGCAAAACACCATTTGCCCAACTCAGTGTCAGCCTCCCTCCCCCTCCCACTGAGAAAAGGGAGGAAATAAGAAACCCCTTCAAAACAGGATTAAACTTAAACTAACTATATATATTTATACAGAAAAGAGAAAATTAAAAGAAAACTACAATATCACACATACACAAATTAGAAATAGCAAAAAATAACTCCCCACTCCCCACTGAACACAAATCCCACCATTCTAACCACAAATCACGCTAGAGAACTCAATTCCCCAGAGACAGACCTAAGCAGAGAGAAAGACTAAGAACAAACATTTTACTTCCCTACGATAACATGGTGGTAAGCCAGTGCTGGGCCTGCTCCTCCCATCCTTCCTGGGACAGCACAGTGCGTTCTTCTGGGACTAAGGCAAAGACCAAAAGAGACAGAAGCTTCACCTCACTCTTTTTTTATACTTCTTGACACTTCTTGATCATGTCAGATGATAAGAAATACCTCTTTGGTTGCTTATGTTGGGTGATGCTTGTCCCTTCTAATCTATGTCATATCCTTTGGGCCTGCTAAGGCCTAGCTGAAACTAAAGCCAAAATTACCACAATGTCCCATATGGGAATCAAACCCCCAACCTTGGTGTTATTAGTACCATGCTCTAACCAACTGAACTAATGTTCCACCAGCAGCGTAGAAAGGCCAGGCTGGCATCTACCAAGCTCTATCTAAATCACTAGAACAGAACAGAAGGACAAAAAAGGGGAATCATTTTCCCTTTTTAAATATTTTTTGTGTTAACAGTTGAGAGTACCTTATTTACTGTGATTTTCCATTTTCAATACAGAATATATTCTCATCTTTTACAAAGTTCTGGGTATTTTTCATCTACCTACCAAGAGTCTGAAAGCAAACTCTCTGCTGACACTTTCAGGGTTTTGACTGCTTGAATAGTTATTTGACAACTTCAGAAGTGGGAGTAGAGCAGTATGGTTGAAAAATCATGTTGTCCAAGATTAAATTTGAGTGCCAGCAGTAGATTCAGAAAAGCTTAAAAGAATTACCTAGGAATGAAGTTGCTTTAAGTAGACCAGTCAGACTTTAAGCCATCCTATTAATATCACATATATATGCAATTTAGCTCTAGGGAAATATCTGGAAGAGGCAGGAGGTACCAAGGTCAGATTTAAGTCTGTAACAATTTAAACAGAAGAGGGTCTGTGATGTGATCAGAGACTTCAGTTTAACATGTTATGTGCGTTAAGTCCTCAGTAAGGTAGCTGTTCATTCAAATAAAGCTAGGGAAACTTCTGGTGCGTCTAACACACACACAAAAATAGAACAAAACAAAACCATTCTGGAGAATTTAACTTTAAATACAATATTTAAGATCTCACACAAAAGAAGGTTCTATGCAATGCCTGGGCTAGTGTCCATGACAAGTTCTGAGGAAAAAATGCTGATGTCTGCCATGAGTCAAATTGCCTAGACACATCCATACAAGAGATATGCTGGGTCAAGAACTTCCAAAGCTTCTCTGCAAACATCAATGCAAAGTGTTTGTCTACCAGTTCTTCCACCGTACCATTTTTGGTCTCTTCTGTTGCACCTCTGATATGGCCTGATACTTCGTTTTACATCACATTGGTGTAAGTCCCATTTATTGAAGAAGTCTTTCAGTAACCTGGACTGTAACCTGGACTCAGATTAGGTGCTAGAAATTCTGTGAGAGAAAAAAGCTAAGTGCAGGTAAATATGTATGTACTTGAAAACAGTGAGTTTGCTTTCTTCCACTTAAGCTCTGAGGGAAAAATAATAAAAAAATAATAAAAAAACAACACCAAAAAAACCAAACAACAAAACCCCCCAAAAAGAGAAAAACAAAACCAAAAAAAAAACCACAAGAAAACAAAACCCCCCAACCAACCAACTAAGTGAAAGCTCCTAAAGACTCTTTAACTGTAAGAACTTATTTTCATCTCTTCCCATTGAACTTGTTCATGCACTTATTTTCACTTCCAGAAATGCTATGACAAGATGATAAATATTTTTAGAAAATGAGGATGCAGTCACAAAATCACAGAATATGCTGAGTTGGAAGGGACCCACAAGGATCATCAAGTCCAACCCTTAGTCCTGCACAGGATCATCCCTAAGAGTCACAACATGTGCCTGAGAGAATCATCCAAACACTTCTTGACTCTGTCAGGCTCCGTGCTGTGACCACTTACCTGGGGAGCCTGTTCCAGTGCCCAACAACTCTATGGGAGAAGAACCTAAGCCTAACCCTAACCTTTTTCTAATATCCAACCTAAACCTCCCCTGACACAACTTCAGGCGATTTCCTCGGGTTTTGTCACACAACATTTGATTTTACCATGAGATAACACACATATAAAGCTTGTCAACTTTGATTTTTTGATCATTTTCAGTGGGGATCCACTTTTCTCTTACAGACCCATTAATGCCACTTTTGACCCATCTATGAATTAATTGAAAAAAACTCCAGCAAATAGTTTCTGTCTGAGACGCTATGACTTTTCATATGACAAGTACTGCCATCTCATCACTTACTTCACTTACTAAATGTATATAATCTGTCAAACAAATTCTGAATGTAGTCTCTGGTTTATTTTTATGTTGAGCAATCTTAATGTAAAAGCTGTTGAGAAGTTCCTGTACTGAGGAAGAGAGATAGTGTTTATCTACTGATAAGAGAAACGGTAAAATCAAAAATTGGAAATTATGCATTTGGGATTACCCTTTCTCAGAAGAAGTCTACAAATGAGGATTGAAAAGGACTTCAATCTACATGGATCAAACAACCTTTCTGAAAAAGTTGCTGAAGTATTGAGATGTTTAATTCATATTCTTCAATGCTACTTTATACCAGTTTATTTTTATGTCTAGTTCTAAAGGAGTAAAGATGTCAAGTACCCTGCAAAATAATAGTTTGAGCAATTAAGTAAGATTAGCATTGCTTTGGGAAGTTTGAAACAGCTGAGCAATTACAAGCACAGCTTTTGAGTTATGAATTCCTTCACCAAGGCTTTGAAGGCCAGAGTTGTCAGTGAGTCGCTATCTGTTTTTATGATGTTAAGAAGTGACATATTAAATGGTGTAAGATATCACTGCCATATTACTTTAGATGTATATTGAATGAGTTATGGTCCTTTTAATTTCATTTTGACAAAGTCCTGAAAATGCCCTTTTACATCTTTCTACAATTGAAATGATTACATTTACCTAAAAGAATCTCTCATTCTCTACTGGGAAGTGTTTCTTGTGGATAATAATAAACACAAGACCTTACCAGACTATTTTTAAATAATTAAACATTGTTAAAGGAAATATTCAAAACTCAAAGGTTAAAGCACAGTGTCCATTTCCCATAAAACAACAATTTAATAAAGATAGTGGTTTGCACTTAAATACTGGTGGTATTTAGGTTCTTACTATAAAACCATTTAAATAAAATTGTTTCTGAAATAATAGTTGTTATTGTTGTAAAAAAATGTTTCCATTGCAAATGTAACAGATATTTGGTTTATGAGAAGTCATTTATTCATAACTTATCCTGTAAAGAGGGTCTGGGGGAAGAGGGAGTGGAAAGAGGGAGAGAAGGAGGTAGAAACAAAAGGTTTGTAAAAATCCTAAGAGTTACATATTATGGGAATTCTTTTCTTAATTAATGTTGATGCAGCCAACATCTATATATAACTCAAGATAAACAATGGAATTGATCCATTTTCCAGATCAAAGACTGTTCTTACTTTTGAAGCAGTACATTTTAGAATATGTAGTAAATAAACTCTGGAGCAGATAATGAAATCCCTAAGGTCGATCATAGAAAAGGAAGAGACAGAATTGGGAGAGATCTGGTGAATATCAATAGAAGACAATAAAGCAAGGAAAACCTTTGCTGTCAGTTCTGTTAACAGAATTAACAGGAAAACACCCCTGGCAGTAAAAAGTTGAAGGAAAACCAATGACAAGGAAGACAGAATGGAGATCTGAAGGGGAAGCATGCAGAAAGCATGATCTTATTCTGGCAAGAAGGTCTCATTAGTGACCTTAATGAAAACTGCTACAGCTGGAAGGGAAAAGCAGAAATCAGGCTAAAACGCTTCAGTAGAAAGGTCATACAAGAACAATGTTGTTTAAGATTACTAATTTGTTCAAATAGATGTATGTTAATCATGAAGATTCAATATATAGGTGTGGAAAAAAATTCACTAAGAAGTTTATAACAGTCTCTGCTGATAAAAGAGTGTTTCAAAGGATTAGGAAGAGTTGTAGAATGTTAAGCAATAACAGAAAAAGACCGTTATATTTTTTCCCTTTTCTTTATACTGCTTTTCTTGCACAGGTTAATTTCAGTCAAAAGGTTTAATATATTGTCAGACTGGATGCTACATAGAGTACTCGGTGCCCATATTGCCTTCTTGACTCTTCCTAGTTCCCTACAAATCCATGATTTTGTAGTAAGGTAGGAACATTTCATTCATCCACTCCCCTAAGCTTTCTACAGCTAGTCAGATGCAATGTGGTAGGGCAAAAATTGTGCTATAGAATTGATTTAAAGAAAGTTCCAAGATTTTTCTTTATAAAAAAAGGTGGTTTATAAAGGTAAAATGTGTTTATCACACCCCACTAGAATGAAAAATTAAGAAAACATATACTTAAAATAAGGGTCTTCTGCAAACCTGTTTTTCTTTGTATGTCTTATGCTAAAACCAGGCATATTCAAATCCAACAAACTCCTGTAATTTGGTTTTGAACTAGATGCAACTGAATGCCATTAGTTTATAGTACTGAAATCTTAAGATATGACATAAAATACTTCCTACCTTTAAACAAAGTGCTTTGTATCTCTACAGCCTGTCTGCTTCAGAATATTTTTGTGCACAGTACTGCACAGTTGCTTTAGGAAGCCTTTGAATGCTATGTTTCTGCATCCTGGGAAAGAGCACAATGCACAAAACCAGTTCATTTACTTAGCAAAAAGAGAGGAGTTACTGTAACTTTCATGTAAATTTTTGGCATTATTTAGTTATTTACTTACAATTTGTATATACTAAACTTAATAGTAGGAAAAAAACTTACAGATAAAATTTGTGTTTCAGCAGAACCTGTTTCATACGTGGTGGTCTTATGCCTAAATTGTTTTATACTCCATATGTAAAGCAGACAACAGATATGATTGAGAAGTTCTGGTGATTACCATGTAATTTTGCTTGCATCCACAGCTTTAAAAGGTTGTAATTAGCTTGATTCTCTCAAGGTGAAGTGAACTCTCCTCTTTAGTGTAGAACATTTTCCTCTGTGTCATGCAAAAAAAAAAAAATTTATTAAGAAGGAGCGGAACAGAAAAAAATACCAAGTAAAAATCTAATCTTTTAGTTACCTTTCTTAAAATCCCAGAAAGAGACAAACTGTCAACAAAGGAAAACTTTGTATCTCTGCTTTGTGAGCCCTGTTCCAAACAGTGACAGAACAAAAATTAATAATAAAACACAATTTCCTACAAACAGCAGTTCAGAACCTGTATTCAAACAAGAGCATTATCTCTGAAGAAATTTGGTGTCTTTTTGTTTTACAATATATTTCATGATGAGAACTCTCTCTCAATAGGCTTTTTGTTACAGATTGAAAGACGCATTTCGATCTTGAACAACCTTGCCATTTACAATTTGTTCTGACCTGAAGAGAGTTTCATGCTTGAAGGATTTGCAAGATAAGGATTTTTTATTTGCATAATAAATCCTTCCAACCATATAAAATTGAATTTGCTACCATTTAATTTATACAAAGGTAATCTTTAAAGTCTTTGATGTATGCAAATCAACTAAGTATTCAAGATTTGTTGAGTCTGAGGTTCTTCTTCAAATATTTGCTTGCACAATGACTTTCTGTATCAGACTTCCCTGGTTTCTCTTACCCTTGATGCTGTTGCATTCAGTTTTCTACCAAATGATTAATTTGTTACTGGATTTGTATATTTCAGTACATCATCTTTTGACAATGAGGTTAAATATTTCTGAACAAAATCTCTGTAGCTGACTCACAAAATTTTCAGTCAATTAAGTCTTTGAAGGTATGAGTAGTTTGAAATAATTTAAAACTAAAGCAATTTTCTGTCACTGTAATTTCAGCAGCGAAACAGAAGAATGAAGTGGTTCTCTCTTTGGTTTCTTTCAACAGAGGCTTGAGCTGTTAACACCTACTCTGTATACAGGCTATAAAAGGAACATACTAGAAAAACATTTACAGCTATATCTTCACTGCTGGATGTATATTCAGGCCAACCTTCATATCACAGAATCACAGAATCACCTAATGGATAAGGTTGGAAGAGACCACAGTGGGTCCAACTTCCCTGCTTAAACTGGGTCATCCCAGCACACACTGCACAGAATTGTGTCCAGATAGTTCTTGAGCATCTTCAGTGCGGGAGACTCCACTTTAAGCAGCCTGTTCCAGTGTGCAGTCACCCCCACAGTAAAGAAGTTCTTCCTCATGTTCAGGTGGAACTTTCTGTCCATCAATTTCTGCCTGTTTCCTCTTGTCCTATTGCTTAGCACCACCAAGAAGAGCTTGGCTCCAGTCTCTTGACACCCCTGCTTCAGATGTTCCTCATAGACGCTGATGAGGTCCCCTCTGAGTCCTCTTTTCTTGAGGCTGAACAGGTCCAGCTCCCTCAGCCTTTCCTCATAACAGAGATACTCCAATCCTTTAGTCATCTTTGTTGCCTTCTGCTGAACTTGCTTCAGGAGCAAATATCTCTCTTGTCTTGAGGAGCCCAGAACTGGACATAGAATTCTAGATATGGTCTCACAGGGTAAAGGGGCAGGATCATATTCCTTGACCTGCTGGCAATGCTATTCCTAAGGCATTCCAGGGTACCATTGGCCTTCTTGTGGCCACAAGGGCATACTGCTGGTTAATGGACAGCTTGTTGTCCACCAGGACTCCCAGGTCTTTCTTCACAGAGCTGCTTTTCAGCAGGCTGCCCCCCCCCCCCACCTGTGCTGTTGCCTGGGATTATTCCTTCCCAGATACAGGACCCTAAACTTGCCTTTGTTGAATTTCAGATGGCTCTTTTTTGTCCATCTCTCCAACATGTTGAGGACCTTCTGAAGGATTGCACAGCCCTCTGGGGTAGTGGGCACTCCTCCCAACTTTTTGTCATCAGTGAAGTTGCTAAGGAGGCATCTGCCGCTTCATCTGAGTCATTGGAAAGTAAGTTAAACAATACTGGAATACAGAATTGAGCCTTGGGAGAGACCACAAGTGACAGGCCTTTAACTAGACCCTATGCCCTTCTAGGATCTGCTATTCAGCCAGGTCTCCATCCACCCGCTGTCCACTCACCCAGTCCACACTTTCTCAGTTCCTATGAGGATGTTGTGAGAGGCAGTGTTGAAAGCCTTTCTGAAGTTGAGGTAGACAATATCCAGTGTTCTCCCCTCATCCATCTGGGTAATGTTTCATTGTAGAAGGTAATTGGGTTGATCAAGCATGATTTTCCTTTGGTGAATCTATACTGACTACTCATAATCACCTTCTTGTCATTCGTGTGGATATTGATAAACTCCAGAATGAGGTGGTCCATGAATTTTACAGGATTTTGATGAGGCTGACTGGCCAGTAGTCCCCTAGGTCTGTCTTTTTGCCCCTGTTGAAGACTGGAGTGACATTTGCTTTCTTCCTGTCATCAGGCACCTCTCCCAATTGCCACAACCTTTCAAGATGATTGTGAGTGGCCTTGCTGTGGTGTCCCCCAGCTCTCTCAGCACTCCTGGATGCATGATGCATTCTGTCAGGGCCCGTTGACTTGGAGGTACTAAGTTTGCCTAGGACTTCTCTAACCCAATTCCTCTAGAACAAGGGAAAGTCCTTCTTCCAACATTCCTTTCCCCTGGTCTTCTCAGTCAGAAATTCCCAAGGGCTGATCCAGTCAGTGAAGACCGATGCAGAGAAGGTGTTCAATAACTCCTCTGCATTCTCCTACAAGGGTCCCCTTTGCATTAAGTAGTGGGCCCACATTAATATGATCATACTAACCACCATGAAAATACAAACACTTACCTAATGAAAGCTCATTCGCTTCTGATAATTTGTCCAGATGAAAACCAAATAAGTGATGGAAGTTTTCTGTTAAAGCCACTTGAGCCACTGCAGCCACACAAGGTCTTACTGTTCCAAGAAGTGAAAGATACTAGTGGCTGCATACTATGTTTGTGCTGCAGAAACATTCCTACATCTCAGGAGTGGTTTTGTTTCTGTCTTCTCAGACACAGTAGGAATGCAGGTTATGTTTTCCCAGAGGTGGGATTCTCTGGCCTCTTACCCTCATTCCCTCTTGCAGACATACACTAGTGTGCTCTGCAGACCAAGGATGAAATGCAAAGATATCTCCATGGGTCCTTACCTCACAAGTAAGTGATAAATCAAAAGTTTATCTATGGTTTTTCACTGAACAATTAGCAAGGGAATATATATTTAATGTGTAAAACATTGAAATGTAAACACAGCTGGAAGATGGAACTTTCCAAAATGTTTCTCACAAGCTATCAGAAGACTGTTAAATAGTTCACTATCCTGTAGTGACTTGTTTTGGTTTGAAACTTTGGCAGAATGCCACACAAGGAAGGTCCCTCCCCCTGCTGATGAAAGGGAGAAAAACTCAAAAGTAAAATAGCAAGGTTTTTATATTTACACAGAAGAGGGCAGATTAAAAACAAAATGCAATACAAACACACACATATGCAAAGGTAAGAAAAGAAAAAACAATAACTCCGCATCGGGTTGCCTACCCAGAAATACAGATTCCACCACCCCAGCCACAAAACACCCAAAGAGACATCTCCCAAGAGACACTTGACAAGAGAGGAGAAAAAATAACAATAAAAAAATGTTTACTTCCTGAATTAAAACAGCTGCAAAGCAGTGGTAAGGCCTATTGCTCCCAGCACAGTGATAGCATGTCCACTCAGCACCCAGCCCTGAAGGAAAACTGGACTAGGCACCTTCTACACCTGCTTTTATATTTGATTTGACATCAGATGATATGAAATATCTCTTTGGTTGCTTAAGCCAGGTGATACTTGTCCCTTCTAATCTACATAACACTATCTGGCCCTACTAAACTGATGCCTACTAAAATTAAGGCCTAATCTATGTCTAGCTAAAACTAAGGCCAAAACCACCACATCACTTGAGCAGTGTATCTATTTTACTTAACATGTCATGGGTTTAGATGATTAGTACTTTGATTCATTTCCATCAGAAGAACTTGCACAATCCAAAAGCAAAAGTATCTTCCAACCTGCAATCCTTCTTTGTAATTTTTATCACTTGAGCTACAAGTCCATTTTCTTACAGAAACCTATTTTAAATTTACTTTGGTCAGAGTCATGAACCCAGGAGAATTGTTCTCATATAGTATTTTGAATTAATTGTTATCTCTACTGCTGCTCAGCAGGCTTTCCCAGCCTGTCAGACAATACACATGATACAAACACAAACACTGCTTTCCAAAGAACTGGATGTTATATTTGCACCAGAAAGGTTACAATCATAGACCAGTAAACATGAGATACGAAAACAGATGACAGGTCAAGGCAAATCTCCACAGCCCTTGAGTTTCATAGACACTCATTCATAGCACTCTGTGTTTACTATTCCTTCCAGACTGTTGCAATGCTGCTACATTAGGACCTGAAATCATGACCTTTGCAAGGGGAACAGTAATTTCCAGTCCTTCTGAAGGCATCCATCCTTTTTCAGATCTGCAACTCCTAGTTCACATCCATCTTGTTAAAGGCCAGTGCAGTAGTTAGTCATTTTTCTCATGAACAAGTTTGTAACTTTAATAACCAGTACAGAATCCCACTGTAGACTATCACAGGAAGGAAAAACACTTTTAAATGAAGAGTAGCAAATTGATTGAAGAAACCATGATCTGCTTCTAGACACTTGCTGAGCTGAAGAAGAAACTAAATTATTACAGAAATAATTTAGAAATAATTAGCTATGAAATTTACAGGATAAATTGTTTTCTTAGCACAAGAAGCACTAAGAAATAGGAATACATAAGCAATCATTCATGAGTTTATTTACAAGTTTATCCTCCAGTGAATCTGCATCAGAACACATCTAAACACATATGAGTGAAGCAAAACAAGAATGAGAGCATAAGAAAATGCGAATATTAGGAAAACATTGTCTAAGAAAATAAGAAAACAAAAAAAAAAATTAGGGACCAAAACAATCAGGATTTTTTTTCATTCTGTTAAGGTGACCACAGAATCACAGAACAGAATACATTAGAAGGGACATCTGGAGGTTGTCTGCTTCAAACACGTCATTCAGACCAGTTTCAGTTAGGTGGGCTGTGACCAGTCACATTCTGGCTATGTCCAAGGATGGAGAATTCCTGGGCCCTTCTTTCAGCATTTTATCATCCTCATGGAGAAAAGCTTACCTGCCTTGAATTGGAACATCTCTTCTTGCAGATTAAGCCTGTTGCCTTTCCTCTTACCCTTATGGACTTTCAAAGAGAGTATCACTCCATCTTTCTATATTCTCCCCTCACAGAGCTGAAGACTGCAAGGAGATTTCCCTATTACACTTCTCTTCAGGCTGAACAGACTCAGCTCTCTGTCAGCCTCTCCTCATAGGACAGCTGCCTCAGTTGCTTAATCATCTAGGTGGTCCTTCATGGAACTCACTTCACTTTTTTCCAATGTCATATTCCCTTTACCATGGAGCTCAAAATTGGACAGAACAGTCCAAATGTGACTTCATATTCACAAATATGATGCTACTTTCATGTGCTTGACATCTTGGGTTTGGGTTTTTTTCCTAACAGCAATTTTTACCAGAGGATATTTCGCTTGTAAAGCGGTACAATTCATCACTGAAAACTGCCATCTCTAGGAACATTTTGAGTTGATTCTTCTGTAAGAAGTCTGTGCTTTTTGTAATTCACTGTTTTGTTGTGGAGAATGTTACAGGTATAAAAATTAAATTCAGTACCACTCATACATACCCCATCACACTGATACTATTAAATTACAACAGACATTGTGTATCTTTCTTTCTCAGATAATCCGTAACAAAACAAAAATGATAAATAGGAAAGCAGAGAAAATAATGACTTGTTTTCTTTTTGACACTGCTTTTGTGCTGAGTACAGATCTGGAATAAAAAAGAAGGTATTTCTGAAGATCATCTTTTATCTACTTGCTTCTAAGTACCTCTAACCTGCAAGATCTTTCAGAGTCCTACACATGCCATTAGGATGGTTCAACACCACTACAACAAAATAATTTCTAAACTCAATCTTCTTCCTTTTTGCATAGGTGCAGGTAGACTAGGACCTTGAAAGAATGGGATGGCTGACAAGCATATTGTCCTTCTAGCAGAGAAGGGGAGAAGGAGGCAGGGAAAGAGTGGGGAAGAGAGAGGCTTTTCTTTTCTTCTTCTTTTTTTTTGTTCCTCACCAGAGCAGTCAGAGAAATTATGTTTGCTTGCCATGGGTTTGTTGCTGATTCAACTCTAGAGTGCCTTTTCTCTGAAATTGAGTGCACCAGGGCATTTAATCCTCCTAAAACAAGGACAAACATGTTTATGCAGAGACTAATACTTTAATTCTCAGTATATATCTATGTAAGGGCTACAGTGTGCAACATTGGCTCTATTCAGGTGTGAAATTTCTATGTCATTATTGTCACGACCCACTCCTGGGAAGGGGATGGGGGGGTAACCTACGTTGTTATTAATCATTCCCTTTGGGGTGGATTAAAATGAAATGACACTATATCATGGGTGTTTATTTACCAGTTCCGTGTAATGTGACATAGAAGATAACCTTAGCGGATGGGGGGCGGGGGAGGCGGAGGGGGAAGGTGCATAGGGGGAAGAAAGACAGGAGAAGAGTCTAGGGCAGGCCATGGTCTCCATCTGGAGGTGGTGGGGGCCAGGAACAGAACCCAAATTCCCAAAGTCACCAGTCCATTTTTATACCCTCAGCATGCCTTTTGCACCTACCCCTGAAGCAGGGGGTTGTTTTCCATGAAGCAGTGTTGCCAGATGGGCTGTGAACCTCCATTATTCACGGGGTTCATGTGAAGGGCAGGGCAATGGCTCTTCTTGCCTCTTCAGGGCTGGACACCTCTAGCACTGAAGGAAGGGATGGGCCCAACTGCCCATCAGGGGTATAATGCAAAAGTCAAAAGCCTGCAAAGTCTCTTAGAATGCATAAATCATTAACCATTTCAGTCTCTGACAATTATATGTGAAGGTCTGTGCACTGCACTAAATGCATATCCATGGGTACTCAGGAAACCACATTTCTTTCAGGACCATGTGAAATATCTGTGTCCCCTGTGGAATTATTACACTTTTAATTTTTCCTCATTTATTTGAACATATATATTTTAGAGAAATTTAGGACAATAGTTACATAAAGCAGTACTCATATTATTTTAGGGATTTCTTCTTAAAATTACAGATTCTCCAGCGAAACCTAAAAAAATAAGAACACAATGTCTGTAATACATAGAATTTAAAAGCAGTTTCTTAGTTTTTAATTTTGTGGTAATTTCTCAAAAAGAAAAAAAAGAAGAAAAAAATTCTGTGATGCAGCAGTAACATTAGAAACAATTTTTAAATACGAGTAAAGCTGGAAGTATTGCATTATGAAGCCAATTAAAGAGTACTTAAGAATAATTCATGACCTAGATATCCATAAGTGTCTATATGACTTTTTGATAGTTTCTACATTGGGAATAAATGGAGATAATATGCCTTAGTATTTTAGAAGTTCTTTAGCCATTGACCTTCATGGTTAGACAGCAATCTTTACAATTTTTTTTTTAATCCATGAATTCTTGTTTCCTAGAATATCATCTGCAATGACAAGGACCTCAAAAAGTGTTACAGTTCAGCTAGGCCAGGTCAGTTACATTTCAGTGAAGCCAGTATAGCATTTCCAAAAACCCCACAGTTCCACTTCTCAAGTAATTTGTGGACTTGGAAGTTGAAATCACACTGAAATATAACACAATTCCTGTTCATTTCAGGATCCTTTGAAAGTTTGCTTAATAATCTTCCAAAGCTCAAATCCTTAGAGATGCCCAAGTGTCAGTGTCTCCTAGGTTTCAGTAGGAAATTGCTAGGCACTCAAATAATTTTAAGCAGCATTGTACATATTTCTTTGTTGAAAATCACATTGAGACTACTTTGAAAATATACATGGGTCTCAACAAGAAAGTTCCCCCGAGCAGTTTGGAAAGAAATAGTAGGAGAATCAAACTAATATTCTGAAAACAAGTAACTTAGCAGTGTCTGTCACATAGAGAAAGATTTTTTGCCTCTACTGTAATGCAGCTTTAGGTCCTAGTTGAGCTGTGTCAGGACAATTGCACTTACAGCTCTCCACTGAATTTAGTTATACCTTCTACAAACAACAGAGCAAAATAAAATATTTAAATCATTTACATTACAAATGAAATAGCAAAAAATCTCATAGTTGAGAGAGGTAGAGTTTTTAATCGAGTACTGTGTTTGTCTGGAGTGGAATTGATATGGTGCTATATCCCGCATTTGTGACCACTGTGACCAGCTTTGATAACACACCTGCATTTTAGCTACTTCTCAACAGTGCCTGCAGAGTGCCAGGTCCTCCTTTTTCTCACTCTGTCTCCCCTAAGCAAGTAGACTAAGAGAGGATGCAGACAGGACTGCTGATCCCAAGTGACCAAGGGATATCTGATATGTTATATACAAAATCATGCTCAGTAATGAAATTGTAGGGAAGTTTTTCTGTGTCACCCTTGTTCAGGGTGTGGCTGAACATCAGGCAGCTGATGGTGTGGAATTGCTCTTGCATCACCAGTATTTTGAGATGTTTTATATCCTTTCCCCTCTTCACCTATTAAACTATCTTTAACTCAATCACAAGTTTCCTTCCTTTCATCCTTCTAATCCTCTCCCCCTGTCTCCCTACAGGCTGTGAGTGAGCAGCTGCCTGCTGGAGTTTACCATTAATAAAACAGCTCATACTTTTAGGTTCAAAAATTCATGTTTCCAAAGAATATTTCAGCATGGCTGTCACAGCTTACATCATGACCCATCATAATTTGCGCTCTACTTCACAGAATTAACTGATGGGCCATGTGTGTGTGTGGGCACAAGTCTTCATTTTCAAAAAGGCTGAGGAATTAGGAAACTCTAATTGGTATATTCCTTTTCACAAAAGCCTCATCCACACTGTTGCAAAGAGCAGGGGAGAGACTTTGGCGTTCTCAGACAGTTTGTTTCAGTGGTATTGCATAGGATGTAATTCCTATGCAAGTACCATATTACCTATGTAATTCCACATCACTACCAAAATGATAGAAAATAAATTGAAAGGATAAAACAGATGCTGTAGTAAAGAGTGGGTTTGCATTTTGGTTTTAAAGGTTAGGCTCTTTCTTTCTGCAATGCCTCATTTTTCTCCTACTATTTAACAACACCCTCTAACCTGTCAAGATCTTGTTGCTGGAGTTTCAAACAAAAGTAAGTAACTTTAGAAGATGGGGGAGATCCTGACTCTTTCCAGCTATGTAGTCATATCACTGAATTGCTTTTCAATTCCTGTACCTTTTTCCCCTTCCAATTCAGAGTGGAATAGGAAACATCAAAAGGACAGAAAAAAACCACTCTTGTGATAATTTCTGTATGTTTATAGAATCTACACTAATTAAGGTTGGAAAAACCTCTAAGATTATTCAGTCCATCCATTAAGATAACACTACCAGATCCACCACTAAACCATGTCCCTAAGCACCGTAGCTACACATTTTTGAACACTGTCCAGGGATGGCAATTCCACTGCTTCTCAGGGCAACCTGTTCCAATGTTTGTTTGACCACCCTTTTCATGGAGAAATTTTTTTCAAATACCCAATTTAAACCTCTCTAGTGCAATTTGAAGCCATTTCCTCCTGTCACTTGTTATCTGTGAGAATAGACTGCCCCCCATCTGTGTGCAACCTCCTTTCAGGTAGTAGTAGAGAGCGATAAGGTTCCCCCTGAGCCTCCTTTTCTCCAGGCTTAACAGTCCCAACTCCCTCAATCACTCCTCATCAGATTTGTGCTTCAGATTTTTCACCAGATTTCTTGTTCTTCCTTAGACATGTGTCAGCAGATTGACAGACAATTCCTCCCATTTCACAGCAGATAATGCTCACATGAAATGTTAGTTTGATTTTAGAAATGTGTGCAGTTGAGGTAGCTCCTTTTCAGAAAGAGCTAGTTGCATTTTCATCTGAGGCATCTTTGGCTCAGGAATAGTAACATTTTTATTCCTAGAAGCCTCCTGTTTTCTTGAGATGGGTGATTAAACACACGTAGACAAGGTAGGCAAGATCCGCCACGTAAAACCTAAGCATCAGAGCCTCTATCCACCTCATCTCAAATTGATGGCTCTTAGGAGGCATGAGTGAAATCATTTATCACAAAATAATCTACTAAAACCTTCCATCCCATCATTCAAGTGGGAGAATTTTAGCAGGGACTTACTAAGAGGGAGAAAGAAGTCCTGAAGCACAACTTTTTTTTCAGTAAACTGTGTTGCTGAACTAGTGGGTTAGCCTCAGGAGGTACCTTAATCATTTACCTATTACATAGCCTCTGCTCAACAAGACTTGTCCTTACCTGATGTGATTTTCTCTGACAGAGCTTGAAACCTTCCTTTTCCTTACTACATGGCAATTAAATACATGTATTAAAACACCTGTGAGCCTCCCCTCCCCAGCAGCATTAAAATAAAACAGTATGAGCACTTTTAAAAGCAGATGATTTCATAATTTTCATGAAGGAATATGAGTACTTTCTCCTTTCCACAAAACAGTCCTCCTTAAAGCACAAAGCTTATTGCCTGCCACTATTAGATATATTGACTACTTCAGCAAATGCTGTCACTCTTTTTTTTTTTTTTAATGATACTACTGACTTAAAATTTCAGTGCAGAACTGGTCATTAGGGTTAATATTTCCTCCAGAACTCATTAGTTTATGTGGGGACAGATTTCAGTTCATAAAAGTCACTGGCATTTTTTCCACGTCTTTCCAGTTCTTTGTGATGCTGTTCTTTTCATCTAAGTGCAACAATGAAAGTACTGCATATTCCTTCTGAAACTAAACTCAGTTACCTTGTGAAGCTACTACTGTGTTCCACCATCTTAAGTTAGCACATTTTTTAAACCTGACCAGCAAAATAGAAACTAATTCCTGGGTTTGATGCCAATATTTTATTATCTTAGCACTGACATAAGAGGTAAAGTGTTCTTAAAAAATTCATGTTACCTGATTTCTTTTACTGGAATACTGTGGTTTAGCCTAGTTATAAGGATAAGGCTAAAGCCTGACTGCATCCAGATTTTCTCAGATTTGACAACCAGGCCTGGAAGTTGCTTGAATTGCAAAGAGTCATGCCTATGTACCTTTTACAAAGTGTACAGTCATATATGCATGTTGGAAGTAAGAATCACCCTCAGGTAGATACAATAGGTATGCAAGATGAAATAAAAAAGAAACGAGCTTAGAAGAGGTAGCTTGTAACCTCCTTTAAAGGAATGTTATTGTGAGGTTACTTTAAAGTGTGTGGACTTAAATGCAGCGGAACTGAAAAAAATAATTTTTTATACTCGTGTGTGAATTTATCAAGAAGTTAGGTGACATCACCACTTCATTCACATGGGTCTGCAATGTGTATAGGAAAAAGCTGCTTGAAAAATTAAGTAGGCCAAGGCTGAAGTTTTAGAACTCATCCCTGCACTTTTTAGTGATCTGGGAAACAAAAAGTCGTTAAATATTTCATATTTGCCAGATACAATACACAGAGAAATCTGTCACTACTGCCCACTTTGAAATTGAAAACAGAATATAATTACTAATAGAAGAGAAAATATGCACAACTTTAGGAAAAGGCAGATACTACTGGCTGATCCTAACATATCCAAATACCACATGCACTGCAATGAGGAAAATTTACTAAAAAAAAGGTATAGAGGAGTAAGATGAGATGCATTGCTAAACCAAAGTATTTTGCAGAGATGGCAAAATTCAAGGCAAATGTGGTATTGAAATTTTTTTATCCTACTCCTAGAGCTCATAGGGTTCAATGGAACATCTCCATTACAGATCCCTGTCTATGTCCTGGACATGAACAAGCTCCAGGAATCCACTGGTCATCTGCAGCATCTCTGCAGCAGTGCCATGGGGGTCAGGGGTCTTCCTCCTCTGGTTCTGGTCTATGGCACTGCCTCAGGCAGAAGGATTAGTTCCTCCTCCTTGCCTAGCATTGACAGGGCAATGGAAATTTGTAGAAATGGAGCAAGCACATCTCCTCTTTCTGTTATGAATATAGTTCAGTCAGGCCAGCCTGCATCCTCAAATTTCATGCCGTTCATACCCTCCAAATCACATACTTGCAGCTGCCCTTTGCAGCTATGTCCTTGAGCCCAAACCCATAAATCCCTCTGAAGGAAAGCAGATCTCACAAAGCACTTGCCTGGCCCTTGTTTCATCAAACGGTCTTGCTACAAAGCCAAGTATATAAATTGTGTGACTAATCAGAGCTCACCTGTTCCTTATCTAGACAAGCCACTAAAACTTATCTGTTACAACACCTTTTTGCATTTTAGTGTCTTGAACCGTTTTCTATATATAAATATGAACGTATAATACAACTGGCCTAGAGATACTGAGGTAAAGCTGTTTAAAGACTTGATTGAGTTGTAAGCCAAAACAAAGCTGTCAGAATTCCATTTTCTGAAGAAGCAAGTCCACTTGCTTTTCTAAGGTAGGTTACCATAAATCCCATACACACCATATACCCTCTGATTCATTGTCTAAGACTGAATGCTTCAAGCTCCAAACTCACTGACTTATTTATTAAATAAAACACACCAGACCAGACCAAATCAAATCAAATCAATAAAATAAAATAAATAAAATACTGAAATGTTTCAACAAGCTCCCTTGAACACTGCACCCAGTTCTGGGACATGGAGCAGTTAGAACAAATCCAGAGAAGAGTGATTAAGTTGATTAGAGGGATGGAGCACCTCTTCCATGAGAAAAGGCTAAGAGAATTGAGATTATTCAGCCTGGAAAAGAGAAGGCTTTGGGGTGACCTAATTGCAGCCTTTCAGTAGCTGAGGGGACCCTACAAGAAGGACAGATAGAGACTTTTTATAAAGGCATGTAGTGACAGGACAAGGGAGAATGGCTTCAAACTCTCAAAGACAGTAGGTGTACAATAGATATGAGGAAGAAATTCTTTACTATGACAGTGGTGAGGCATTGGAACAGATTGCCCAGTGAAATTGTGGATGCTCCTTTCCTGGCAGTGTTCAAGGCCAGGTTGGATGGGGCTCTGAACAACCTGTTCCAGTGGAAGGTGTTCCTGACCATGGCAGAAGGGTTGGACCAAGATGATCTTTAGGGTCTTTCCAACCCAAACCATTCTATGATTCTATGAGTAAGTGTGTCATTTGGAAAGATGAGCAGTTGAACCAACTATTCATAAACATAATTAGGTATTTTGGGAACTTAATGGTATTATTTTACTTGTTGTAGTTGATAAGTGATAGCAATTAAAATTTTAGGCGCAACTAAATTGGAATATATTTCAATCTATTAAGAATTTTCATATTAGTACATTTCCATTAATTTTAAAATGCTCCATATATTCATACTAATTTAAAGTGATTTGCAATGGAAAGCAGTAAATAGATCGCTAATTTAAATTAAATAATTGTTGCCTACTACATGCCAGAATACAATAATTTGTGCATAATATTCTGTATTTTCCCCCTCTATCTCTGAATAGTCTGTGTGTTGTCCTTCTGAGATATACATATTGTCATTTCCAACTGGTTTGTTGCTGTAAGGGACTGCTGAGAATTTACTTTATTGAAGAAGCTATGAATAAAAATACAGCAGTTTACTGAAAATACTCTCTGCAGAACTGTGAGTCTGTAGCTAGCTCCTCTTTCAGCTACCAGACAGCCACTACTTTAATCTTTCTGCAATGATAAAGTTTACTGGGTGGGGGACTAAAAATAAATGTCTTCTTGGCAAATATTGCCAGCCTTTCAAGAAATTGTTTGAAGCACTGAACATAAAGTCCTCCTGCTTTCAGGTTGGATAACAGTTTATAGAAATATTATCTCAGTGGCTCTTCAGATGCTGAATTTCCTACTTCATCAGAGTTCTAATGCTTTCCACACTAACTTAGTCAACAAATGTCTGATCCAATGTAGTTGAAGGCACTTTTAAAAGAAAATGCTAGGAACCAAGAGGAAGCTGTGACAACCTGTTGCTTTAAAAGTCTGTAAAAAAGACTCCAAGCCAATTTTGGTAGGAGATAAGATAAGAGGGTAGTGACTTTAATGAGCACCCAGGCTCACCCAGGAATACATCGATGTGCATATGGGCAAGCTCTAATTTCCATGGCTTTTATAATATGATTTATCCAATCATTACTTTATGCATCTCCAGTTCAATTTTTTCCCACCCCGGTGCCACGCCTGTTCCACCCCCTCAGGATGTGAGTTGGGGGTTGGTGAGACCTTCTCTTCATCAGTCCTCCTCTTCCTCGGACTTCTGGAGTTCTTCCAATGTTCTGACTTCCGGGTCACTCTGCCCTGTGTTTATGTTTCCTTTTGATATTCTTCAACCTTCTGCCTTGAAAAAGAGATTAAACAGCTAAGGAGTTTGAGCTTACTGTTCTGGGACACGGGTAGTGATAGAAAGACATTAAACTCAAGCTGCTAGAAATATTTACACGCTAGATCTGCTTTTACTACAGCTATTGTATTCCTAAAATCTATAAAATGTGAAAATCAAAAATCAAAAACCCTTCCTGCATCAAACCCATGACTGCACACAGAAACTGCATTTTGGGAAGTTCTGCACACTATTGCTCACCCAGCATCCTGAATCTGGGCTATAGTAGCCAAGGCCAGAGTCAATTCTGCAAGTGTTGTAGCTAAGGTTATTGGCTTTTCACTTACTTCATTCCTTTCTCATTAACTTAGGCAATTTTAAATCTTTCTGGTCAGCAAGAATGGATTAAAAGTGATGTGGGGTGAGAGCCTTGATAATAGTTTAAGGGGAACAGCTCAGCCCCTGGAGGGATGCTTGCAGGAACCATTATCAGGGGACAAAGAGACTCCAGTGTCTCCCTGAAAGTTCTTAAGTCGTATTGATGGGATTACTGAAGAATGGAGTGTTATGGAAATGACATGGCCCTTCTTCCCACACCTTGTGACACCCTGCAGAGACCCAAGGGGCCACCTCTTAGGCATCTATCACCCCCAAAATACTGACTACAATCACTCAACCTACCTAAGGAAAAAGGGTATAAAAAGACATATTAGTTGCATTCCTTTATAGTGTGCAGTTCCTTTCCAACATGTGTGTTAATAGGAAACAGCTCCATTCTTTCCTTTTGCTTAGTGTTACAGAGAAGGTGGTGTGCAAGTCATTTTGTTGCTCTGTGTTACCAAGGGAGGGTTGTTGTGTTTCTGGTTAGTAGTTTTCTGTTGTTAGTTTCTGTCTGTCGTGGGAGGGGGGTGCACTGCTGTATTGAAACTTAATTTTGGTGTACTTGTCTCTGTAGAATGTGTTTTGTGCTAGTTTCTTTTGGGATCCTTTGTTATCAATTAAATACAGTCTTGCAGCTAACCATTATCACTGGCAACACAAACCCCCCAATAACTGTCACATACTTGTATTAATAAAAGTTATTTCGGGAGCTGTTGTGGGGAAAGGGCTTTTCTTGCTATTAAGTGTGGTCTCATAGCAGAGGTTAGAGATCCTTCCAACCTGTGTGCTATCCATGTTGATAGGCAGTGTTGGATCCATAAGACTCTGATTTTCTGGAGATGCTTATAGCTAATAAGTTCTCCCTGGCTTAAGTGTGGTCGTCACAGAAAGGTCAAAAATCTCTCCAGCCTGTGTTCTGTCCAGTGTTCGACAGGCAGTGCTGGGTTCTTAAAGCTTTGATTGTTCCAAGGATGTTATAGCTATTAACTTAATACAGGTGGGACTAGAAATCTTTGCATTTCTGCCCTTCTCCCTTTCACGGGACAAGTGAATATATGAAAACAGAGCCTGGCAACCAGAAACTTATTTTTAATAATTTTCAATATGCTTGGATTCTTTTTTTTTCTTGCTGACTTTGGACCTATTTTTACAAAGAATTTTGGCAATAATAATTTTAAGATATCTAGAACATTCAACTTTCAAGCATTCATGTACAAATTGGTATTTGGTTAGTAAATACAAATATCAAAATAAAATAATCTCTGTGTATCTGGCCAACAATTTTGGCTTTGTTGTTATTTTCACTATTGTTTTAATATTGGTTATTTTGCCAGATAATCAAACTTAGTTTCCTGTTTCAGCCCTAGTCTGAGCTGGAACAGTACTAAGGTTCATACAAGACTGAAAATTGAGGCATAGGTAAGCAGTGGAACCTTGATACCTGTTTGACCTCAATAACTGCTGCTGAAAGATTGTTTCATGATCATCGTGGCTAGGCTTCGCAAATGAAGGTTTTGGGAAGGGCTCTACCCACATGACTGTGTCCTTTGAGCCTGCACAGTGGACTTTTCAGGTAAGGCACAGCATGTGCAGAACTGGCCCCACCCTTTGCTCCAAGGGTTCATCAGCCATGGCAGAGCGAGCTTGGACGGTGACAGTGAAGTCCTCAGGACTAGAATCTACAGCCCCCGGTATTCCCAGGAGGTCTTGCATCCAAGTACTAACCTGTCCTGACCCTGCTGAGCTTCCAAGATCTGATGGGATCAAATGTCAGGGTGGCATGGCCGTAGTTTGAAAGACTGTACTTCTCTGATAAAGGAGGTCAGTATTTTATGTTACCATTCTTTAACATATATCCTCTACTATCAGATATTATTATGTAAAGGACAGGTAATGTAAAACTACACAGGAAAAAGAACTATCATCCCAGTTAGGTCCATGCAAAAGATGCATTATCTTTTAAGACAATTCAATCTGCTGCAGAAGAAAAGTTGAATTCTTCTGGTTTTTTGGTAATGTGATTTTTTGAAAGAAAGTGAGTCTTTAGTACAAAATATGATAACATAGGAAGTTAAAGGAGTTTAGGATTTCCTCAGCCTCTACATATGCATTTAAGTGTGCCTTGGCTGTTTCTTTAGAGTTGCATCTACAGTCTGGCAGGCAAATGATGCAGTCTTCAGGCTCTGGTTACTTGACCTGGGAGATGAGGACAAGGAAGGATCACAACTCCCTCCTTGCCCACACACTGAAGATTTTCAGAAGGAATCAATGAACTAGGGATCATATAGCCAGAGGAAAAGGAAAATGAGAGCACACATTTTGGCAAAAGGAAAGCATTGTTTAGCCTTATCTAGCAAGACATGCTTTGATTAGGAAAATCTGTGTACGTATTAGATCTGTCCTAAAGTTTCTAATCCATTCCAAAAGTAGCATTACAAAGATCTGTGTGTAACTATCTGTCACATCTCCCGCTAACTTGTCTTATTCTTCTCTATCTTTTACAGGTTGCTGTGTGGAGTTGTTCTGTTACTGTGCCACATTAATACAGTATCAATAGTTTTTTCCCTTTTTTAAGGTGGAGGTATTTGGCTTTCTGGAGAGGACAAGATACTCTCCCTGTTTGCAGTGGTCCCTGGAAGGTGCTGTGAAATACAACAATCTTTCAAAATGCCCTGTGGCATGAAAACATATCAAGCACATGCAGCTGCAGAGCTCTACTTAGGCAGTGTCAAACACAGCTCTACAAAGCTTCAAATAGAGCTTTTCAAAATTTAAATGCATATTAAATTGCTACATAAGAGCATTCAATTTCAAAGGTATTCAAAAGCACACATTAAGACATGTTAATAAGCTTCTAATTATATAAAAACACACAAGAAACACAGCAGTCTTGTTTAGGGGAAAGAAAAAAAAGAAAAAGAAAAGAAAAACAACACCCCAAAGACTAAACTACATAACTTGACTTTTTTTAACTTTGTGGCATAACTAATAGGATTAGCTACAACTTTTTTAGCTTTTAGTTTGTTGGGTTTTTTCCAAAACTAGGTGTGTTTCAAAAAACATGCTCATAGAAATACAGTATTAAAGCATAGAACTCTGAAAACAGGTGAACTTTGGCATCCAACTGCTCCTCCCGGAAGTCTTTTCTAGAGCTCCACTCCTCCTGTGACTGAAAACCTCAATTCAGCACAGAAGAAAAGAAATGCTTCAAAACATTTTCATAAGCAGTTGCTGCATTTCAGAATAACTTTTCACCTGAAAAGTCTCTTGGAATGTGATGTAGAAATCAAAATTCTTATCTACTTGGTCTAGAGAAAAGATATAAACTGAAGTCTCTGACTCATTTTTTTAAGCATGAGAAAGTCAGACAACATGGCTCTGGCCTAATTCCATACAAAATGGAGAAGAATAAAGAAAATACAAAGAGGGGGATCAGCAGCATGGAGTACTCAGGATCTTGCCTCAAAGAGGCAGTGAAGGGATTCAAACTGAGTTTGCACTATCCCAGACGTGGGTTCTTCTCAGCCCAGACATTAGGAGTTGAAGTCTTAGAGTAAATTTGACCTATGATGGAAGGAGAAAAGGCATGGGTTTGAAGAATTCATGCTGAAAAAAATATAATTCTCCAACTACTTTTAAGGAGGATAGGACCTTCCAAAAGCATTTCATCTCTTCTCTATTTCATTTTTGGCCATGAATAAAGTGTTTCAACTTTTCTGTCTCATTTCCACCAGCTCTAAAATGGTATTAGTAATCCCTCCTGGCTTCTGATGCCTGCAGCCAGAATTAGGTTCACCTATGCCAGCATATTGAGCTACCCAGGTTAATCTAGCTGAGCTTCAGTTTCCTTTTTATAGCAACAGTATTGAACACAGCCACAGCAGAAGAGGATGAAGCAGAAGTTGCATTTGTGTTACAGGCAGGAAGGTGAGATGAGGAAGGGAACAGAGAAAGCATTTTGTGTATCTCACTTTGAGCTCTGGTTTTAAGCACCTTCTGCTGCTACACATCATATGTTGAGATCTTTAATGTGACTGGCACTGCCTGCTAAGAAGGACTAATCTGGAGAACTGGTAAGCCTTCCTTTGTAGCAATGGATTTACAGTATCTGGAATGGAAGAAGTCCTGTCAGAAATGGACTTGTGAAGAAGATGAAGAAGATAACACAAATGCCTTTAAAAACAGAGGGCTTTACTGTTGTATAAATGGACAAAATGGATTCCCTTGTTCTTTATTGCCAAGTCACTGTTCTCCTTCCCAAAATCCCTTGAGATAAGTGTTATATCCCCCATTAGGAATGCCTGTAGGGTTCTGGAAGGAAGTTTCAAGAAGTTTTCTCATTGGTTCTTATTTACGCCTTTCTATTGGTTTTTAATCCTGGATTCCTATTGGCAAAAGTCCAAATCCCCTCTTGCTCACTATTGGTGGTATTTTGACCCCCCCAAACCTTTATATACCCTTACCCCTGAGCAATAATCTCTCTCTCGCTCCTCTCCTGTGATCTCTGTGTGGTGCTTTTCGGGCTCTCTGGGGACCACGTGGTGAGGGAGAGTGGGGGAGCATACCCCTCTAGGTAATGGGTTAACACCCGGGACCTGGAGCTTCTCTCAGCTATTGTATTCCTTCTGTCTTGCCAAATGGACACTCTTCCACTGAAGACCCAGTTCTCAGTACTGACGAGTCAGTACTGAGGAGTCACTTTTCTGCCCTGTAAGAGGTACAGTGGCAATGATATAAACAACTGATCCCTAATATAAGCTGTAACACACAAAACATAGATAAGTGTCTTAGAGAACTTTATCTTCTTACAAAATATCTAAGAAATATCTGGAGGCATTTAGCATAGCTGATTGGCTCAACTGCATTTAAAGTACTGTTTTGCCTGTTTATTCTTTGATGTTTGTCCTTTGTGGTAGGCTTCCTACCCCTCAAAAAAAAAAAAAAAAAAAGGAAAAAAGACCAAAAAAAAAAGAAAAAGAAAGGTTTTGTATGAAGCACTATTAGCAGTGTACCTCTGGGACTGCCAGAAATCCTGCAGGAGAATTTCTCATATAATCAGACAACAGTTAACAAGATCCTAGTGCAAACCATCAGGGCTTTTCTACCTCTCCTTCCTCCTCATAGATACAGTGATCTTGCTGGAGAGTGGTCTTATTTAATATTTCATAGAATAAAATATACTCTTTTTCAGCTGGCTGTCACCTCAGAAGATTAGGGAATTAACTCTGTTCTCACTTTATATTAGTCTTTTTATTTTTTTCCCTGCAGTAATAGTGCCATGAGTTGCACCTTTTCATCATACTTCTTTGTTCCCTTCATATTGCCTCTGTAGTGATGAATATTTAATTTTTTTTAAGGCAGAGGGCCATGCATATCAAGTAGATAATAAACTAAGGCACAGAAAGTTTGTTATCAGTCCCATTTCATATAGGATATGACTAATGACATTTCATTCTTTTTAATCGTTTGAATGTGATGTCTTTCTCAATACTTGCTGCATCTTGCATTTTAATCAGTTACTATCAGCTGTTGCACATGCATATGTACACATATTACACTTTTCAAGGAAGAAACTGTTCATTAGCTTATTTGAAACGTATCCAATTTATTTGTGATTTACCACAAACATGTGGGGCAAAAAACAGCAGGAGACAGATGCCTTTGGATCTTCAGTACTATTCTAAGCCCCACAAGATCATTCACCTATAAACCACTTGCACATCACTGTTTCTGGTTACAAAAGTACAGGTCCCATAATGGGAACTGAACAGGGGAAAATGGCTCCCCAGGAACCATACAAACACACGGTGGTGGTGACCCAAAAAGCCTTTATTTCCTCGTGTGAGTAACTTTTAAGGACTCACTTAAGGGATGGGCATGGAAGGGGAGTAAACTTGGGAAGGATTGGGTGAAACATGAGTCAGTAACAGTTAACATCCAACGAGGGGATCTGAGGGGAGGGTTCAAGAACTCAGTCATGATAGGCTCAGGGGCAGGGACAGGCAGCTCGGAGGACCAATACAGAGACACCCATAACTGACCAATAGTGGCTTAGGGATCAGGAGGAACCAGGAGGGGACACCTGATACAGGGAGGGAACATGGGGAATACAGAAAATGCGTGCAAGAGGCAGGGGGTGATGAGAGTCTTCATGTCCTTGGGGGTTTGCATCTCAGTGTATCCTGACAGTCCCATTTCACAAAACAGTAGGACTTTTTTGTCTATTGTGAATAGAAATGAAAGACAAATTCCTCTCCCTAAACAATGTCTTTCCAGCACAGCGGTGCACATAATACTGATATGCCTCAAAACTATCAGATTGCTGAAATATCATAATGCCTATTGGACTTCATAGGACAACATCAATGACAGTAGCTTAACTGAAACCTCAAAGCCACCATACAGAAGCTATATCCAGTATCCTACAAGGAAGGCCTTCCTCTGTCTAGAGATTTTGATTTAACTTTCTTAAGTCAAATGTGCATATATTAGCCTGTCCACCTAGGAAGAATCAACACTGTAGTTGTCCAGGCTGACCTAGTTATGGAATCACAAAATCTAAGCTGATTGCCTGATTTCAGAAATCTGAAGGAACTCCAAACCTCTCAAACTCTGCATCAGTGTCTTCCATAACTGAATGAACAACTAGGTTTATATAATCTGCTGCAGCTGGGAAATGCAGTTCACTCAAAAGTTCCATCTTCAACTGAATCCACTGTTTTGCTGCCCAAGAAGCAGAATTTAAAAGTTTAAAAAGCAACAGAATTTGACAAAAATTATTTTCAAAAACATTTTTATCCCGCTATGCACTAGGCATTCACAAACAATCTGCAGCTAGCAGTTTAAGTGCAGCCATGGATGTCCCAGTCACGCTGCTGCAGCAAGAATGGTGCATGATAACTTCTGTGCTTTGAAGTCTAGCGCCTGAATCTTGAGGCAGGTATGCTTTCTAATGCTGCACATCTTCATAACCATGATGGATGTCAATTCTGTAGTCTGAAAAAAAAGGTGTGAGGAAATATTTTTCAATGCAAAATAACGAATTCTTGGCTACCTTAGAAACTGTGTGATAAATGCAAACACAACTGCCATAAATTTCCAGCTTCCATAAAAACCCATTCTCCCTAGTTCTTCCTAATAATTTTCAAGGATTTCATAAGTGATTTTGTTATTTCTCTTCTAATAACTACATTACAGCATAGCTAAGTTATCAAGTAGGTTAAATCAAAGGTTCTTAAAAGTAATACACATTGCTCTAAAAGATGATATACATATTTTTTCATGGTACTTAAGATTTCTAACTACTTCTCATTGCCCAGTGTTGTAGAAAAACAAGTACTGATCATATACTGGTATGTAAAAAACCTCACACATACAATGCACATACAATGACCATTAACACTTGAACTTAATATTGATGGAAATTGATAGTTAACTCCCTATCTTTTGTTAAAATTTCCATTTTCACCTAGAGATTTTACTGTGGTTTGAAAAAATAGCATAAAAAACCCCAGCTGGGCAACAAAGAATGTTAAACAGAGTAGTTTATCTGAAATGAGAGCTATGAGATGAAAAAGAAGACACTTCGAAAAGTTCTGTAACTATTTCCCAGGTCAGTTGCGATAAACTTGAAATGGCACAAGACACAGGTGAAAAAGGCACTGAAATAGCTCTGAGATGTGCCTAATTCCATAAATGTACCCCAGGAGGCAGTTAGCAATCAGGCCCAGTAAGCTGAAGCATTCATACCCCTACCAGGTGCAGCAAAACCATTATCCCACTGGGACCTGTCTCCAGGTCACAGCACAGCTGGGCTTCTTAGGAAGAGGATTTGTTAGGTCGTTTGACAGATAAGCAGGTTCAGAGTTTGCCTAGCAGGACATTCTGAGACAAAACTGAATCTCTATCCCTTGCAATCATATTTTTTAATTGTTTTTAGGTGATTCCAATTTGATTCTCTAATTTAAACACATTTCTTGAGAAGCTGCTCCTAAGAAAAAGGTATAAGGTAGAGGGAACAAGTAGTTTTTCCTGTGAAACTCTTATACATTCAGAGTTTTGAAGTGTGAAAGTGTTTTAAATTTCACAGATTGTCTTTGAGCCTACCTGAAGCAACAAAAATATAAGAAAACCATTTTATATAAAATGTTTGCCATCAGCTGAAAACCTGCAGCCTACTTTCCTTCCCCTAACAATTTTTTTATTAGTTAATTAACAAGATTCAGATTTCTTCAATGTATAACAGCTTGCCGTTTATCTTAGTTAAGAGCAACTGGACGGCCATCCTTCGCTATTCAAAGTAGTCATCAAGGTACCAGTTCCTGAAAGCCCTGAAAAACACACTTGTTTGCTTTGTTTGTTTTATCAGCAGAAAACCATCCTACAGTTTTCCTGTTTGCAGCTGGTGAGGTATCTGAAGTACTTCATATTCTTGAGGTATTCTCTACTACTGTACTCTTCATGCACATGTAAAATTCATGTGCTCAATATATGAAAGAGAATATATGAAAATATAATTTTCATTTAGTACAATTTTATGTGCACATCTCCATGTTGCAACCCCAGCAGCTAAGCAGGGAACTATCACCCAAAACTAGAAAAGTTCAAAGTACAGGCAAAAAATTAGAATTCTCACATCCCCATCATGTCATCTTTGTTTTATAGCAGTGTAATTGAAGGTATTCGGTTCTGATTTTATCATTGGGTAAATAGTGCTCTTCCTTTTCCCTACATTGTTAAACTTGTGAAGAAAACAGTTATTCAGAGATGTTTTCCTCTTTGAAACAGGATCATCATAATCAGTGTTGACTCTGAGGTGTCACATGATAATTAGGACACTCTGTGTGTCCCTAGTAAGCAGGGATAGCAATTGTGAGAGACTGTTGGCCCTAATTTAGCCTCCTGCAGACCAGTTTCTGCAAGTTACACTTGCCTTCTGTCAGCAAATAAATGGTTGGAAAATTTCAGAATTTACATCAGGAAAATAGGTATTTCCTGAAGAAAGTAATTTCTTTTCAATAGTGATGCAAAATGGCATGGCAAAAGCCCTAAAAGACAGCTGAAAACCTAATTGAACTGGATAACACACCTGTATGTACAATAACTCTTACTGGCAGACCAGCAGAAACAAGTAGCAACATTTACACATGTGCAGAACAACAGATTTTGAACGCATGCCATATAAATGCCCATAATGGGGCTTAAGGCTTCTCAAGTGTGACTGCTAACTTATTGCCTGTGAAAGCACCTTATTGAGCATCAGCAAGGTTTGCACATGTCCAGCATCCACTATTGCAGGTAGTGGTTTTATACATCTTGAGAAGGTGGGTTTACAAAATTTAGATCCTGTGAAGACTGCAAGTGAGGCAATATATTAACTATGACAGACGTAACTATTCTTACTGTTTTGCAAATATAGCAGAATCAATGCCCCATTAGCTTGCTGAAAGAAAGCAGACTATAGGCTGCTCTGTGCATTCCACTGATGCCTAAATTCCTGCAAAAAAACTTTTCAGACAGCGTCAGTTGAGATAGCTAGATAGCTAGATAGCTAGATAGCTAGATAGCTAGATAGCTAGCTAGATAGCTAGCTAGATAGCTAGATAGATAGATAGCTAGATAGATAGCTAGATAGATAGCTAGATAGATATAGATAGATAGATAGATAGATAGATAGATAGATAGATAGATAGATAGATAGATAGATAGATAGATGATAGATAGATAGATAGATAGATAGATAGATAGATAGATAGATAGATAGATA